>OZ010620.1:9780221-10245221 GCA_963932285.1 Caenorhabditis macrosperma
AACCAGTCGGCCATTGATGTGTTGCCATGGGAGCAGTTCACAGCCCCGACGCCCCTGTCGATCTTTGCGAGTTCTGGGATGATTTCCAGCTGATATATCATTTTCGTCAGTGCGACTAAAAAGAGGTAACTGCACATGAGAAGAGAGAAGATTCCATCGGCGGCGGATGGTAGGCAGATAGCCAAGGAGAGAAGAATGACGAGTGGAATGTATAGGGCGAACATCTGAAACACAGAGAACATTGTGCGATGACTTCAGCCGATCGCTCACATTTCTGGCAATGAAAACGGCAATAATGATGAAGACGATCTTGGAAACGTGCACTTCGAAGAACCTCCATAGCAGTTCGATCGTATTGTTGGCGAGATCATGGAGCTTTTTGGCGAGGGTATCACCTAAACATTTTCGTTTATTTCAATGATTTGTTGTTTTTCCCTGTGTGTGGAAAACAATAAAATGTGAATGGAACCCTCATATTTTCATTTTTGCGTCCCCCTGGGACTATAGTGCGTGCGCTGAGAGATGAGAAAACTTTCGAGCGTCTTCTCTAGAAATTTTTCTAATTTAATCGATCAGAGGTCGGAAAACTTCCGAACGAATGGTCAATGTTCGTGAAAACAAGGAGTCAATGACTCATAAATCATGTCATTTCCACTCCATTGATTGTCTTCTCCTGTTCTTGACAAGCCCAATAATCGCTCTTTTGTCTCAATCTTCGAACTCGAAATCCGAGCTGCCAACCAGATTTTTCAGCGAGTTTTCAGAGAACAAAAAACATTTGTGATCAAGTCTTTATGACACCTCGTCACCAGTTGGCGTCCTCGAGTAATTTTCGTGATTTGCCACAGAATGACACAAGCTCCTCCAAAGAGCTGTTTTGATTGGAAGCGAAAGAAGAAGAGCGATAGCGAAAGAGATGGGTTTGAGTTCGATTCGAAATGCTCGTAAATCGACTGATAGATTGAATTGTTTTGTGGATAGGAGGAAGAGAAATGGGAGAGCATTACTCATTGTCAGCCAATTTGTCACCCCCACAATGGATCTCTGCCCTGCAACAAAAAAAACCAACACTTTCGACTCTCAACTCATTTCTTAAGCAGCCTGTGAAAGGAGTCCGCTAACGCTCAAGAGGGTGTATCCGTGCGAAAGAAGAGAAACTTCCATTTGAATATTCCAAAGGAAACAGGAAACAATTGAGGGAAGGGTTCCACACTTTCCTGCTTTCCAACTATTTATAACACATAAAAGTTCAAAAAACTGCTGACAAAATGAAATGAGAAGAAGATGGTGAGCAAGACGGACAAAAAGTGTTTTATTGCATACTAAAACTATGCTCGTTGTTGTATTGTTCCAACAACTTTCTGGCGCATGTCTGCATATCATTAGGTCATCGGTTTTTAGAGCCTGAGAACGTGATGTTCATTACAGTTGATTGTTTTCACATGTCCCTCCCTCTCTAACAACTCACTCCACCAGTTCGTCAAATATTGTCTCGGCGACGTCCATCCGCCTCTGCCTACTGAGTATCCGCTTCCGATGGGCGGCCTCGCCACGATGATCGGCGTCAGATCGTCGTCGTCGTCAATGTACGGCATGCCGTCTTCGCAGATTCCCGAGTCTCCACTACTACTCACGATTGACTTTGTTAGCATATTCCGGTCCGCAGGGGACGGAAGAAGCTTGTGGAGCAGTAGCTGCTCCCAGTACTTTTCAACGTCGACTTTATAGAGACTCCTACGGTTTTCCGAATATGTAGAAGTGGTGAGGTAGTTTGAAGTTGATGGGGCAGATGACGATGATAGAGTTCCTTCCGGATAGTTTTGATGATGCGGTGGTAATGGAGGCGGCGGATCGTCGAAGTGAGATGGTAACTTCAGAAATTCATCTGATCCGTTCTGATGACCGTGCCAACCGTTTTTGGTAGGTGGCTCCTTGCCTCCGAACCAGTGTCTCGGTGACCAACTGCTCCTGCGTCGTTCGGAATCTCCTTGGAGTTCCTGCTGCTGCTGACGTTCTAGTTGAGCCTGTCGCGAATAGTCACGTAACTGACGGAGATAGTAGTCAAGGATGTGCACGAATTCACCGTAAACCATGATGATGTGGCAATAGGGATGGGATTAGGAATGAGACTGACAGAGGGTGAGAGTATAGTAGAAGAGTTCGTTGATGGTTGTATTTTCGATCGTAGCTAGGTGGCCAGGGGGCCACACATATGCAATCAGTCTCCTCCCGATTTCTCAGCTTTCCGTGTTGTCTCAAGTATGCCGACTGGGCGGGGTGTTTTCTCTTTCTCCTCCTGCGTCTAAAGGAGCCCCGACGAGAGAGAAAGGGGAGACGAAGAGACGGAGAGCATCGGAGAAAAAGGCGGGCTTCTTTCAGGAGAAAGAGATGCGAGTTCGAATTTATATCCCCCTTTAGTTTTTCTTGATCACCTAAACAAAGCGGGACGGGGAGAATGAGAAACACACGAGAAAGTGAGGATGGCTCAGCTTCAAGAAGTTGGTTGGAGAGTGCATTTGGCAAGTTGTCTGTGAAATAATGTAAATGTTTTATTCTCTTTTTCGCTTCACATCCGTCCAGTTCATTTCATGAAATAGGAACCACTTATTCCTATTCCATATCAGTCTCTTGCCAGTACAAGTGTAATATTCGTAAAGTCAGGCCATTATTTCTGGCTTCCTAATCCTTTTCTGTGCCTTGTGACGTGGCAAACCATCAATCAGCGCATCTCCTTGCTCCCCAGAAGTGCTCTATACTTAGTCTCGGCATTTGTCTAGCCGCTCCTTTCTTCTGTTTTTCCAGTGACTAAGGGAGCTTGTGAAATCAAGAAACAGCAGGAGCATATTCTCAAACACTTTCCGAGCAAAGTATTTCTTCGAGTGCATCGTACACCGAGTTCTTTCGACTAATGAGAGATAGGAGGAGGGGGTATCAAGATGTTTTCTCACTCATTTTCGTTTTTCTCTCGAATAGCTAATGATATCGCGGGACCACACGACTACTATCGAAAGATGCACAATCGAGTCTCACTTATCATCCGGGCGCTTGATTACATCGGCGAAATATCAAGCGTGTGTTGAGGACCAGGGGTCATTCGTTGTTTTTGTTGATCGCCTTCCCTGTTATGTTTCGAGGAGTAAAGTCTCATGATGACCGACTAAAAAGTGACACTTTGTGGTTGAGGTGAAAACTAATAGGACAGAACGATCGATCACAGAGAACGGATTGTCTGTCAGCTTGACAAGACGCCGATTCGTTGTTCAAAAGTTCGAAAGCATGTCGAAATCGAATGAAATCGTTTTCCGGGGGTTTCTCGTTCCCACATTCGATAGAGGCAACGTTTTGTGACAACTATCGAATAAATCATACGAAATGCTCTTTTCAACGACTGTCTTCCTGGATCAGAGATCAGCTAAGAAAACGTTTTTTGATTCTACAGTAGAGCTCCCAGCTGCTCGAATAGCCGGGGGTTTCTCGGTGTACTTTGCGCTCTTGACGGTAATCTCGACTCGTCATTGTTTCTTTCTGTTCACAAATCGGGATTAGAGGGTGTTTCTTGTTTCTTTTGGGGAAGAGCCACTACCGTGTTAGCAAGGCGACAAACATTGACTCATTCTGGCGAGGAAACACAAAAACAAAAGACAGTTCAAGTGGGTCAAAATGACAGAGACCGGATAAATGGATGGCAAAAAGTTGAGCTCAGATGAAGGAATCGTCCGAATAGGGAGAATATAATCAAACTGCTGAAGACCAAAACCAGACAACATCTAACTACCGGACACGAGAAATTTTATGACACTACGATGAGATAATGAGAAAGTTGGAAACGCAGAGAACCGAAAACATTTGCAGGCACGGAAAACTGCCACGAATGTTTAGATTTGAGCCAATTTTTGTGTGTCCCCCGCCGCGTGGTGCAAGCACCGGAAAACTAGAGCATCTTTCTTGTTTGGCCGCGAACAAACTACCTCCTATTCATATTTGAGCAGATTTGGCGCTGAACCGAACGAACGGATTGGTAATAACGACGAAGTGAGAAATAGTAATGAACGGAGGAGAGGCGGGCCAAGACGACGAATTGGACAGTCAGGACCGGCGAAGGAGAGGGAGAAGAAGCCGATGATGATTCATGTGGAACGATGTGAATATGGGAATAGAGAAAAGGAATGGACACATGAGAAACGCTGAGTCAGGACTGTTTCTGAAGAGCTTCGGAACGACGTGACGTAGTGGAAAAGAGGACGGGAAACAAGAAAATAGCAATGACAGAGAGTTAAACTGATAGTGCGTGTTGCAGCCATGAAAGTTGAAGAAGGGGGAAGAAACCGCGCATCATCATCACAGCCTTCTCCTTCTTCTCGTCTGAAGCCGTAAGTATAATACTCCGTTTTCTCTATCGTTTCTCTATCCGATATCCGTCCATCGAGACTTGTTCATGGACGGATCAACGAAAACCGAGAGGAAGTGAGGGAGCGTGAGCGTGAAGGAGGCGCAGAACCCGATAGAAGCCGTCAAGTGACGAATCGATCGAATCTAGGACTTGGATTGATGCCAAGTCGATCGGAAGTCATTCGCATGGAACGCTATCAAATGATATTCAGGTTAATGATGATGTGGACGGAAATGACGGAATGAACGTGAAGAGGGGGCGAAAGAAAGCGTTGAATTTAGAAAAAGGTTCATCTCTAACGCTTTCTTCTTTTTCTTCTTCCGTGTCACTTTGGTGTCCATTTTTCTTGTTTCTCCCAAACATTTCAATTAAGAAGCAGGACGAAGAAAAGGAGGAAGACGTCAGAAGACATCAAATGAAAAACACAACAAGAATACGTATTCTTCTACATGATTATATGCTTCCAGCTCAAATGTGGAATATTGAGGGACAATTCAATTATGGGGGCCGATTGTGGTGATAAATAAGGAAGATCTGAAAGAGGAGACACCAGCAAAAAAAACTAGTTGGGGGAGACGATCAATTCGTCACCAATTCTTCTAATTTCAGGATAAACACTTGGCAATCATTTGGTCTTATGTTCGTTGAGTGGCAGAATTCGGAAACGAACTATTTTCAACATTCGCACGGACATACTTCCGAATGGTGCTCGAAAAGATATCCGCTGTTTTTTTTCATGAGCTTCAACATCTCACCACTATATTCAATGTTCTCTATCCTTTTAAAAGATACACACATTTGTGGGTTCCATCACATTTCAGTCTCCACTCTCCACCCCATGAACTAACCTGCCGCATTGGCTCTCTCCGCCTCGGATCCGCTTGCGATCGCCGTCGACGATGGTGGGTCGTTTTCGGCTCTTCTTGGTGACGTGGCACGACTCCAGGGACCATGGAAGAACTTGAGCTGCAGCATTGTAACGACGAACAAGGCGATCGGAGCAAACAGTTGTAGGAAAAGAGCTCTGGAAGAGGAGGGCAATGTCAGAGAGGACGACAACCGAACGACTCACCCAGATTCTCCGATGGCCGAGTAGTCAACGAGTCCGATGGCATCAAACCACTCTTTAGATAGTCCGAGTGTCTGTTGCAACCATGTGGATACCTGGAAAAGACGATATGACGTGCCTTTGCATGTTTCAGAAACTTGAAATAGAGTCAAAAGTTTCGATTACAATAGGGAGAGGTGTGGTCGTCTCAAGGTCAATCGCAAGGGAGACTAAACGAAAGATGGTGTCATAATCCGTTTCCGCTTGTCCTAAGTACATTTTTCAATACTTGTAATGCATCGGATGCCATTACAAAAACACAACTTGGGCAGAAACACTTTTGACGAGACAAAAATCTAGGTGATCGAATCGCATCGGAGAAAAAGCAAAACTGAACAAAACAAAACTTACTCCAGGAAACTGGTAGATGTAGAGAGCGATAATAACCACAGAAGTGTAGAATGTGAGTGTCAGCCAGAAACCGTATGCTAATCCACGGTACAGGCGGAAGGAGAACTGAAAATGGGAGATTAGTATGAGTATTCTCGATGAAAGGGAACAAACGGATACACTTTGATCGGTTTGTACAAAACGGTTGTTTTTGTTCAGCTTAAGTATGTGAATAATGGAAACATGAAGGTAGAGGTACATAAAGCAGTAAACTGTCAGAGGCAAAAAAGCGACTGGAAACCGGTATCTTGTCTGTCGGACGCAGAGACACCGACACTGAATCAGACGTATTCTCGCTCGCGCACGACAAAAATAATACCAGTAATCAGAGAGACCTGGCTGACTGTCTGACAGGTACTCGAAAACTGACCAAATTCACCGAAATGGCTGAATTCTGTGAGAGAAAGTGGAAATGTTCCCAGACTGATGTGTTATTTATTTTTTGTCGTGTCCAAGATCTTTCGTGGTTTTCGGGATTGTTGTAATGGTTTTGTTTGAATGTTCGCTTGTAAAAAGGGAACGAATGAGCGCGTGATCTATGAATTTCTGTAAGTCAGGTGCGAAAATTCGGCTGGTCTTCAGTTGAACAGCTGCAAAATTCACCCACTGGGCTTTTTGGGGTAATATTGAGAAATAAAATCGGGTGGCTAATGTCAAAAAATTGTTCGGAAAACCAGACGTAACTGTGAAGAAGGCGATTAGATCAGTTACCAACATTTTGCTCTTTCTTCTTATTTGCCCTCTATTGTGGCTCTGTTCTGCGTTTTCCGAGGGGGCTCGGCAGCGGTTAAAAACACGAGCAAATATTGAGAACAGTTTTGGCAACTTGTTCTCTATTGTGAGTCATACAAGTTGCAAATTTGTCTGACAGAAATCACAGAAAGAGAGTCCATTAGCAGAGATCGAAGCCTGAACTCTCTCTTGTGAACCCATCGAAACTAACCTTGAGATAGATCAAATTGAGTGACCATAATGAGAAGAAGAGGATGGTGTAGAAGGTCGGTTTGAAGTAAGTGGCCACGATCAAAAGGACCAGCGAGACGAGGAAGATGAAGTAGATGGACACTTTGTTCGAGAGGTACTCCACGAATGCCGCAAATTTGCGACTTTTCGGGTCCTGAAACGATTAAAAAATTGATGTTGGAATGAGAACGCCTACAGTAACCAGACTGACAAAGTTTGCTAATTTTCAAAATAAATCAAGATAAACTCGCCTTTCCACCATACAAATCTAATGAATTCTTTGCAATGACATCATGAACTCGAATGCATTTCCCATTTTTTATAGAAACAGTGACATTTCTAGGAATACGAGTAAAATTTTCAGGAAACTTCATGCTTTGATAGATGAAATCGACGAGTTGGACTAACAACTCTCTTCGCATTTTTGGCATTTTCAGTTCGAAAGGGAGAAGGAAACTCGAGACAAATCAACAAAGTATCCCCAAAAAACGGCTCCCCGGGGGGAATCAGAAGGGGGGGGGGGGGGGGGTGGAGAAGCGATGATAAATGACTGCGACGACCACTTTTTGCGCGCGTTCACTTCCAGGGGGAAAAGGGGTGAAAACATTACCACTTCCTTCTCTTCTCCGTCCTCGTCCTCTTCTTTCGTAGAAGTTCCGAGTTCCGACATTTTTATGTCCATGCTTTCTCAGAGAAATCGATGCGACCAGGAGGGGCAGAGTGAACGACACAAAAGCAGCGAACAGTTTTGCATGATCAGCTGCCCAACAACGGCCGGCCGAGGGGGGAAAAAGAGGCACATCAATCTCGCTCGCGCTTTTCATATTGTTGTTGTTAGGCAACATGTAAGCATCGCAAACACAGAATATTTCAATTTGCCCCACATTTCCAGGGAAAACATTTTTTTTTCTTCTTTTTAACGGTAGTACAAGATATCACACTTTTTCAATAAACTAATTCTAATAAGAAACGAACCTTCGCAACCGCCACCCCACCAGCACCCGTTTTCGATGCTCCAAATGTTCCGTACGAGTTGATTCTTCGTTGTCTTTCGAAATCCGTCAATGACTCGTAGTATTTCTCTCGCCGAGCCAATCGAAGGAGAAGGAATACAGGAAGACTGAGGAGTGTCTGGAAAGAGAAGATGGCTAGTGAGTTAAGACAGAACAATCTGTACCGGGACTATTATTAGACCGTAAAAGTACAGTTGTGTAACGAATAACATATCTTGTTTCTATTCAGAGAATAATCAATTCAAGTGAAATTCGAAAGTTCGCTCGTTTTTTTTCGGAATGAACCTAAATGACGAAGAGTTGTCGCCACGGTAATGTGATACTCCTATCATCTGCTTCTTCATTTTTCTGCTCAATGAGCTCATACATCTCAGCTCAAAAATAAATTCTCGCAAGTGTTTCTTTGAAACGGCGAAAAAAGTGACAAATTGCTACAGAGTGTCAAAATCTTCAGACATCTCTCTCGTTCGCAATGAAACCCTTACCTGCACAGCAAGAATGATGACGGCATGAACAGGAACAGCGATCCATTGGATTCCGACGAATTGCATCCAACTCGGATCACCGACCTCTTGATGAATGTCCATGCTGAGCACGTATTGGAGACATAGGAGGAACTGAATTGGTCCTTTTGGTAAGAAAATGAAGGATTCTGTGATACCTCGATGTACATCAAAATGAGTGGAGCCATTGTGAATGATGAGTTTCTGGTGTCACGGAAGATCCAGAGAATGCAAGTGAGAATGAGAAGGATGAGACCGAATATTGAGTGGTAGAGAAGAGCCCATGTCTGAAGTCATGTTTGGGAATTGATCATAATTCGAAAAATCTCACCATCATCGCTGTCAACGCGATAGAATACGAATGGAAAATTACGAACGTCATCACTGCGATCATTCCCTTCGATGTCGCCGACTCTTGTTCTCCGGGAACTGTAGTATTTGGAAAGTCTTTGCCAGCATCTAATCCTAAACTTACCGTTGAAAATGTTGCTCAACTTGTTTCTGTCCACGACCTGCGATGTGACTTTCCGCATCGGAATCGAGTTCGGCGCTTCGCCATTTCGCTGCGGAGACACCGAACGTCCGCGCCCTTGCTCATCTTCATTGGAGGAGGAGGCGTTGGAGAGCAACTGAAATTGAGGATTAGGGAATAAAGAAAAGGGAAAGGAAAGTAGGTGGAAGGGAAAGAAGCTTGGAAAGCGGATAGACAGGATGATGATGGAGGTGGGTGTAGTGAGGGGATAGTGTTCCCGGTTAAAAAAACTCAAAAAGTTGATGTAAACTGTCGAAAAGTGAAACAGATAACTGAAATGGCTAGCCATACCTACTGCGGTGAACATGGAATTATTGCAAATTTGCTGAAACATTCGACTAATATCTATCTACTTAATATCAGAAAAACTGATTGCGAAAATTTCGACATTTTTTAACCTATGCTGCTGATAGTGGAACTGAACATTGAGAAACAACAAGACAAACGCATTGACAAGGACAAACACAGAGAAAGAAATGTGGAGACTGTAGGTAAGGATTTGGAACAGAAAAGGTGGGAAAGAAGGTACATGCGGTGAGTATGAAACTCAAAAACCAACGCCAGTCACACGCACCAAAGTATTGCCTCGTCCTCTGCCTGAAGGGGCCGAAGAGCTTTCGGAAATCGAAATGAGTTGGCCTTCGTCCAAATTAGACTCGACAGTGCCGGAAGAGACGAATCGCTGAACAACTCAACCGGATATCAATATGAGATTCTAGTTCTACACGTCTACTCTAAACGGCATTCTTCGAACCATTCTCAGCCCCCGTCAATGAAGAAAACTTTGACAATGGACAAGATAGATCACATGTAGAACGATAATCAGTAAAAAAGAAAAAGTGGGGGATTGAGGCGGTAGAGCGATAGAGAGAGAGGAGAGACGCAGACAACCAGACACAAACTGACTTCTTCGTGAACCGACGATCCGAACTCGTTGTCGTCGATGTACTGTCGAGAGCCGTTGCGGGTGAATTTGAACTGTGCGACCATCAGGTAGTAGAACACCTGCAAAGAGCATTAAACGGAAGAATTGCCTGATGTCATACCAAAACAACGATAGGATTCGCGTACAACGGCCACTTTGCCGCCAAATCAGTGCTGTCAAAGTCCGGAGCAACGAACGGGAACTTCCACCAATCCGGGCAAGAAGAGTCCATAAGGACATTGAGTCCGAAGAGGCGGGACAGGAAAGAGCCGGTAGGGAGCCATGTCTGATGGACCAACGGGATCTGGTAGGTGTAGAGCACTAGGAAGTGAACTGCAGAGTAGAAGATCAAACCCTGAGATGACCATTTGGCAGGTGAGTTGTATTAACCAATATTACCTTTTTGACCTGGTTATAGACTCCGTGTCTCAATGGTTTATATGTTGCCCACCACGTGGAAACGAGAAGAAATGCAATGAAGTAGATCGAGTTCGTGACGGATGGCTTGACGATTCCCACGTAGGCGGTAAGGAGAAAAATGACAAAATTGGTGAGTCTCCGCAGTGAATTTCCCACTGCACTCCACATTATCGCCGCCATTTTCCGCTGTCTTCGTTGTTCTCGTCCAGATTCACTCCTGACGGTGACGACGTCTCCGACGACATCCAAGTGCTCATCTCGGTGCGATAGGAACATGACAATGATGAAAGTGACGAGAGAACCGGCGAGAGCAATGATCTCTGGCAGGAAGGCACGGGTGGACTCGAACGTTCCAGTCGGCTGGAATCGAACGAGTCCGATGCTTCTGAACAGCTTCGTGTCCCATCGATCACAGATGTACGTCGTCTGATTTTTGTGCACAACCAATTCTGAGATCTGCAAAACAAAGTGGTTTTTTTAGCGTTTCAGGTTTGTTTACCTGGTAAGAACCAACTCCTAATGCGACTGCGAGGCAGAACAAGAACGTGATAGTGACGAATGATCCAATTAGTTCTGAATGAGACAGCCACAGATTCATTTCGAAAATGTTTTTAAAATCTTACTGGGAAGTGGAAAACTTCTACGAATCGGCGGAAGAACGGCACTGAGAAGTGCGAACAGCACGTAGCCAATCGACAGAAAACATGGTCGAATTATTGCAGCTGTAAATGAATACTCATTCAAAAATATTCACCCAGTTCTGAGCTCACCAGCTAAAAGGGCTGTGGGTAGTACAAGTTTGACCGTTAACGATTTAATCCACGGCGGAATCGCCATTTTCTCCGATTTTCAATGACTTTTCGGCTTCTGATTCGACTTTACCGCATGTGAATCTGAAAAAAACACTGATAACAGTGAGACGGACAAAAAATAAATCTCGGGCAAGCAAGAAAACAAAGCAAAATCACTATTTATCTTGATAAGCGGCGGCGAAAAGTGAAAGTAGAGTAGAGAAGATTTAGAATGGCAAATATCACTTGTTCGGTAAAAAGAGAAAGATTTTGATAGAAAAGGTTGAATACCATAGACTTGCAATTGGGAATTTAAGAAAAAAATAAAATGGAAACGCGTGAAAAACAAAAGAAACATCTAAAAACGTTTTCAAAATTGATTTGCCGCCTGTACTACGGTATACAGTTTATCTTGATCATGCAGACTAGACATCCAAAATGACGATCAACATCTTAAACACAGTTTTTTGATATTTTCCCGAAAAGCTCAAAAAATATGAGCAAATAACTTTTTCGGCAAAGCAAAAAGCGGAGACCTAATATGGTAAACAACGTTTTGTTTTGGTAGTTTGACCGCAATTCCGGAATTTTTCTCATGCAGAATTCTGTGATATTTTCGTTTTCGAATAGAAAAAACTTCATCGATGATGAGTAATCGGTGTCGGAAAGTGAAAGTGAAAAAAGTTATTTGTGTTTGGACAGGTGTAGGTGTGCCGCCGCAATACGGTTTTGAAAAAACTGAAGATTGGCATTTTTTGGCATAGATGGTCTATGATACAAGACAGTTCAGTGTTCCTGACTTCGAAAGAGCAGAAAGTTCAAAAAACGGAATGAATGAGGAAGTTTGCTGAGTTTGTTCGGACAGCACAACAACGGTTAACTGCTGGAGTGCGACCGCCCGTCGAGCCGTCTGCGTCGCTCCGATCACCGGTCTCTCGGCGCCAAATGTGGGCGAAGTGGGGAATGTGGCAAATTTGAAAGGAAACTCGAATGATTCACAGTGTCAGAAACCGAACCACGATCAATACATCATGATACCAGTGTTGTGACGACTGATAAGTCGTTGTGGGCGGGCATGCCGCATGCTCGCGCGCTTGTTTGCTGAGCAACTCCGGTGCTCCACCAGTTATCACTTGTTCATAAATATGAGAGATTTGGGGTGTCAAAAGAGATAACCAACAGGTTTCGTACACTCCACACTCTTTACACTTTCCCGCCGCCGTCGAGAGATAAAGTTCAAGAGACTCCGAAGAAGCAGAGAAGACAGAATTTACCTATCTCTGTTCAGTTTTCCACGTTTCTCAGGTTATCGGGGGTAGCTTAAAGTTGAGAGTTCTAATGAATCTAGCAGTGAAACGGGCGGCCTGTAAAAGAGGCGAAAATTGAACAAAAATTGCCCGATTTTATGGTTTCGCGGCCCTCAAGGACGAGCTAATGCATCGGCCGAAAGAGATTTACATATCGTGCGCAGACGACGACGGTGAAATATGAGCGGCAGATTCAAATTTGAATTTGAAACATTGCGGAGGTTACGCTAACGATGCGCATTCCATGGAAATTCGAAATAGAGCAGTAAAGGAGATAAACAATTGGTTTCCCTGCGTCTCCAGTGTGTAATTGGTTAGTTGGTCAGCTAAACGCTTTGTCGTCAAACAGAGGAACGAAAATGAGGAAAAGAAGTGAACACGTTGTGTGGCCACCCACAGGTATATACTCGTTCGAAAGATACGTCGAGTGGTCAGACGCAAAAAATATCTCTCGTTCGGTCGCCTCGCCGTTGTTTACTTCGTTCCTCGTTCGTCTCGTCGTCTGCGTCTCTCGCGGTTCACTGCTGCGCTCTCCTCTCTCTCGCGCTCACGGCTGGAACTCGCTGACTGACCACAACAAAACGAATGAGGAGAAGCCGTGTCATTTTTAGTTGAGAAAAGAGGCGGAGGAGAGATGTTACAAAGGAACACAAATTATGCGAATGCACAGATTAACAAGAGCTGCGGGGAGGGTTCTTCTCTCCGAGGGACATCAGGGAAACACTTCTCTCGCGACGAATCAAATGATCAACGCGCGGGGCTTTTTTATTATCGAGTTCACGTGGAGAAACGGCTCTTCTCTGGTGTGTTTCCCGTGCCTTCTCTCTCTCTCTTTTCTTCTTCAAATTGTTTGTAAGCAACGTCCTTCGTTCGAGAGACGAAGAGTGCACGTTCTTCATGAGGATCCAATAATAAAATGAAATCACGGGGTGCTGAGGAAAACCTAATTTGAATTTTCATTTTTCGCGGGGCGAATTCAAAATATGCGTGTCTAACTCAATTTTCTCCGAGACTGTTTGGTGTAGAAAATACGACGATTCATTTTCGCAAAGTAATCGTCGGAGGGCAATTTTAAGAACAGTCGGAATTTTAAAAATCTTCCGCTAAGCCGTGTTTTCAGAGCCGTTTAGGACCTCTCAAATCGAGGTACCGTATACCGTTAGTGGAGCGCACTTGCTGACCACGTCGGCCGCAGCACCCCGTGTGAAATCAGAGAAGAGATGCACACAAACATGTACATCCTGTAAACAGTACGATCTGGAATGTTCGTTGCATCGACAGGTGAAGCTACTGGAAGAAACAATAAAGGGAACGACATTTTGAGGACGTTTTTCGAATTAGTGTCATTTCGCATTTCTACAGACCATTTGCCATAATGGATTACTGTAGGACGGAGAGCGTAAATGATAACAAAATCAGATCCAACTGATAGGAAGACTTCAACGACGCCTTTCACTGATTTCGTGGTCAATCGAGCTCGGTAATTTTCTGGAAAGTTTCCTCCAGATTTAGGAAACTCTCTGGCAAAGTCTAAGAACCTCTCTGGCAGAGTTGGGAAACTCTCCTATGAGTTTACCAGAGAGTTTCCAAAGTCTGGAGGAAACCTTCCAGAGATTTACCGAGAGGTTGGCCAAATTTTTTGACCATTTTTTGGCAGTGAACTCCGGTACGTACCCCGGTTCCTGATGATGTACTTATCATTTCTAAGCAATCCATAAAACTCGATGGTATCTGACGCACGTCTTCTGCTTTTTTTGCCGCTCTCCACAACGAAACTCCACCGCCCGGTGGTGAGAAACGATGGAAAGGAGACGCGTGAACGGGAAAAAGAAGGTCTCATTGATGTTTTTCGATGAACGTGTTTTCACGTGACCCCCGTGACACTCCAAATCCGAAGTGGGCGGTTCAAATTGAGAATTGTCGATAGTTTTGGGAAGACGATTCAGTTCAAACTCTCTCTCGTTTCGACTACGCAGGATTGTTCACGATGAGCGCAGCGCCAGAAAAGGTACATTTCGCACGATTCACTCTTCTTCGAATTGTTGTTCTCTTTCAGAAGAAGTCAGGCACCGAAGTGGCAGCCGAAGTGAAGAAAACGGGATATGATCGATCCAAAATCACCGATCAGATGATCGACAATTTCAAACTTCCCGCAATCATCAAGACACTCCTCCAGGTCGATACTCCGCCGAAAGCGATCAAGTTGTCGGTTAGTTTCCTCCATCACCTACCTCGGAACACTGGGCCATCTGTTGTTTCAGATCGACGACCTTCATGTGCTCCTCCACCTCACCGGCGAGAGGTACCGACTCACCAATGCGCCGTTGCTCGAAGTCTCCGCCCCCATCAACATCTGCGGCGACACGCACGGGCAGTACGGAGACCTTCTGCGCATCTTCAGTGTGAGTGGCTCTTCTTTTTTAAGCTCATTCGGAGCATTTTTAGCCGAGTTGTGCTCATTTATGTGTTTTTGCAGGCGTGCGGAGCAGCCACAAAGACCAAATACCTCTTTCTCGGCGACTACATCGATAGAGGACGTCACTCGCTGGAAGTCATCAGTCTGCTCTTCGCACTCAAGCTGGCCGCCCCGAAGAACGTACATTTGCTGAGGGGCAATCACGAACTGAAGGCCATAAATAAGTGAGTTGGAAAGTTGCACACATTTCAAGAACAGCAACATTTCAGGAACTATGGCTTCTTCGCAGAGCTCAGGGCGAGGTATAGAGGAAATTCCCAGTCGAGTGAAGAACTCTACAACCACTTCAACGAGGTGTTCACGTGGATGCCCCTCGCCGCAGTGGTCTCGAAGCGCATCCTGTGCATGCACGGGGGGATTTCGCCGCACTTGAAGTCGCTGGACGACATACGGGCGATTCCCCTGCCCCTCGAGACTGCAAAGACAAACGTGAGTTATCACTTATCAGTTAATCATCAATCAGCCTTTGTTTTCAGCCGCTGGCTTGCGACCTGCTGTGGGCCGACCCAGACATCGATGTGGACGGGTTCGAGTACAACAAGACTCGTGCCATCTCGCACATATTCGGTGTGAAGCAAATCAATACAATCTGTGAGGCGCTTGACATCGACATGATAATCCGAGCCCATCAGGTGAGCGTTTCTGGACTTTTCCCATGGGAATGTGTGTACATTTGCAGGTGGTGGAGTTCGGATACGCGTTCTTCGCAGGGAAGAAACTCATCACGATCTTCTCGGCGTCGAGATACCAGGAGGACCTGCACAACTACGCGGCCATCGTGACCGTGTCAAAACTTCTGGAGATTGGATTCGTGCAGCTGAAGCCAGAAGAGTACGAAAAGCGAAGAGACGAAGTGGGAGAGGTGGTGGAACAGGTGACGAACGCCAACGACCCGAATCAGAAACAGACGCCGAGTCAAGAGAAGGAAAAGGAAAAAGAGAAGGAAAAAGAGAAGGAAAAGGAAAAAGAGAAAGAAAAAGAAAAGGAAAAGGAAAAGGAAAAGGAGAAAGAGAAGGAAAAAGAGAAAGAAAAGGAAAAAGAGAAGGAAAAGGAAAAGGACAAGAACAAGAGCAAGTAGAGGAAAATGAAGGTGGAAGAAGTGAACGTGGCATTTAATAGTTTTCTTTAACTGCTTTCATTTTCTCTCCAAAATGGCTACAGTCTGAATAAATGTTTGATTGAACAGTAATACCCGGTTCTTACTTTCATAAAAGAGCAAAGTTCGTCACACGCACCCACGTGTCCGTCAATGTTAACTGGAAAAAAACCGAGAAACAATGACGGGTGGTGCAGAAGAACGCTTACCCAGAGAAGAAGTTCCTTCTGTCGATCCATAAAGTTCTCCGATTCTCACACGGAATCGATCCACGAATGGCTGCCAGATCTCGGCCCGGAGTCCGTTTCCGACGAGAAGACGCATTCCTGGCGTTTCAGTAACAAATGAAGAGCATTCGGAAACAAATACTCACTATGTCTGGATTCCTCTTCGACGACCGGCTGAGCCAGCAGATACCGACAGATCTCTCCGATGTACTGAGACACTGTTCAGTCGTATCTGACACAGTCCTTCCAGAAATTGCTCGCCGAGAACTTTTTGCGAATGACACACGAGGAAACAGAGTTTTATCACTTCATCACTCGGAAATGTGATCAAATTCAGAAATAGGGTACTTTGACATTGGCACATCATCTGACAGACGGCCCATAATCCGAAGAAGAGAAATCATTTGTAATTTTATCCCAATCAACAACTGAACCATTACATTCGGTTCTCGGGGGGCATGTGACATGTTCCAGTAGGATGAGAACGTGACATAATCCCCCACCATCACCACCCACCGTCTTTCACCACCGTCCTCTCGACTTCTCCACATTCAGTGTTCATCGTTAGCAACGTCAATGACAGAGTCCGCCCACCATCGCCCTCTTCCTTATTCTTCTTGTGAGTATCTCATTCGTTCATTCCGTTTCCCAGTGCAGTGTCCGACTTCTCTGTTTTAGACTTATCTGTTTTCTCGAAACACCCTTTCTCTGTCTTTTTCCCTATATACAATGTTTATTTTGATGTTTTTCAGTCAATTCAAGAAATGAGCGCCGCCATGGGAAGAGCAATGGAGCTGGCCGCGAGGAACCTGACGCAGATGCAGAGAATCGACAATGCTGCGAGCAGGATTTTGGATAAGGTGATTTGAATGTTTGTGGACTTGTCTATTTCGAATAACTGCAGGTACCATATGCGGCCGTGTATAAAATGGACCCAGTCACCCAGACTTGGTACAAAACTGGTTGCGAGGGCACCCTTTTCATTTATGAAAGAGCCTGTAGTCCGTGCTTCAGGTAATACAGTTTGACAGAAATACTCGGAAACTTCATTCATTTCAGCTTCCTAGTCGCCAGTACAAAAGTTCCGTCAGACTTCATTGAACTCTTGACGGTGAATCACAAGCTGCGACACGATGGAAACTTCATTTTCTTCTTCAATGGTCAACAAATCCATGGATTGTGGTGCCATCGCATCGAAGACAGCAAGCGAGTCTTTGATTTGCTTCAAGAGCTGGTGGATGAACTGAAGGGAAGCAGCACGGAACAAGCGAACCGTCGTCTCAGTCTCGATTCACCATGAGTTAATTGTGATAAGTCTTTTTCCCACTCACCCCTGTTCATATTTTCCCTCAAAGGGTCTTCCGTACTCGCTGTTCTCTTTTCATCATTCTTACTTTACCCACATTCTTTATTTATGCTCTGTACTGTCACAGGTGCATTACTCCATACAGTATCCCAATTTATTCGAATAAAACACTCATATTGAATTGTTCGTTGCTCCCGTATCATTTGTCTGACAGAAACTCTTGGTTTCAGCTGATCGAGACATAACAGACGAAGATGATCTCTCACTTCATCAACTTTTGGTCTCATTTGATTCGTCTATTGTCCTCTCATTCTACGGGATATATCAATTTATTCCATTTCGTTCAACGTAAAGTCGTAACTTAGTTACATCTGGTGTCACCCGGTGCCCCTTATCAAACGGAAATCTCATTTACCCGATTGATTATCGTCGTCTTTCGCGCCCCCTTCTCCGCCCCCAACTCCTTATTTCCAGTCGACCAGTTTCCTTCTTTCTCAGAATTCGTATGGCTCACTGATCGTGGAAGAAGGGAACAATGATCACTGACTTCTTGAACCGCCTAGACCTGACTCATTGGCGTGTCTGAATTCTGCGTCGTTCGAATGCCCATCAAATCACCATTCCGTCGCTATTTGTTTTTGTTTTTCCCACCGCACGCCCGCCCTCGCTAATCTTCCGCCCGTTCGAAATTCGACAATTGGTATGCAGCTCACCGTCCAATTACGTCCTCCCTTTTAAGACGAACCATTCCACCGGAAAGAGTCAGAACACACACACAAAACGACGTCTTCTTCTTCTTCTTCTCGCCGACTGACGCCTTCATTTCCTGTAATAAACGATCGCATGACTTGTTCTCATTTGGATGCTCTCCCTCTTGATTCTTGATGTCCTTGCGGCGGCTCCCTCCTCTCCACTGCTCCGCAGAGACGCCCTCTCTCGCACTTTCTCCTCATTCCCCCCCATTGCCGCCCGTTTCCAGATGCTCACCTCGTCGAGAATGGTGTTCGTGCTGCTGATGCTCGTCATCCACGTGTCGGCCGTCGATCCGCTCGACTTTCTGTTCAGCTCAAACATGGCCCAATACCCGAGATACCGACCGATGGCCGCCCGCAGCGTCGCAGTCACTCCCGAATTCGGAAAGAGGTTTTGGATTGGGTTCGCTTTTTTCCTATGTTCTAGTTAGAAAAAGACAATGTTTACGTTTCGAATGAGCCCATGGAGCCCGTTTCAATGATGAGATTCGATTGCAGAGCACCACCCGGATGCGTGTGCACAGAGTTCCTCGGCTGCCACGGACCAGGATGCATGCGCCGAATGTACCCGAAGGGCGCGTGAGCCCCCACTCTATCTCTCGATGATTCTTTCCCCTACCCTTTTTCTTATTCTTATTCTTAAATTTCTTTCGCTTCGAGACCATTCCGAGAACAAACACTGCAGTGAGAACTGAGAACACAAGAGAGCCAAAACAACGAAAACGAGAACACCAAATGTTCTTTTCTTGAATAAAGACTTGTTGATACATTGTGTTCCCGCTTGATTTCTGGAAAAAAAGACGCCTTTTTCAATAATGAACAATAGCTGAAAATGGAATTTCCAGCTGGAATCGGACGCGTGACTAGAGTTCAATGCATTCCGAATGATGTGTGTGTGTTATTGGAAATTCATGAGAGCCTTGCGTGTTTTGCACTTTGATCTTCATTCCGAAAGAGCCGAAGAAATTCAGAAGAAGTGGAAATGTGACAGCTTTTCGACCAATTAGCCACCTGATTCGATGGATTTATTTGTCAGGGCACTCACGTTTTATTGTATTTCGAATCGGAAATCGTCTTTCAGGCCGTGGAATAGCTCGCGTTCAATCGAATAAGATTATGGTCTCGAAATGATGGCATTGTTTTGGGGGACAGGGATTCCGTCCACGCACGGTAATTAGGCCAAATAGGGTTATCACCAAGAACCTGATAATGAAATCCGCGATCCGCAGCTCCCAGAGCTTGAAGTACAGGGGGACCCTTTGTTGTGACACATCCGGCCATCCAGGCACTTTTCCATAATTTTAACTGAATGTTCTCACACGATGTTCTCACACACACACGATGTTACTGGATTTATGTAACCGCTGCTATGTAGTTTCTTTTACCTTTTTTCCTCGAATAGAGCGGCACCCCGAAACGCTGCCGGAGAATCATTATATCTCGAGATTTATAGAAGATACTGGAAAGTTGTCAACAGCAAATGTGTAGATCACAACTAGGACTACAAGTTTGCTGTTGACAGTTTTTTGATATCTCTTATCAATCTCGGGGTATAATGATTCTCCGGCAGCGTTTCCGTGTGGCACTATGCTCGAGAAAATACGGTAATAACTGTGGACTTCACTATCTTTCGAAACATTTTTTTGTATGGGAATCATTCTTGCGCCCAAGCTTGCGTCCTCAGCTTGAAAAAAGCGCCAGGTCCAGTGAAGGCCGTGCCCAGTCCGGCCCGGGGACTAGTTTTTACGAGTGGACACAATTTCTCTTCCGTTTTCGCCAATTAAAAAATCATTTATTTTATTTTTATTTCTTCCTGTATTCTCGCTTTTCCGAATTCCTCCTCAGTTTTTCCTCCCAAAATTGCGTTCAATTGTTAGCTCAATCGATAAAATTTGCCTATCGACTTGTGCAAACACTGTCTTTTGATTAAAACACACGTGTCCTGACAACAAAAGCACGCAACGACACAATCGATCGAATTCAGGGTATGCGTTCGTCAGATGACGTCACCGACGGGTTGGCAGAAAATTTTATACCGAAGACAGCCGTTTCCCGACAACTATTCCGGCGGAGATGAGCAGTTTCTCAAGGAATTACGCAAAAACGGTGAGCTTTCAGTGGAAACTCACAAAAATGCGCAAAAAACCAAATGTGATTTCAGTTTCCGTCGTTCATTATGATTATAAAAGCGCTGTTTACGGATGCATGAACTTTCTAACGCATGTGGACTTGATCACAATGTATTTCGTCCTTTTTTTGAACGTAAGTCGCGAATTATCAGTGAGTTATCCCAAATTCTACTGAATTTTCCAGATTCTGCACGCAAACTGGTCTCCGAACATCCTCTACGCTGTGTTTGCCTCCACAATCGTCTTCTACTTCCTGTTCATCAGATTTCTTGCTCCAGACTCAGCTGACAGCAGAGAGCACACTCGGACGATCGTCACGCTGTTTCTGTTCGCTTACGCATTCACTCCCGTCATAAGGTAGTTATTCTTCTCGAAACTTCAGATTCGCTGGAACCAAAACATAATTCATCATGCTCTAATGCTTTTTTGCAGAACTCTTACGACATCGATTAGCACGGACACAATCTACTCGACATCAATCGTTACCGCAATTCTCAGCTGCCTCTTCCATGATTACGGAGTCAAGGCGCCTGTGTGAGTATCATTGCTTTCTCAACTAAAACAAAATAAATGTTCTTTTCAGTGTTTCCTACCCGACATCGGTGAGCACTGGCCTGAGCTCCGCCATTTTTCTTCTCTCCCGACTCGAGGAGGACACGCCAACCCTTCTCCTGCTCGTCGTTGCGTTTGTTCTCCATGCCTACGGCGCCGACTTCCGAAACCGCCTGTTCTCAGTGTATCCCACGTGTTCGACCGTCGTCTTCTGTCTTCTTGTCCCCGTTTCCGTCTACTGCATCTCTGATTTCTCTTTCGAACTCGCCGTTTTCTGGTCCCTTCTTCATGTGTTCATTCTCTTCATCTGTCCACTTATTCTCGTTTTGAAACAAACCGGTAAATGTACCATTCACGGTCCCTGGGACGAGGCTGTTCCTCTCAAATCTAGTTAATAATTCATTTATTTAAGTTGATTTTCAAATATATGAAAGATTTTTATGGCAATTTGCAATCGTTCAATGTAATCAGAACCGCTCGAAAGCGTCAGAAGTGTGTACTCTACTTGTGACCAGCTTTGTAACAGAATAAGTTCAACGTTTGAACTCGCCTTCGTTTATTTATTGAAAAAATAAACGATCTGCGTCAGCTTCTGGGCACTGAAGAGGCCGCAAATGATCAGCGTCTAGTGCGATGCAAGCGCGCTCCGTTGAGAATTCATCTAAAAAAAAGTTTTTCCGCTCGCGATTTTGATGACTCATTTCTTTGGATTTTCATCGATTTCTGGAATTTTCAGTGATATAATTTTCATTTCAGCCGAAATTCGCCGAAATGGCAATGTTATTCGGTTTCGGACAGTCGGCGGAGATTCAAATTCGTCTGGCAGATGAGGAGAACCGAAAAGTGAGTGCTACCGCTGTTTCCAGCGTGTTCTTCAGAGAAAACTCGTTCTTAAATATTAAATTCAGACTGTCAAAGCCCGCGGTGAAGATGGAAACATGCATGATCATTTCCTTTACTACGACGGAGAGTCAGTGGCAGGAACGGTGCACATCAATCTCAAAAAAGCGAACCAGAAGTTCGAGCATCAAGGAATTCGGATTGAATTCATTGGACAAATTGGTGAGTTTTATCTGCTGAACATAAATCTAAATAAAACTAACTCGTCTAGTGAAAAACATTAGATCAGTAGTTATTCAACGTGAATATTTGAACAAATTGTAACGCTCTTCGCTAAATAGCTCAAAGTTCTCCCTACTTCATCACGTACGGGAGCAATCATTTGATGTTAGCTTCAGAAGTGTACTACGATCGTGGAAATCAGCAAGACTTCATTTCGCTCACCAGAGAACTCGCTCGTCCAGGTGATCTCACTCAGAACGCTCAGTTCCCATTCGAGTTCAACAATGTCGAGAAGCCGTTCGAGTCGTACATGGGCACAAATGTTAAATTGAGGTTTTTTGATCGTAATTAAATGTTAAGATAACTTGTTTCACATTTCAGATACTTTCTCCGTGTCACGGTGATCAGACGACTGACGGATCTGACGAAAGAGCTCGATTTGGTCGTTCATGCTCTCAGCAGTTATCCAAACAACGACTCGAGCATCAAGATGGAAGTAGGAATCGAGGACTGTCTGCACATTGAGTTCGAGTACAACAAGAACAAGTACCATTTGCAAGACGTCATCGTCGGGAAAATCTATTTCCTGCTAGTTCGCATTAAAATCAAGTACATGGAGATTGCAATTCTCAAAACGGAAAGCGTCGGCTCGGGGCCAAACACGTTCAAAGAGTCGGAAACGGTGGCCAAGTTCGAGATTATGGACGGCGCGCCAGTGCGCGGAGAGTCTATTCCAATCAGATTGTTCTTGGCTGGATACGAGCTGACACCGTCGATGAGAGATGTCGGTAAGAAGTTCAACGTCAGATACTTCCTGAATTTGGTGCTCGTCGACGAGGAGGATCGTAGATACTTCAAGCAGCAGGTATTGAAAACATCGTCGAATTCTCTTTCAGTTAATGATTTACAGGAAGTGACCCTCTGGAGAAAAGCCGACAAAGTTATGCGTCGCGGAGGACCAGATGAGGCCGAGGAAGGCCCGACGAGCATCCCTGGCACCCAGAAGTTCACGAAGCCAGTCATCGAGCACCCGAAACCCGAATCGCCGAGATCCGATCCTAAGAGTGGATCAACAAGCCCCGATGACAACTCTGACTCCTCATAGTTTATATCTGATGCCTTTTCTTCTTCCCAGTGGTTTGCATATGTTCAAAGTTCGTACGCCCCGTTTCATAAATTGCCCATTCTGTGATTTTAAACGCCCCCGAGCTAAATAGTTTCCCCTATTGATGGTTTTCCCGAGTTTTATTGCATGCCCACTCCCCTTTCCTATCTTTCTTCCTCTTACTCAAGTAGCCAAATGTGTACAGTTTCAGCCTCTCTTTCCTTCTTTCTTTAATTGTTTTCGTTCACTTCACCATCTCTCTCCTCAAATTATGCTCCTAATTTTCTTCCTGACCAGATGAACTTCTATGTCAAACTGTCGAAATATTATTCGTTTTTGAGTTTATCAACTCTTCATCTTTATTTTTGTCTTAAGAATCTTCCAAGAAAATTCGAACAGTTGTAGTTTATTACAGAAAATGAACGCCGAGCCACACGATTTCCGTGACCACAAAGCACACATGAAATGGACGGTAATCGAAAATAATGGGAATTTCCTGAAAACATAACTGTAATTTCAGCAAGAAAGAGATGCGATTCGAGCGAACGTCCCACTGATTCCGCAGGACATGTCAGCTGGCTCTCGTGGACAGACGGCGTCTTCTTCCGTTCTCCAGAAGGCTCTCAACAATCCGCTCGTGCCACTCGGAATGCTCACGACTGTCGGATGTCTCGTCGGTTCGTTCTTCTTCTCAAAAAGGAAAAATTCAAATCAATCCTTCAGGAATGATGGTTGCTACTTTGCGTCGAAGCTCGCGAGATGCCCAATACTTCATGCGAGGTCGTGTCGTCGCTCAGGGATTCACAGTGGCAGCACTCGTCGGTGGAGCAGTTATGTTCGGCATCGGAGCTCCGACAGAATCTGCTCTGCGGGCACCCGCCAAAGGATCCGCCAACTTTGTCTCCCTTACCCCTCCTCCTGCGCCTGCTAATAACCACTCTTAAATGTACGTGGTATAAAATTTATTTTGCTTGGAAAGTGTGCAATAGGGTGCGCTTCTGTTTGTTGTTTTAGATAATTAGTGTTCTGTAAATAAATCGAAACTTGTTCGGATTTATTATTTACACACATAACGAGCACACACACACACAAGTTTTGACACGTGAGATGAAGAAAAAGGCTATAAATATGTATTTTTCATGAATTTTGATTTTAGAAGGCCACACAATCCAGTTTTTACCAGAAATTGCGAAGGAGTGAGCGGGAATTACATTTCATAGATTTGGCACTAGCAACGAGAAAACGAAAAAGAGAAAAAAAAGAGACTACTATCCTAAAACGAGGCGAATTCCTAGAATTCAAGAGTGAAAGTGAAGAGTCCGAGATGGGAAAAAGGCACAAAACGGAAGAATGAAACTGGAGACGAGTGCTATTCGAACGAAGAGAGACCTCTGCGCAGGATTCCGTACATTGAGTTGATGATGCCCCAGGCGACGAGAGACCGCGTGAAGTTCAGATGGACACCCAGGTAGAGGCCGCGCAGCGAGCGATTACGCAGTTCCCACACGTCACGGAACACGTGCAGACTGTTCTCGTATGGGACTCCGACCTGCAATCAAGATCCTCATCAATTACCAACTGACAGCCAACGAACTTTGGCTTGCATGTGATTTTTGATGACTCCAAGTGGGAAAAATGCCGTAGAAATTGTGGCTCCGAGAAGTGAACCTGCTATAAAGTCGCCGATCCACTGTTGAAGAGAATGGGGTAAGCGGCTCGCTTGCGGCAGTTCTACTACCTGAAACCGATAAGAAATGAACCATTCCACTCTATCCGAATAGCTGATCAGCTCACTTTCTGTTTCAACGGGTCTCTGAGAGTGAAGAATAACGTGTTGGAGAGACTGTTTCGGACGAGAATCACCGAGAATCCACGGTAGTATTCCCGGTATCCATATTCCTGAATTCAGTCGGTTTCTTTCGACTTTTGAGGGTCATAAACTGACCTTGAGTCTGCTGAAAGCATGTAGCGTGTTTTTGAACTTGTCGTGGAACTTCGACGTCTGCAATAAGACCTGAACCCGTTCCAGCGGGCACAACATGGCTTCGCACATGCCAGCTGCAATAATTTTGGTTTTAATTAACAGATTTTTTTTAACTTAGTAGCGTTTTTGCCTTGAATGAAAGAAAACTCACATAGGAACGCTGCTTGGGCATGGCAAAGTGAAAACGATGAATTGGGTGGTGCGTGTGGACAATTCAAGGAGATCTGAAAGCAATTGATCATTTTCGCTCCGGACCTTCATCCAACCTGAAACTCGTCGTACAGTCCGTACATGAGAGCTCTGCTCGTCGTCCTCATTATCAGCGGCGGCATGAGACCCCTGTACAGCTTGCCGGCTCCCTCCAACTTGATCTGCTGGATGGCATCCTTCACGTGGAATCCGTGCAGTTGCTGCCGGAAGATAATCTTGTTCGACGGGTACAGAATGCACGTTTCAATGCAGCCGGCGCCCCATCCCGCGATGAAATCCAAGTGGTTTCGGTGGGCGACTCGCGTCTCCGGAGCCCTGTTCCGACTGCTCTCCAGCGTGATTTTTGCGCGGAATTCTGGCTTGATCACCTGAAATGTAGAACAATGATGATACATGTAATAAGGAAAAAGGAGGAAGGAGAAAGAAGTAGACTATTTTGATTCATTAGGCTTGCATCAGAAATGATTGAAAAAGAAGGCGTGGAGTCAAAAGTATGAATGTCACACATTGAACACGAGCTTTTCATTGGATCTATTTTCAAAATAGTGGTTTTTCTTTGTGAAATTTATGTGAACAAACTCGTAAAAATATAAACTTTTTTATTAAAAAATCTGATTTTTTGGCCGCGGCCTAAAATTTCGAGAGAAAAGTTCGTGTACTCCCAGTGGACAAAGTTACAGAGTTACCAGTTTTGCCAAAAACGGACTTCTCCATTTTCTTTTTCAGCTTTTTGTTTCTTGAGTAGATGTTTTTAATTTGCCCTATTTAGACCCATATTAAATAGGCACATTTAATTCTAAATTTTTCTGAATCAGTTCTGCGAATTTCGAGGTAAAAACTTGCCTCCTCGTGCATTTAGAACCACGTGATTGTGCGAAAAATATTTGGAACGAGTGCGAAAACGTGCGGCAATCAATGTTGCGTCCAAAATGTAACTGATCAGCAAATAAAAGATAATGGAGAAAAGAGAATCAGTGTCAAATTGGGGAGAAAACGCGCTGCGGACAGACAAAATCGGACAGTTTTTGCAACTTTTCCCAGTCTCGTGTACTTCACTCGGAAAAGCAGAGGGACCGATGGAAGTATACACTGCGAGACACGCTATTCGTCTGCGCCTCCCGCTCCCGCTTGCGCTCTCGTCCATTTTTCATTTCTCTCTCAACTGTTTCGCCTTTTCGAATCCTCCCGCGTTTTCACCAAAGAACAATTCAGGGTAATGTCAACTGCTCCCAAGGCTTCTCCGCACATTTGGACAGGAAACGCCGACCAGGAAGATCGTGTCGAGAATCTGATAAAGTGAAAGGGCACTGTTTGAAAACAATGATGCAATTGGATTTTCAGAAAGTCCGGGTGCTGGGATCTCCATTTGAAAGTCTCCGATTGTATGGGAGAGCATCGAGACTGGAGGAAGTGTCAAGAAGCTGTGAGTGTTTGAAACGCTTTTCTTCCTCAGATTTCACATTTTAGGTAAAAGAGTTCCGTTTGTGCGTCCAACAAGTGCAAGTCGGTGAGCCTCCGAAAGAGGATCCCGAGAAAAAACAGTAATGGATTTCCTCAACGATTTTGATCCTTCTGACGACGACGATGAAAACAAAACAACTGAAAACTCCCGAACTTATCCCTCATTCACCACCAATTTCCAAAACAAGTTCTGGTTCCGGGACGCTTCCAAAGATGATCAGACAGCGACTGCCTTAACGTAAGTGAGACCATAATTCACATTAATTCACAAATCCTGTCAATTTTTAAGGGAAATCGACTTATTTCGTGTAGCTGATTTGCATCATGAGAAGAACTTTGACGATGCGAGAAAGGTTAGTGTTCCGTTCGTGATAAATACGATCTCAGCCAACCACACCGAATTTCAGATTTTGACCGAATTGCGTGAAAGCACCAAGAACAACCGAACACACGAAATCATGCTCATCGACTCTACATTACAGTGCTTCATAGGAAAAGATCACCTGTCCTCATCGGAAGTCGCTGGTGCTCTCGACCTTCTCTCCCAATACGAGGATCTTCTCGTTGATTTCGGCGATCAAATTCAATTTCTTCGCACAAAAGCTCTCATTCTCTCCAAGCTCTCCCGTGATCATGCTGCTGAATTCAAGAACACGGTAACTTCTGATCTCCACTTCAACTGTTACGTGTAATGTTCATGCGTCAGGTTTCTCTACTCTGTGAACTTTGTGGTTCCTTCGAAAATTGGCAACTCTTTGAGAAAGGAGCTCATCATCTCGAAGACTCGGAGAGATACGGTATCCAGCGGAAGATGGAGAAAGTTCTGTGGTACGAAATCGAGCATTCGAAAGGCTTTGTGAAAGAGAGATTGAAATATGAATATGAGAAAATAAGAGTAGAGGCCCAGAGACTGGAGGAAAACATAGGAGACGATCAGGTAAGACAATAGAAACACTCTTTGTGTGGGAAATATTCGTTACAGGCCAATCAGATCCGCTCTTCTCTCACAGGTCACAAAGAAACGCAATGCTCAGACTCCGCCGCTTCTGCCGAATTCCGTGCTCACGAAAGTCGCTCCAAGAACAAGTTGATTCCGAAATCCGATCAGTCCGCTGTCATCTTTGAATTTTCTCGTCGCTTCCCTTTCTTGTTTCAATAGGTTTTTGTTCAGTTGTTTCCCAGTTGTTTTCAATCATTTTTTGTTTTTCCTTAAATACAAGTCATGACAATTCTATTTGAAAACCCCGTGTGCCGAAGCGTCCCTCACTTTCCATTTTATGGTTTCCTTTTACGAGTACACCTGCCGCGGCAATCATCCGAAGAAGAAGAAGGCGACTGGACTGTCCACGTAATTCGATTTGATAACCGACCGATGATAGCAGCCCGATTCGATCATATAATTGTGCCACGATGTGTGCAAACACTTGGAAACGTCGACTACGCCCTGCCCTTTCTTGACTCATTCCGACACCTTCGTCACTTTTTTTGGTCGTCTACGTTCCGTTTTCAACGTCACTTATAGATTTAGCAAGAGCTGAAGAATTATCAATGATCCTAGGACAGAAGTGGATCGAAATAAGAGAGAGTTGGTGAACTGGGGAGTCGTAGAAATGAAAGAACACGGCGGTTCTAGGTGGAGGGACCGTGTTTTTCCTTCTCACAAGTCCCCTAGGTGTTCTTTGACTTTTACGTACTATCGGATGCCACCGAAATGGTCCCGAATAGTTGTCAACAGCAAACTTGTAGTCCTAGTTATGATCTACACGTTTGCTGTTGACAACTTTTTGATATCTCTTATCAATCACGACTCGAGAGATTCTCGAGATATAATGATTCTCCGGCAGAGCTCTCCTCGGTGTTTTTCACGATAGCTTGAGTTTTTTACCTGAGAGATCGAAGCTTTATTCGGGAACAATGGCATGTTTTCGAGAAGAAGACGAAGATCCTTGAACCCTCGGAGACAACACTTGCTCCCTTTTTCGGTTCGATTTCCAACGTTTCCATCGATATGATCAATTTCAGAGCGCTATTACTAGCCTATTAGTCACTTTTTTAAAGAGCTTTCGTTTTATTTTATTCAGCAAACAGCCGTTTGCAAGGTTCTCGCCAAACAGCAAGTTTTCTTTTCAATTGGGTGCTCCTCCTCTCTTTCTTACAACTTAGAACACTGGTGCCACGGAATCATAAAGTGCGCGTCGAATGCAATCGTGCTCCCCCGCTCCACAGTGTCTGCGTCTCGTCTGTTTTCCCGCTATTTCGGCTACGCAGCTTGAAATAGTTTGAGAAATGGAGAGACGTACGCAACAAAATTTGAATTTAATGCATTAGAGCCAAAAAGCGCGATTGCATTCGACATGCGCACTGTGTTTCCGTGTAATAATTCCAGATGAACTGGAATTATTACACGTTGAACGGTCACAACATATCGGGTTCTCGGAGCGATTGGGAATATCAAAAGTTATTAATGATTATTTTCGAAAAGATCCAGTTACTGGATTGTTCTGAAAACAAGACACGTGTTTTTGACATCTGATTTCGATATCTGATAACGGCTTTCATTATTATCAGTTTTATATTCAATCGATAGCCGAAGGTCACTTCAAAAGAAGTCCCTTGACAATGGGAATCGGGGAAATCGAGAAACGAAGAAGAAAAGGCCAACTGATCAGTCCTCCAGGGAGTCTTTTGGGTGTGTCTTGTTCATTTCCATGACTATTCCCGACACTTTTCTAATCACAACGTCTCCGTCTCCAGCTTCTTCACACACACTCTCTTTCTCACGGTTACGAATCACAATCACAAGCACCCATTATCATCTTCTCGGAGTTACAAAAGAAGAGAGAGAGAGAGATCAAATGAACTTCACCTTTTCATATCTCTCTCTCTCTCCTACCAACTCGTTGATCTTCCAGAATGAAAACCATCGCAGTGTTCGTGTTCGCCCTCGTCGGGCTGTCCCAAGGGGCGTTCCTGCTGCCGTACGACCTCCCGACGGACCTCATCCAGCTGATGGCGAACCGCGAGAAACCGCAGGATCTGGCCATCTCGGCGTGTCAGGACATTCAGTTCAACTACTGCCAGACGACGTTCAACCAGTTCTTCGGAATGGATGACTCGATCACTTGGCGCAACGGATCCTACATCTTCAACACTGTCCAGAAGTACTTGGAGATGAATGTGACCGAGTTGGTGAAGGTTTGCAAGTGAGTCCGACGCTCTAACGATCCGTCGACTGAGAGCATCCGTTGCAGCACCCGCACCCAGTTCTACCAGTGTCTGGGAACCTCCTACTACACGTGCATGAACCTCTACACTCTTCTCAACAAACCGAACCCCGACTTCTCGAACAGTGAGGCTTCTGCGGGTCTTTCCATCTGAACAACTGTCGTTTCAGCCTTCGACTACGTGAGAACCTTCCGAGGACTCGAGTGGATGTGTGTCGGCGGATTCGGAGAGGTCGTCGCCCAGTGGGACTGCCTCGGCGCCTTCCCGACGACTCAGGCCTACAGCAGATGCATCGCCAACTTCAATCAGACCGTCTCCGCCAACAACTTCTGCAAGTGAGTGCTCGGAATAATGGACGTCGGTGACTCTAAATGAACGTCTTTCAGCTCGGTTTCTCAGACCGGACAGTGCTTGAACGACGCCTACACTGCCGCGTGCGGAGTTAATGCGGTAGGTTGCCACTTCAAAAGTTCCGGGGAAACGACTGTTACCGTAGTCCAAAGACCGCCCCCTTCCCCTCTCAAATGGAAACATATCCAATGCAAACGCGCTCCTCCGCTCCATTGATGTCTGCGTCTCATTGTTCGCACGCTATTTCGGCCCGTTAGACAATTTGAAAGAGTTCGAGAAATTTCAGAGGCATACGCGATTCTCGAAACGAAATAAATTTGAATTCAATATTAACGGCACTCGAAGCGCTGCCATATAATCGCTATATCTTGAAATTGATAAGAAATATCAAAAAATTGTCAACAGCAAACTTGTAGATCATAAATAGGACTACAAGTTTCCTGTTGGCAACTTTTTGATATCTCTTATCAATCTCGAGATATAATGATTCTCCAGCAGAGCTTTCCTCGGTTGTGGGCCATCCGATGTAGAGTGACTCTGTGTCATCTTCGTTCCGTATGTCCGATGCAATTTCAGTCAGAAACCGCCCATTTTTCTTGTTTTCTATTCCGCTCACCGTCATCTTTCAGGCCGGCTACTACGGATGCGAGAACTTCCGAATCACTTTCGACAACTCGTGCTGGAACCTCAGATGCCTCGTCGACAACTGAACAACCCTTCCCTGTCGTCTGTCGCCTTCTCTCCTCATTTCTCTTAAAATTAATAAATCCGATTATCTGTTGTCATTCTCTTATCATTCGAAAAGCTCAGAGAGCACAGGGAATCGAGAGACGCAGACGACGTTGCCCATTTAATCTTATTGCATTTTCTCTTGCAAACTGAACTCTTTTCGAAGGCAGTTTTCGGCATTTCCAAGCGGAATTCACATGTTTCCCAAGGTCCTCGTCCTCTTTTTGATAGCCGGTGAGTCTTAGATTACTGTACTTTTGGAGATTACTGTAGAATGATCTCGCAGGCGGTTCCCTGGTGGATGCCACGTGTGACACAGACAAGTTCGTTGCCTGTCAGGACACTTTCGCCGACAGTCTTGGAATAGATAAAGCCTATAACTGGTAGGGCACAGTATCACTTGTGAAGTGGCACGACCAGACCATTTAGGAAGAACCCTCTCGGACTGACTCTCCAGATCCAGGACATCTACATAAACGGAGGAACCGCCGGACTGCGAGGACTCAGCGTCGTGTGCAAGTGAGTCGAACCATCCGGAGCCTTCGGAGCAACTGTTTCAGTGCCTACAACTCGATGATCCAATGTCTCGCCGATGCGTCCACGACCACTTTCGAGTGTTTCGACGTCGGATTCCTGCTCTCCCACTCATCGGCCCCCAACCAAGCGTACTCTTATGCGTTCCTCATGCACATGATCCAGTATCAATGTGGAGCCGGATTCTATTGTGAGTTATTACAGTGAGAGCGGAAACTTTTATGGAGGAGAGTCTCGGGGAAAGCGTTCACAACATCCACTTCAACTGAAAGCGTAAACCAGCTTATTCCACTTTGCTCGGGTTCTGAAGTCTTGCTTATGTTTTAGTTTTTTCCAAAGATATTAATGAAATCACTAACTGAACTTGCCCGTTTTATTAGCAGCTTAGTCGGAAAACCGATCTTAAAAGTGGAAGACGTGCTTCAGAAAACGAAAAATTTTACCGACTTTACGTGCGCCATCTGGCCATCATTACGGACCAAAATCGGACCAAAATCGGTTCATTAGGGGGCTGAGAACAGACTGCGTACAGTGATTTAATGGTAGTTTGAGCGGAGATTTCCGGATCCCTTCCCTCTATTTTTACTGTGCATTTGGCTGACATTTCTCTCACAAGAGAGGTTGAAAAAACGACACTGCAGTGGTATTTGGTATTGTTGAATTCGAACAATTTGGTCTCACAGCGAACTGAGTGAGAGGTTCACCAATTCACCAGAAACATGTGAGACGTTGTTGCTCAAAACACGGATTTTGGAGACTTCTTGTTAGTAGGATTAACCATTCTGAACTTTATCCGCGTTTCTTGAAAGCCTGCGCTCGATCTTTCTCCGTTAAGCGGTGCTCAGTTTGCAAGAGTTCGCGGTTTGAACTGTCCAGAACCGTTTGTAATGCGATCATCTACTATTAAAAGCCAGGAAAAGTCGATTTGGCCATTGGCAGCTTTCGAAAAAGGAGAGCTGGGTTCGACCCCACAAACATCGACATATCCCACAAATTCTCATTTCAAACGGTTCTGGACGGTCCAAACAATTCCATTGAAATTATAAACTGGGGAAAAAGAACGGATCGACTCGCTCATTTCTCTAATGATAATTTGAAGTGGCCTCCGACAACTGGTCGTGTATGCAGAGAATCTACGCGGGAAAGAACGCGACCATGTACGGATGCATCACTGATTTCGTTCTCAACGCCCAAGAAGATCCCAAGAGAGTAGGAAACCAATCGATGGCCGACTGTATCCAATCGATTCCAGGGCTGCAACTACGTTCAAACCGGCATGGACTGCTTCGCAAACTCGGCCACTCTCCAGGGATGTCCCGACGAGCTCAAGTACTACGGCTGCGAGTCGTTCCGTCAGTACTCGCTTCCGCAGTTCTCCAGATGCGCAAAGCAGTGTTCGATCGACACTCGATTCCGTGTTTGAATGCTTCTTGTTTAGAGCAATTTTTATCGATAAAGTCTAATTTGGAAGATGTCTGGCTGTACATGTTCAATTGTTAACGGATACAACAGGTGCTGGAAAAAGGGGGGAATGTGCCTTCGGGACTATGAATAACGTTAGAGTGTTTCACGAGCGAGTTACGTGAAAAAGGGGAAAAGGAGAAAGAAAACGAAGAAAAAAGAGAAGAAGAAAAGAAGGATATCACATGAAAAGAGGAAGAAAAAGGAGTGTCAAGATGAAACGAGCGGACTGGAAGGGCGGTGAGTAGGGTGCGTGAAGAGGAGTCGCGTGCCGATGATCTACTTGTCGATGAGCCCGTTGGCATCTCCCCATTTCTCCGAGATCCAACGGATTGTCTTCACGTTGATCTGTGGGCCAATCAGGGGGTTGAGCTGATGGAGGAACACCTGCAACTGGATTTGTACGAATTGTCACCCACTTTCAATGACTCACCATGATCCAGAACATCCAGCAGCAAACAGCGGTCATGACGATCATCAGTTGGATGATTCCTGAAAATATGAGATTTGAAAAATTGAAGCTATGTTGAAAATTGTTCCACCTCTGTTTGGCCCCTTTGGCACAATCCACGGTCCTCCGAATCCGATGATGGCCCAGAAGGCAGAGACCGAGACGAGTGGAATAAGGATGCCCATCTGAAAAATGTGTGTATTGGAGGAACTGAAAGTCAAAAAAAAGAGGAAAAAGGCGATAAAATAAATCAAGAGAGATCGTTTCGAGACCACTGACACAAAATGTTTGATGCGCCTTTGAGTTACGGTAGATTTCTTGAAAAACAATTTTATTCAATTTTCGTTATTACTCAGCTTTTTGTTCCAGGATCCGTTCGAATGGAATTTTTTAATGTTTTAATTCAATTTAACGTTAAAGTAAAATCCAACAAAATCACACCAAAAAGGTTTCGACGTGAGGTTTTCCTAATAAACTGCGCTCATTTACACGTTCTTTTGAAAAAGTTCACGCCTACGGCTTTCATAACGATGAGAAACACTTCCCGGCGAGTTTCTCGAAATTTTGGACATATGTTTATCAAAATGAAGCGTTTTCTCAATGCGAACCAATCGAAACTGGTACAAATGGGTGAGCAGAAGGTGTTTTCAGTGATCAAATCAAAAGTTCCGAGAAAAAATGAGCCAAAACAGAAGAAAAGACCGGTTGGCGACGGGAGAGGCCGGAGATCAATAAACGCGACTCTCGCTGCGACTGCGGCCGAAAATCGATTTCTGTTCTCTCGTCTCTCGGTCACCAGCCGTGGGCTTTCCACGAATTTACTCACTAGTTTTTTGAAATGATATTGATAAACAACGCCGCTTCTGAGCTGTCTGAAATCTTGACGAGATTTCGAATCAGAAGCAGAATATTGTGGAAAAGTAGTGCGTTGCGTTGCGTTTTGTGCGTCGAGACCGAAAACCAACGCACGCTCGTCGCCGTTTCTTATCGCTGAAATCGATACATTTCATAGACTTCCGCTCGAAATTGTCATCAAATGTTCACCGAATTCTAAAGTTGTTGTTTCAGGCAAAATGGGCAAGATCTGTCCGCTCATGGGACCAAAAATGTCGGCGTTCTGGTGAGTTTTTGAAGAATTTCGCAATAACAGAATCTCTGAAAATCACGTATTTTCAGCATGGTCATGTCAGTTTGGGGTGTCATCTTCCTTGGACTTCTCGGCGTGTTCTTCTACATTCAGGCGGTCACTTTGTTCCCTGATCTTCATTTTTCGGAAGAAGGAAAGGTTCCATCAAGGTAATTATTTATACACTCTCAAAAATGTTTTCACTGGTTTCATAAATAACAAATTATCGTAGTTATATAATATGACACAGCTGAACCTAAAGAACGATAAACAGTAAAATTCAGAAAAAAATTGTTTTTCTAATTGAAAACCTTTTTGTCAAAATAACTCTTTTAAAAAATACAGATCTTTCTCAAAAATATCCCCTTTCACCCGCTCTTCCCCAGAGAATACCCTCTAATCCGCTTATCATCCATCTGAATTTGCAGTGTAATCGACGCAAAGTACAACGAAAAGGCAACACAGTGCTGGATTGCGGCCGGTTTGTATGCAGTGACGCTGATCGCCGTCTTCTGGCAGAACAAGTACAACACGACGCAAATCTTCTAATTCCCGAACCCGACGTCGTCTGTTCCCATCGCTTCATAATTCTTCCCTTCGTCGTCTTCTCCAGATTCTCTCGCGATCCATAATTGTTTTCCCTCCCCCTTTTGAGTTTCTCTATCGATTCCATAGAGATTGTTCACTTTTTTTCATATTCTGTAGCATAACAGTCCCGGCACATTCCATCATTTTGTGTATATTTCCTAACGTCTTCTTCAAATTTTAGTGATGAAATTAAATATAATTAACGATTTCTGCAAACAAGCATTCATTCACACAAGATGATGATGTGGAAGGAGGGTAGGAATGAAACACACGAAAGAAGGTGACTTTAACAAAACGATGGTTAACGCATAGGAAACAGCAGATAACGAATTGGACAAGATGATTCTGCAGACAGACATTTACTTCTTTCCAGACTTCTTGATTCCTCCTCCGACTGAAATTAACCCATCACAGAATATTGCATCTAATGTGGAAAACTCACGAAGAGGTCCGCGTTGTCCGGCCTTGGCAGCCATCTCCTTGATCTTCTTAGCCTCCTCTTGCTGCTTCTTCTTGAACTCGATGTCTTCCTGCAAAATGAAATTCGCTGAATAGGAGAGATCAAACTAAATTGACAATTTCAAGGTCAAAATCTAATCAAAATTATCCTTCAGAAACCCATGATAATCTTTTTCACGGAACCTGAAGTCGAAAGTTTATCATTTCCCCTTCTGATCAATCACAGTATAAAAAGTGGATCCAAACATCAGTTGTCAGTAGTGTCTCACCTCCGTCAGATCCTTTTCGTTCTTCTTTGGCGCCTTCAGCGGCTTGGCCTTTCCTCCTTGACGTCCGGACATGTTGAGAAAATAAGTGGCTGAAATTTATATATATATTTAAGTTGAGCTATTTATGTTTCTCACAATACGAGCGAGCACGTCAAACAATATCATTCACTCAAAATGTCTCTGTTGCTCCACATCTTTTCTCTTGCCATACAACTATGGCTATGGATTTTCGACCGTTTCATATTATACACCTTGATGAGATTCGTAGCTCCAAAACTGGGAGTTCGTTTCATGAACTTGGGGTACTGGCCTTCGATGAGACAAGAAGATGTAAAGATGAGGACTTTTTTGAGAGAAATCGAAGGTGTGCAAGAATACGGTAAGTAACTAAAACTATTTTTCACAAAACCACTTTTCTTCCAGAAGCGGACAGAGCTCACATAAACCTCTACGAGAAAGCATTGTCAATGCATCCGAATTATCCACATTTCGAAGACTTAGATATTCTAGAAGTCAGTTGCGGACAAGGTTACGCGCTGGAATGGATTGAAACGTTTCGAAACCATTCCATGGGAAGTTCTATTTCATGAAAATTTCAGCTGGCACGGACCGACTCGCTGCCTAATTGGCTGCGATAAAATTGTGACGAGGAGTGAGCAGAATATTGTTTACGGTGATGCAACCAACTTGCCATTCGCTGACGATTCTTTTGACTACGGTGAGAGAAGTTCTAGAATTTTTCAACAGATAGAATGATTCAAGTTCTAAATGTGGAAGCATCTCATCTGTATTTCGATTTTTCGGAATTTGTCAATGAATGTTCGCGAGTTCTGCGGCCAGGTGGCGTGTTTTGTTGGTTGGATGTACGATACCCAGATGAAGTTCGCAAAAAATTAAAGAAAAAAAAATCAGTTTCTGCCTCAGATTGAAAGCGTGCAAACTGAAGTTGAAGCAGCTGGATTTGACATGAAATATTTCGAAGAAATCAATGATAACGTAATTATGGGCTTGAACTACACGACAAAAAAATACGACCAATTTTTGGAAAAGGTGAACGGCTAGTTTTCTCCTCGGAAAGAGATCTTGTTTCAGGCTCCATTTTTCGTCAGAATGTTTAAAAGCTCACTGAGATCAACTTACTGTGCACCAGGAACTGCTAGCTACGAAAGACTGCAAAGCAAATCAAGAGTTTACCTCGCAGCGATGTGGATTAAGAGAACAAGTGAATAATAATGAAGAAAGAAAGTAAATATACAACTGGAATCTGGCAACCAGTAATGATAACTCGATAATATGTTTAATGCGTAATAAATTAATTCATTCTACCGTGGGTGAAGAAAAGAGCATCGAAGCGACAGCGCGCCGTAGACACATATGCACAAAAATACGGGAGAAAGGTAGAAAAGGATCGGGTAAAAATGAAAGATGTACACGTTATGGGGAGAGGAGGCTTTCAAGCGTTGATGACTCTGGCGAGCTTCTGAATGCGATTGAGAAGAATGTCTCCGTCCTTGATGACTGCCTTGTACAAGTGATTCTTCGAGTCCCGATGGTTCACTTCAATAACTCCGTTCACCGCGTCAATTCGGCACTGCAGCTGTCCGGTGGCGATCAAACGGTGGAGCTCGCGATCAATGAAGGCGCGCGACACTCCAAAATCTTTAGCCATCATGTCAATACGGACGGTTTTGTAGGGCGTCAAGAATTGCTCATAAGCACGATGGCGCATTCCTCGCGAGTAGTAGTTGAAGTGGGGTGAAAGATAACGGTCGAATTTGAACTGAAAGTGTAATCTTTACAAAAGCCTGTCAACACTCATTGCTTACCCGCTCACTCTCCAAAGCCGCCAATTGAATGAAGAATCTATCGTAGTGGCACTCATAATACGACTCAAGGTACTCCCGAACAGGGATCAGAGTTCCGTTGAGTCCTCCTCCAGTCAGTTGCTCTTGGACCTCATTGCAACGGATCACCTTGGTGCGCAAGTCAGGTCTGTCCAATGCGAACGTGGTGGTAATGACGGTGTAGAGGATGAGGTTTTCGTAAGTCATCAACTCGTATGATCCAAAAGTTGGTACAGCCTCCAGGAAAAGTTCGGCGGCTCCGGCGAAATCACGAACCGACATACGATAAAGAGCCTCGTAAGAACGAAGACGGTTCTTTCTTTCCCAGTCTCCTCCCTGTTCCATCAGTTCTTTGGCTTTAGTGATGTACTTGTTGATCAGATGATGATCAAGGAAGAACAATCCGACGCGGATCATAGCGAAAACTAGATCGATTCTGTATCCCATTCCGACAGTCTTGTCATAAGTGGCAGTATAGGCTTTCTGGGCGTTCTCCTTGTCGCCAATCTGGCAGTAGTACTCAAACTTGCGGAGAAGACCTTGTCGGACTTCGGACTCTCCGAGGTTCTTCTCAGCGTCTTCCACTTCCGCCTTAATTTCAGCGATTCGCTTCTCATTCGCCTCCTTCATTTTCGCCAGTTGCGCGGCATCGACAGGGATTCTAAAATCGGCGCAGACGAGCTCGTAGAAAGGGGCCATATCGTGTTCTTTGATTGCCTCAAATATTGTTTTGTGTTGGGTCAAAAATTCACAGAGAACATACCTGTTGCAAAGTAGCCAGTTTCTGGGTCTTAACATCCCCGTCAACTTCAGGATGGTTGAGCATGAATCGAGTTTGAGCCAATTCGAGGTCCGGCCATCTCGAAATGACCTGAAAAAAAAGATTTCTACGGGTAAAATTCGGGTTCTTTACCTCCTTATCGTAGTTTCCATCGTCGACAGCCTTTTTAGTCTGTTTCGGGGCCTCTGACATCGTGCTAAAAAACAAAAATTAGGATAAATCGCAATAAATCGGTCGAAATTCAAAAAATTTTGGGAAGAAAATATGGTGGGCGGAGCATGATGACATGAAACGCAACGTGCGGCGCGCAGTTTTGCAAGTCCGCCGCACGCGTCAGTTCAACTGCTGACAAATCCAAAAGCTTCATCAAATGCTTCTGCTACTTATTAAATTGATCAAAACGTTTTCATTGCAGCTGGAGAAATGGTAAAAGTGTGGTTGGACGCCACTTGCACAGAAGTACCCATCGCCGACGTCATCTCCAAAGGTCTTCCGCAATTTTTCTCCGACATCTCCGTGACGAATCCTGAATACAAGGACTTGACGTCGTTCGATAACTTTCGTGAGTTTCCATTTACTGTTTACAACTTACCCAAATAGTTGCGTAGGTCTGTATTACAATGCCAACGAATTGAAAGAGGAAGACCTCAAAACCATCACTGACGACGATGCGCTCAGAGTCTTTGTTCTCCCCGAGAAAGATGTATGACAATTTTTGGACCATTCAGTTACGAGTCATTTCATTTCAGGAGCCTTCTCAGAAGTACCGCAAGGAAGTCACAGACGGAATCCATGCGCTCACTGCGCCGTTGAGAAACCCCGAAGATCGTCGCATCAATGGATTCAACTACGAGTTCGCCACTCCCGATCACATGACTAAAATAATGAAGCATCATCCGAAGGTGGTTTTTTTGAATCTCAATTATCAGAACACATAAGTAACTTTTCAGCTGTGTCGTGATCCAAGATTCGTTGCCGTTCTCAAAGACTGGTACTTGTTCCGCGGCTATATCGTCCGCGACGACTATAAGGAAGACCCGAAACGCAACGAATTCAAATTCTCCAACCCGGAATTCTATTCGATCGTGAAACGTCTCGTCATAACGATTGCTGCAAACTACGGTATCCGCTATATCGAGCGTCCCGCTGTTGATAGCTCAGCAACACCTCAACCGATCACCCAAGCTCTTCTCCAAAACGTAAGTACTTATCTCTTAACTGTTTCTTTAAAACCAAATTCAGGCTCTTCAAGCTGCTCTTTCCGGTGCTCGTCTTCCCGGGGTTCCATTGCAACAGGCACCCGCTCAACGCCTTCAGTTCCCATCATCTTCATTCGGCTTAGGCCCGTCTTCTGGCTCTTCATCCGGCACAGGCCCGTCTTCTAGCTCTTCATTCGGTGCCGGCCCGTCTTCTTCCCAATCTGCCGAAGAACCAATGGAGCAAGGATTGTAAGTTTTTTCATATCTAAAAATATCTATTTTGAATTTTGTTTGGTTTCAGCGAACAACAAGCGGCTATGCTCCGCAGTTTTGGGTTCGAGAACGACGAACTCATCCAATTGGCTCTTGAGCAATCGAACGGAGATATCGAGACTGCGATGGAGTTCCTCATCGAGATGAATAACTAATAACTTCCCGGCGCCCACTATCTCCAAATCACGTGTCTGTTTCATCGTTTCCCTCTCCTGTGAATGTTTGTCTATAATGTCACAACTCGGCTCTGCTTTCTAATCTATTCGATTTCTAATTGTCTTCCAAGTCCTCGTCAATAAATATGAAGTGTCTAGTGTCTAGACTCTGGGCCCATAAACCCAGAAAAGATCAATTTAGATACGGACGTCATTAACCATACCAGTAGACGTAACGCGTCGCGGTCAACGCGGCTCCGCGTGCGCGTACGTGCGTTGCGGCTGGAATCGCTCAGTTGCGTTCACTTGCTCCCCAGGAGAACACGTCGACAGTTCTCCTCTTCTTTATTTCTTTTCCGCTTTTCTTATTTCTTTTTTTTGTTCTTTGTTTCTTGAAAAATTGTGCTTTTTTCTTTTCACTCTTACAGTAATCCGTGTGAATACTATGCTCTTTTTGGGGATTTTTTTCCGGAGCGAGGGGGTTTTTTCTTGTCGAGTGACTTCTTCTTCTTCGGACTCTTTATTTAGTACTATAACTTCAGCTCAGCTTATAATTGACTTACATAACCGATTTATTCCACTGGCAAGTTTGAAGTTCTCCAGTGGGAATCTCCACCACATGTCCCCTGTGTACTATCGAAATGGCCCCGGAGAGCTGTGCCGGAGAATCATTACATCTCGAGATTGATAAGACATATCAAAAAGTTGTCAACTGCAAACTTGTAGTCCTAGTTATGATCTACAAGTTTTCTGTTGATAACTTTTTGATATCTCTTATCAATCTCGATATATAATGATTCTCCGGCAGAGCTCCCCTCGGTTGCGGAGCCATTTCGATGGCATCCGGTAATAGGCCGCATGATTGCCTTCACCCCCTACCGTAATCTATGTGTAGATCTCCGTATCTTATTGATCGATCTTCCAATCGCATTATCTTCCAGATCGATCAGCAATAATGTCGTCTGTTGGCAACACCTCCGAGGAGAACGTCGCTGTCGTAATCAGCGGCCTGGACGCTTGCCGACGGAAGAACCAACGGCAGCAGTTGGCAATGAACCAACTCTCGTCGAAGATCGAGAGGGTTCAGATGGGAACGAAGAGGAAGGTGCGGCGCAACCTCATGGCCCAATTCGAAGAGGCGGAGCTCCGGAAGCTCAAGGAGCAGAAGAGCCGGAAGGCCGCCGCGCTGGCGGAGTTGGAGAAGGAGAAAGAGGCGGCGGCGGAGCAGAAGGAGGCAGTCGAGGAGGTGTTGCGGATGCAGAGAGAGGAGGTGCAGGTCCCCAACGCCTTCGAGGATCGGACGGAAGAGTTGGAGAGGGAGCTGGGCAAGCAGAAGGCGCAGACGGACGGGTACAAGAGGGTGATCCAACTGCAGAGGAGGGAGCTCGCGAAGAGGAAGGAGCAGCTCGCGAGCTCCCAGCAGTTGCCGACGAGCCGCAGGGACGACCTTCGGATCAGCCACCAGAAGGCGATGGAGGAGAAGAAGGAGAAGGCGGAGTGGCTCGAAGGGGAGATCAGAAGAGTGCAGACGGCACATCTGCAAGAGGAGCGGCAGTGGAATCAGTGGATGGTGGAGGGCGCCGAGATGAAGGCGGCCCTCCGCGAGCAGCTAGACACCCTCCGGAGCCGACGATCGTGAACCGATGTCTTTTCTTCATTTCTCTCTTTTTTGGTCTATTTGTGTCATATTTTGATCGTGTTTTTGCTTAATAGTTGATGTGTGATGCCATAATGAATGTTCATTTACAAAAATAAACGATTATTGAAATCTAAACCTCCTGTCCGTCGCTAGTGATCTACCTATGCTCGAATGAGCTCTCTTTTCGAGCGATGTCCACTCTGTCCTTCGGAAAACACACCAATTGATGTTCTTCACTTCTGACAGCAATTTCTTCTATCAGAAGTGTTCCTTATCAGTTCAAGAAGTCACTGGCAAGACTTTTTCCTGACCGGGTCGTCAATATTGTCGGAATTCAGATGGTACAGCTGTTGCGGATAAGTCCTGTGAGCCCACAGATGGCAACTACACTAAAGAGACCGTCTTCCGCGAGCCGTGGTTGTCGACCGTGGAATCCTGTCAGGTACTCGGAAACAACAACTTCTGATCTATGACTCCATAGAACTTGTGCTCCTGGGAAAGTGTTGAGTTGAGGGCTTCCCAAAGGCGACACGAGACCACGATTTCGCTCTTTTTCCATTCGTTTTGACCATTGTTCTGAACAGGAATTCCGACGACATCAAACCAGACAGTTTCAGATGGCGTTCCACTTCAACCGACTTTGAGACACCGTATTTCCTCGAATAGTGCGGCACCCCCAAAGGAGAATCATCATATCTCGAGATTGATAAGAGATATCGAACAGTTGTCAACAGCAAACGTGTAGACGATAACTAGGACTACAAGTTTCCTGACTTCTCAATATCTCTTATCAATCTCGAGATATAATGATTCTCCGACAGCGTTTGGGGTGTCGCTCTACTAGAGGAAATACGGTAACTTCAGTCAACAGAAAACGTTGTGTTCGACATTGAAAATTCAGGAGTTTTGATATTTGTAGGACACTGAGAAAGAGTGCCTGACGTGTTACTGAACCACTTTCTTGCTCCGAATTAGTGCGGGAGACTCTCGATTTGTGAAGATATCGCGTGCCCACTCTCCATCTCACGCTTCGCTTCGTTTTCAATCGTTTAAATCATTTCTCTCCCTCCGAATGGTCACTTTTCAAGTGGACTGTGCCCACATTTCGAAGCGAAAACCACTTGGCGGAAGAGTGTCGATATCTCGCTGTTTTCCGTCTCCTCCACCTCCTCAATTCTCACTTCTGGTTCGAAAACAAACACGAGTGACCCGTCCGTTCGTGGGGAAAAAGATAACTTCACGCCCTTTCCGTACTGTTTTCACGCCCTACCGGAAGCGATGACGTTTTTATTAGGGAGGGTTCAGTTCAGTTCAATATTTGAGGGGGCGCACTGAAGAATTCAGCACTTTTATCTGTTAGTCACCAGTGAGCGAAAAACAGTCAATTTCTCCATGGAGCGCACTTCCTGTCTGTTCTATGTTACTTTGATCAAATGCCATGTTTCCTGCCGTCAAGAGAAACTGATAAAAACTGATATTAAATCAACCGCGTTTCCGCAATTTCCTATTTGTTTCTCTCGACCTATTTCCGCAACATTCTCCACGTTCTTCGCCTCATCTTCGAGGTGTTTGTTCTGCTGGAAAAAGCATAATAATAACAAGTACTCGAGAGGGGCAAATTATCTTTCGCTCCCTAGTTTTTCGCTCCACTTTCGCTCCACCTTGTTTTTCGCTCCAATAATTTTTCGCTCCACTTTGTTTTTCGCTCCACTTTTTCTTTCGCTCCAACTTTTCGCTCCACTTTTTCTTTCGCTCCACTTTTTATTCAGTTACAGTTTTTCGCTCCAACTTTCTTTCTTTCGCTCCATTTTCTCGCTACACATTTTTCGAAGAGCGGCGGCCAAAGTTCACCAACTTGGATGGTTTAAACTATTTTTGGCTATCAACTGGATATTATTACATCAACTTTTGTACTTGCGTATCCTTAGAAGGTCCAAAATGTGTTATGTATCAGTTCATGAGCTGGTAATTCTCAAGTTCGATTCTCAGATGCTTTTGACGAAAGTTTTCGATGAGAATTACGAGCTCGATCCTATTGAAATTTTAGAATTTTCGTCCATTAATGGTCATTTACTCCATTATTACCTTTGTGAACATAGAACTAGAAGATGTAAAAAACAATGCCAAGGGTTGTCATCGAACCCATGACCTTCCACCTACAAGTCGGCATCACTACCACTGATCCACCGCTGCGCTTTTGTCTTGAAGCTTGGATGAAGAAGAGTATCATCCGGTCGCCACCAAGCGCGCTCACCAAACACCAAAACCCGTTCGCACGTATATCTGTGGATGCCAGCATGGAAGGCTTACGGACAGCATGTACGGACAGTTAAGAAGTGATACACTATTGGCGATGCTCAAAGCATTTCTGAAAACACCTCATGGGAGTATCTACTGAATTCGCTCGGGAAACGGCAATCTCAGAGATTAGTGACGTCACTGGGCTGGCCTAAAATTAATTTTCCTGTCGTTCCTTCAAGAGTCCCAGTAAAGGTGCTCTGCTAATATCGATGAGAACACTTCAAAAAATGATAATACAACTTTTTTTTCATTTTCAGTTGTCATGAACCCTGGAAATCGAAAAAAACAAATTTATGTTTTTTGAAACATTTTTTGTTTTCGGTCGAAAATAGTGGTCTTCATGGAAACTGTTATGAATAACATACTTAAAACTCTGAATCCACTAAGAAAACCACTATTTTCGACCGAAAACAAAAAATGTTTCAAAAAACATAAATTTGTTTTTTTCGATTTCCAGGGTTCATGACAACTGAAAATGAAAAAAAGTTGTATTATCATTTTTTGAAGTGTTCTCATCGATATTAGCAGAGCACCTTTACTGGGACTCTTGAAGGAACGACAGGAAAATTAATTTTAGGCCAGCCCAGTGACGTCACTAATCTCTGAGATTGCCGTTTCCCGAGCGAATTCAGTAGATACTCCCATGAGGTGTTTTCAGAAATGCTTTGAGCATCGCCAATAGTGTATCACTTCTTAACTGTCCGTACATGCTGTCCGTAAGCCTTCCATGCTGGCATCCACAGATATACGTGCGAACGGGTTTTGGTGTTTGGTGAGCGCGCTTGGTGGCGACCGGATGATACTCTTCTTCATCCAAGCTTCAAGACAAAAGCGCAGCGGTGGATCAGTGGTAGTGATGCCGACTTGTAGGTGGAAGGTCATGGGTTCGATGACAACCCTTGGCATTGTTTTTTACATCTTCTAGTTCTATGTTCACAAAGGTAATAATGGAGTAAATGACCATTAATGGACGAAAATTCTAAAATTTCAATAGGATCGAGCTCGTAATTCTCATCGAAAACTTTCGTCAAAAGCATCTGAGAATCGAACTTGAGAATTACCAGCTCATGAACTGATACATAACACATTTTGGACCTTCTAAGGATACGCAAGTACAAAAGTTGATGTAATAATATCCAGTTGATAGCCAAAAATAGTTTAAACCATCCAAGTTGGTGAACTTTGGCCGCCGCTCTTCGAAAAATGTGTAGCGAGAAAATGGAGCGAAAGAAAGAAAGTTGGAGCGAAAAACTGTAACTGAATAAAAAGTGGAGCGAAAGAAAAAGTGGAGCGAAAAGTTGGAGCGAAAGAAAAAGTGGAGCGAAAAACAAAGTGGAGCGAAAAATTATTGGAGCGAAAAACAAGGTGGAGCGAAAGTGGAGCGAAAAACTAGGGAGCGAAAGATAATTTGCCCTCGAGAGGACGAGACAAGGAGACTGAAGATTACTTTTCATTTCACGCACTCACACATGAGGGATTTAAAGGGGCGCCAGTCAGCGATATGTTACTGTTTGTTATTCAACTTTAAATGCTGCTGAATTCGCGCTCCTGTTTGTCGCGGCGAATCAGAGAAAGTGTGACCTATCTCTTTTCCCTCTTTCATTTGCCCCGGGTGAATCAGCGCATTCTGTTGTGCGCCTTGAAGGTACTGTAGGGCTCTGTGTGTCTGCGTCTCGTCGCTCGCCACACTCTCTCCGTGCTTTTCCCCTGTTTCAACATGTGTCTTCGCGTGAAGAGAGCGATTACTCAAAACATATTTTGCAGTGGGCGCCGTGTTTTTGACTGGCGTCCCACCACTGAATTGTTTGAACAAGGAGAAGACGAAGGAGGAGCAGCCGCCCAACATTCGATTTCAGTTTGTCCCGCAGCTTTTGCCGCATGTATCACTCTCTCGCCTTCCGCGCCCTTTCCGCGCCCCTTTTTCGAATATGACACTTTGCTTCGGCAAATATGATTTTTGAAGATTTCAATGAGGGAGAAAAAGAGCGTCGAGTGGGTGAAATGGGACGGCACGGCTGTGAATGAACAGCTTCTTCTGGTATGAAGAGTCGACGGCTTTCCGCCTGTTCTCTGATTCTCTATTCCCAGTTTCCATTTGACATACGACCCTTCTCGTTCCGCGCTCTCCGAACTGAACCGAACACAAAACACTGATAAGCAAATAAGGGTGGAAAAAGATAAGAGACAGAGCCAAATAGAGACACTCTCTCATATCCAAACAGTCAGCCAACCCGTGGGGGGAGATCGCTTTTTTCTTCTTCGATTCCGATGAATTGCTCCATTGGCAGAGTTCCTTTTGGAAAATTGACTTTTCGATCTCTCTGAACTTTATTCTTTCGATCGCGAAACTTTTCTCTTCATCGATGAGTTCAAAACCTTGAGTCTTTGTAGCGATTTAAGAATTTTTCGGCAGAGCGCGTTTCAAACAAGGTTCCAACATTTATGTGCTATGGAGCGCGAATGCTAACTAACTGAACCATGGGCTCAACAGCCATATCCAATGCAATCGAGATTTTTTTGGTTCTCGAACTATTTCCAACTGCGTAGACGAAATAGCGTGCTCGAAATGAGTCGCAGACACCAATGAAACGGAGGAGCGCGTTTGCATCGGAACACTATCTTCGCATTCTTTCTTCTCCCTTTTTCAAGTTCTCCTCGAACATTCTCCACCTTTTCTTCTTTTCCATTTCCAATGGAAAGAACTTTCGCCTCCCTCTTTCGGTTCAGTCTCTCCCAAATCGAAAAAAAAACCCGTCAACTGATCAACATCGTTTCTTTGCCTACTTCTCCCTGGTAACCACATCCACACTTTCCCACCCTCCCCCGTCACATTCCATGACGCCAGTCCTCACTTATTCCCCCCTCCATCCATCCAGTATTACTCGTCTTTCATTCACTCATTCTGTCCATCCGAAGACCATCGTCGCCGTGTGATATTTGTTTGTGTCTCTGTCATTCGATCGCTGTTTGCCATTGATTTGATTCCTTACCGATTGCAAAAATAAACAGAAAAAGACGAGAGCGAGGGAGACAACTTTTTGGTTTTTCGTTGGAACTATCGGAAGGAATGAGTGTCCGAGAGACGACACGCTGCTCTCAAGATCAGGCGACACAGACATCTCGTAGGGGAAACTGATCATTTCCCGAATTGTTCGCTTATTTCGCAGTTTTTGATGGATCTAGTGATCGAAATATTCAGGAGTACGGCCCGACCGACGTTTCGTTTATTGTCGGACGCGAATGCGCTCTGCTGTACTATTAGTGTCTGTGTCTCTTGTTTTGTACGCTATTTTGGCTGTAGTGGGGCTGAGCGTCGGACAGTTCAGAGCAGGACAAGAAGTGTCAGACGCATTCGAAGGTAAATTGGGTATAAGCTTCAGAGCCAAAACGAACGATGATATTCCACACGTTCTTATTCAGATTTTCTCTTGGAACTTTGATATTCTTCGATTTTTCGAAATTTCCCAGTCTTCTTTTACTTACCGTATTTCTTCGAATAGAGCAGCGCCCCAATAGCTGCCGGATAATCATTATATCTCGAGACTGATAAGAGATATCAAAAAGTTGTCAACGGCAAACTTGTAGTCCTAGGTATGATCTACAAGTTTTCTGTTGACAACTTTTTGATATCTCTCATCAATCTCGAGATATAATGATTCTCCGGCAGCGTTTTCTATTCTGAAATTCCTGACATTGGTGCTTTCAGAAACACTCCGAGTTCTCTTGAGAGCCCCCGTTGATCCCACCCATAACTTCTGCATCAATCCGGTTTGCGTGTATTACCCGGCTTCCGGTCATCCGGTTATCCGTTTCCGGTTTCCTCATTCTTTTCAGCTGTCCAGTGGTTTCTCGTTTCCTGAACAAAGTCCCGCTTGAGCCAATCATTTCAAACTCTGATCACTGATTCTCAAATGTTCAATCGGGTCGTTTTAATCAAAAATAGCAAAAACATTGCATTCGATTGATAACTTATCACTGATAAGGTCAGTAACAAGTCTGGTAGTGAAAAGAGGAGAGCAGAAACAAAGTCAACCACCTGAATATCTTTCGAAAACCAAAAAAGAATGACTCAGTGGCCTCCACATACGATTCTCCTCCCCTTCCAAACATACCTACAAACCATGAATTCAGAATTGAAGACGTTCTTTCTCTCTCTTTCTCTGCCGTCTCTCTCTCTCTTTGTTTCACTTTGCACTCAAATCTTCCGATTATCCCCCTTTTCCTCCCTCCCCCCTTCGTTTCCATCCCTTATTACTCCACTTTTTCGTGTTTTTCTCGTTTGTTTTCCCCCCACCCCACCGCCCCGAAAACACCACAAATTGCCTTCAGAAGTCGCTGTCAATCATCAGCTCTCGAAGAAAATGAAAACGAAGCGAGAACTGAAGAAAAAAGGTGAGTTTTTTTTTTTTTTTTTTTTTATTTATTTGATACGATGTTTCATCGTGAATTAAATTAATACAGCTCGAATTATAGACAGTAATAGGAATGCTTGAAAAAGAAGGGTATGCATACGAGGGACAGAAATTGAATAGCTTGAGTGCGGAGGTATGATAATAGAGTCGGAGAATAGAATTGCTCATAGGATTAGGAAGTGTGACGGTAAAGAAGTTCTCGACTCTTGTCCAGTGGTTTTCCGGTCCTTATCACCGGTGTCTGTAGCCTCCTTTCTTCCGCATTTCCAACTCGATTTAGCGATTATTTTCCCGTCAGAACCATCAAACACCTTCATCACAATGTCCACAATTTCCGACAAACTTCCCACGGACCAGAACTACTTCTCACCGCCCGCACCCCCGAAACCCACCAGGATTTGCGGATTTTTCGGGGTTCATAAAGGTTTTTTGAATTGAAGATTCTCAACAAATTTTTCATTTGAATTGAAATTTTCAGTGGCAATATTCGGAATATCGTTCAACGCTGTCTTCCTCTTTGCTTTTTACGTCTACGGACTAGTTCGTCTGATTCAGAAGACACCTCGGAACTATGTGGAGTTCATTAGTGAGTCTTCACTAGTTTTTTTAAAACTTAAAAACCTTACTTTCAGTCATTTGCTCCATTCTGATCACTCTGATCCTCTCGTTCAGCATGCTGTTCGTGATGGCCGTCTTCCGTGCGAGACCCAAATTCTTGTTGCCTTACATCGTTCTCAACACAATTATCTTCTTCGCCTATGCCGGTCAGTGGTCGTTTTTCAAAAAGAGTTCGCATTCTTCCGATAAACGCATCGCAATGAAAACATAATCAGTTGGGCAAATACGCGAAAAGTTTATATCGAGAGAAAATTGAACCGATGAACCGGATGGCGACGCGGCGCAGCACAAATTGGGTACAATTTCGGAGAGTTTTGCAGGTGCGGTAATCGGGTCGACCATCACAGTTCCGGACGAGATCAGGGAGGAAGTGAACGGGGAGGACCGCAGTTACAAGATCGCAGACATCATTTTATTACGGTAAGGAATGAGGAAATGGGGGAGTTTGCTTTCAATTGATGCTTTTTTTTCAGAGTAGCGTTCCTGCTTTTCGGCGCTTTTGAAATATTCTTCATCTACGCCTACATCTGGACTTACATCGACGTCAGGCGGTTATACCTATTCAACCGACGATAGATGCCGTTTTTTGTACAGTTTTCTCAATTTGGTCTAATTGTTTTCGTTGTTCTACGGGTGAATACTTTGCACATTTAATGAAACTTTTCGAAAAAATTTATTCAAAACATTTCTTCATGCCTTACGGAGTTTCAAAAAAATGGACAAGACGAGAAATTCTTCAAAATTCTGGGATATTTATTTCGTGAAAAAGTGGAAACAGGGTACAGTAAGATGTTTCTCTCCAAGGCGCATCTCAACTTTCGGAAACTTTAGGATACTGTAGAATGATCGTGGCAAGACCTGTCGGGCGGTACCTGCCATTTCTGGATGAAGTGTTTTTATTCTTTCAATCTTTTTCAGGCCTGTTCCCTAATATTTTAATAAGTGATGTTTTTTTTTGGAGAATGCGCTGCATTTGACTGATTTTTTACGCGCGTTACCGCGAACGAACTAGAACGGACCCGCGAAGCAAACCCAAAAATATTTCGTTTGTTGCTCGTAACGATTCTCTTCCTCATGTTGCACACTCTTTCCTAATTTCCACTACAAAGCTCGCCGAGTTTTCATTCTCAAATTTCAGGGTTGTTGACTGTCGGGCATACCTCCACTGCATACTAACCTGCTCACACTCGTATTCTGTTTTCAAGAAATGGAAATCCAAGAGGAACCCGTTAGTAAAACTGAGTGAGTTTTCCTTCTCTACAGTGGTACATCAAAATTCTTTGAAGGGTTTGCCAGGAGAAACGCCCACTGTCTGCAATGTCGATGAACTCTATCGATGGTATACTCCCAATGACCGCGTCGTATGGCGAGAACGACCCTGACGCTTCGAGTGTTATGCTCAACACCGAGTCTCAATTTAACAATCTGCTCGCTCAGACCGCAAATCTCATGGCTGTCAATGAGCAGCTTCGCAAGGAGATTGCCGAGTATGATCTGAACTTCGTTAGCTGTTTGACTTGATCGATAATTCAGAAACGAGCACATTCAGTCGCTGCAAATGCGTGCCATGAATACTCTTCCTCCTACTGGCCCGCTAGCACCGCACCATAACAATTCTTCGATTGACCCGAGACGCCGTGGAGAGCGTCGCATGCAAAAGCCCGAGTCCTATAAAACCGTTATCTGCCAGGCGTGGCTCGAGTCCAAGACGTGCACGTTTGCTGAAAACTGTCGTTTTGCCCACGGAGAGGAAGAGCTCCGTCCGTCACTGTAGGTTTTTCATATTTTGAAGCCCCTGATACAGTTCTTCAGCATTGAGCCGCGTCAAAACAACAAATACAAGACAAAGTTGTGTGACAAGTACACGACTACTGGGCTCTGCCCTTATGGAAAGCGTTGTCTTTTCATTCATCCGGATCATGGTCCAAATGCTTATATTCGAGCTGATAAGCTGTTCGAAGTGAATAATAATACTCCTATTCTTTACATTATTGGTTTTCAGGTTTCGCAACGCCACGCTCTGGCTGATCTTCGTGATCAAATGGAGAATCAAATAATGAATGGTGGTCGTTCCATTCCGCCTGCCACTTCGGATCTTCTAGCTAGGCCAACTACTCCGGTAGAGCCGGCGGTGAAGTTGCCTTCGGTCCCACTGGGGCCGACTCCGGTTAGTGCTCGTGGGCCTAGATACGAGTTGCCATCAAGAACTTCTATGAATGTAGATGGTGGGATACAATTCTGATAATTTGTAAAATTCTGAACTATTCAGCTGCAGGTAATCTACCACCTCCAAGCTGGCCATTGGAACCTTCTTCGTTCTTCTCGCTGGAAAATCCAACTCTCACAAGCCGTCCGGTCAGTCCGTTCGAGTCTATGCTTCTGGGCGCCGCTGCATCTGGAGTTCTGCCGTTCACGATGATGGGTACGTAACACCATTCATTGCTCCATAAATTCGCTGCTACAGGCAAACAATCGACTCCTGGCGGTGTGTCGGGATATGCGTCCGGCGGATCTACCCCGTATCAAGATATCGAAAAGTCCCCGCTCTCTCCTGATGCAGCTACGGTTGCTGCTTTTCTCGCTTCTAGCGCCGCGAAGTCATCTTTGATTCCGCCATCCGTCATTGATCCGATGATATTCTCGCACCGCGAGGAAGCATATTCTCCAAATCCTGGTTTCGATCAAATTGCTGAAGACATGGCTAAGCATCTTGAATTGTGGTGATTCTTTCAGTTTGTTCGATCTGTCAAATCGAACATTTTTCTTTCCTCCCACCCCCATACTAACTAATAATGTGTGAAATTTGTGAATAGTTGGCATATAATAAGCTCCTGCGTAACCGTGCTTCGAGTTCCGTTACAGTCGGTGTTCTTGTCACATGATAGTTGACCCATTGGTTGTCAAAACGCCCCGTTCCCTTCATTTCCCCACTAATTTAGAGTCTTGTGATGTATTTCTAATATTTCGGATATCATTGCATGTATTCTCAAGAACACGCCCACAATTTGCTCGATTGCCTCCAGGAATTCCCCAATACTAACTGCATTTACGACCCCTAAAATAAACTTTATCGAATGAGAAAAACAGTGAGATTGATCTGTGGTCCATCTATCCATTGCTTTATTTCCAAAACACCATTGTCGTTGGAAACGAAAGGTTTCGCTGAACTGCAGAAATCATCATTTGAAAAAGCGCGCACGAATCTCCTGGTGCGTCAATAACCGCTTGGGCACATGTCCCGTGCTTGCGCGCTTTTCGATTATCGAATTTGAATTCTCATCGAGCGACCTCTATGTCATCGTTTTGTTCACAAGCAACTTTCGTTGTTTTTCCGATGGTTTTTTGCGGTCAACCGCTTCAACCGCTTTGAAAGTTCAGTTTTTGAAATTCTGTTGTTACAGTCGAAAATGAGTGACGAACCTGCGGCTAAACGAATGAAAAATGCGGATGAATTTCCGAATCTTCGCGCCGAAGTTGCTGGTCCGGTGAAGGAAAAATTAATGGAATTGGATGCTGTGCAGCACCAACTCGACGTTATGAGTGAGAAGGCTGCTGAGGAGATTCTGAAAGTGGAGCAGTTCTTCAATAAGAAGCGTTTGCCGATCTACGAGAAGAGAAAGAAGTTGACGACTCAGATCGATAGCTTCTGGCAAACTGCTTTCCTCAACCATCATCTTCTGTCGACGGCAATTCCAGAAGAGCAAGAAGATCTTCTCGCTGCTCTCCGAGATCTCGAAGTTCAAGAGTTCGATGATCTTCGTAGTGGATTCAGAATTATCATGAAGTTTGACAAGAATCCATATTTTGATAACGAAGTCATCGTCAAATCGTACCATCTCCAATCGGAATCGCCGAGCACAGAAATAACCGAAATCCAATGGAAGGAGAACCGTAAGCCGGCCGAAGTAAATTATCACTGGCTTATTATATATTTCAAAAAACTTGGAACCTGCGCAAACGCGCTCCGCTAGACCCGTGTTGGTCTCACCACGACTCTTGTCTGCGTCTCTCGTGGAACACACGAAACAGAGACGATTGTCGTGGCGAGACCAACACGGGTCTAGCGGGGCGCGTTTGCGTAGGTTCCATGATTTTTGAAATAAATAATATTTCGCAATGCTTGCTCAGTTTTTCCAGAAATTCGACGATGGAGATAACAGTGCCATCACTTTCCTCGAGTGGCTCACATACGCAGCTCCACCAGACAGTGACGAGATCGCCGAGGTTATCAAGGACGATTTGTACATCAATCCGCTCCAGTACTACGTGATGCCTGATATGCAGGAGATCGAGGAGGACGACATTGAGGATTTCCTCAGCGGAGAGCGTGGCGTTGATGAGGTATGTTGTGGGAAAGAAGGTAATTAAAATACATGGTGAGCGTTTCAGAACGGACATCCGATTCGACTTCCCGGTAAAGTTGAATCTATGCGCGATGACGATGACGAAGAAATCGAGCCGAAAGCCAAGCCTCAAAGCGCGAAGAAATCAAAGGCTCAGGTGGTTAAAATCGTCAAGGAGGATTCTGAAGACGATGAAGACGTTGGAGAAGTCGAGGACCTCGAGATGGTTGATGACGAAGAAGATGGAGATGAGAAGGAAGATGATGAGGCCGAGGGAGAAGAGGATGAGGAAGATGATGAAGCCGAGAACGGAGAATCGAACTCCGAGGTTAAGAAGGAGGCCAAGGAAGAGATCAAGGAGGAGACCGACTGAATTAAATGAATAAACATTGCATTTTTTATAATTGAAAACCCGCTTCCATGTAACATGTTCAATTCCCGTATGATTGACTTTTTTACTATTTGCCTGCTGAATTTCTACATCTAAATATTTATCGAAACTAAATGTATTGTATTGCATCGATTTTCGAACTTTTCATTTCGTTGCTCCACAAAGTCATTGGTAACTGACCATGAGTGTTCCTTTTCTTCTCAATCGGAATTCAAAAATCTGCAATACCGCAAAAAATGGTTGCAGAAGCAGGCGAACTCTATGAGCTCCACTGAAAATGCTCCTACCAGCACGAATCTCAGCAGCCACGGCGGCCAAGTCGATTCGATGCTTCAGTATTGATTATTCTCACGAGAAACCAGCACCGCACCAGTTGGAACACGTTCAAACCCGGCTGACTGAAACTGTAATCTGAGATTCCGCCCGAAACAATTTAGAATTCGTCCAATTTGAAGGTTCCGTTGATGTTCCGCCACCGGATGGACTATACGTTTTATCGGAAAGACGTCGTCTGCGATGATCAGATATTCTCTGTGCAGAAGAGGGGAATCGAGCAGTTGATGAGTCATTTCGGAATGATCGGCACTCTCGGACAGGTTTGCGGAGGCGTGTGTGGGTGTCCGCTGTATTTCCGAACTTTGAGGTTTCCCTGCCGCACGTCGAAATGGAAGTGTTGTCGGCGGTGCCTGTCATCGACGAAGGGACCGTCCGTTGTCGGTGGAGAGTCAAATACGTCTCATTCTTCCGCCTTCTCACCAATCCACGGCTCTTCCGCTTCGATTACAGGGTCCAAAATCTGAGTTGGTTCGATGGATACTCTGTTCTGACAGTTGATGGGAACGGCGATGTTTACAAAATCACATTGCAGAAGGTGAGTCTCGTTTCAAGTGTTCCATTTCTAGAACTTTCATTTCAGACACAACGCGACGAGCAGAAGAGTCTTTTGGTCTCTTCGACGGAAAAGTTGAAAGAGAAATTGGCGCCTGCCGCCGTTTCCTAATTCGATTTCTTGCCGACGTCGCTCCTCCCCCCGTCTCTCCCCCTTTTAGGTTTAATTAGTATAAATATATATCAACTAACCCGATAGATCTCGGTTCCCAATACGATTGTAGTCCATTTCCCCTCCGAGCTGCCAGTCACTAGAGCAATTGTGCGGTAATTTATGTATGGGTTTTTGTCGCTGTCTTCTCGCTGTTTTTACAGTCTTCACGCTTTGCAAATTTTACGTTTAGTTATCTATAAATAAATGCCATATTTTCCCCTTTCATCAGATATATTTCGAACAAGAACCGGTTTCGCTTTATTTGCAATATTTCAGACGATGAAGTTTCCAGAAGAAATTAGGAAAAAAACGTTCTCATGACTCGCAGCAAACGCGCTCTACTGCACAAACATGTTGCTCTGCGTCTCCGCCCGGCACGCACTCTCTCGCCGTCTGCGTTCTTTAACACCGTTTATTCAGTGACTCTTACACTGAGCACAATTGTTTCGCCATGAGCAACTTCCGTTCTGATTGCAAATGCTGAATCACCTCAGTTTTGTAGATCGAATCGATGAGATGAGCGAAGAAACGCCTGCTGTGAATTCCGAGCAACCGGACAAGGCAAATGGCGAGGCGACGAGTGCGAAAGAAGTTGTTGCTTCTGAAGACACTGAGCTCATCAACATTTGCATCCCCACGCAGACAAAAAAGTCGCAAAAACGGAAACACATCAGGTGAGCGAATAATCGATGAAAACGAACAGAACACGCAAACCATCGAGTGAGCATTTTCAGAACTGACTTCGGTTCAGCCGACCTCGATGAAAGTGTCTTGGAAGCACAGCGTCTCGAGAAGCAGAGATTAGACCGACTTGAGAAGATTAAACCGGTAAGCGAAGCTTTCGGGAATTACGGGTGATAAATATTCGATGATTGCAGCAAAATGATCATATTCAACAAATCGAGTCGCTCATCTTGGGTGCTGGAACCAGCGATTCGCTTCCGCAACTTAATATAACGAACCAAGACTTTGATTACGGCGATTTCCCTGGAATCGAAAACGGATTCGATGATAACGTGAGTCAGTGGAGAAGGGTGCAGCAAAAAGACGAACAAACAAGAGCTTCACGCGAGAAGGACTTTTCCAAAATGGTCTTATTCCTAACTATATAGTTATCATTGATTCTGTGATTATCTCCCCAATAGCGGGGATGTAGCCAATTATCAAGCGTAAAATTCGATCCTTTCCCGGAAGAAATACATTTTTAGTAACTAACAAATCCTAGCGACGCGAAAAAAAGCAAAATGGGATTCACCAATGCAAAGAAGTTCAATGCCATCCGTCAGCGCTTCGTCGCTAGATATAGCGGATACCCTTTACCCCCTTTACCTTTATATCAAGGAAAAGAAAGAAAGAAAGCTTTCACTAAGAGTGTGTCCTCTAAACATTTCGCGCGAGTCTTACAAGGACGCTTATTCTCTTATTTCTCCAAAGACGTCTGTTTTCTCAAAATTATCAGACAATGCTTAGATAGTGCCGCAAAACTGACCTATTTTTGTTTAGTTTCAGAAAAGATTCAAACAAGAGACGGATGAAGAGAAGCCGTCTTCACTACTCGATCAAAAACCGTCGACATCTAGGGCGCCCGTGGATTTCGTAGATTTGACAGAAGATTCAGACGATGATTGCATGATAACAGATGTTAAAACTATACCGCAACATTTCACTGGCGAGTTCTTTGTTAATCAGAAGTAGTTTCCATGTTACTGTTCAGGACGCCGGATGCGCTGGGCGCAAGCCGAAAAGGACAGAATCGACACGGATCAGATGGAACAACAGCACAACATTGAAGCGCGGAGACTGAAAAAAGCAAGAAGTGCAAAAGACTTGGAGAGCACCGAAAAGTGCGGAGGACGGCTTGTCGTGAATTCTGGGCACCCGGCAGAAGATCCAGATATTTTCGTCATCTCACACCTCACGCACGTTCTCCAGCCGCATCAACTGGGAGGAATACGATTTATGTACGACAACACTATCGAGTCGATAGGAGAATACAAGAGCGCTGAGGGTTTTGGATGCATTCTCGCTCATTCAATGGGTCTCGGAAAAACGATCCAAGTCATCACGTTCTCTGAAATTTTTTTGCGAGCTACTAAAGCAAAAAAGGTTCTGATCATTGTGCCGATAAACACGATTCAGAACTGGTATTCGGAGTACGACAAGTGGATACCCAAGTTCTCAGATGTCGGAGATCGCATCCGGAACTTCGAAGTGTTTCTTCTGGGAGATACCGTCAAGACGTTCGATCAAAGAGTCAATTTAATCGGTATTTAAAATTGAGAGTTTATAGTTGAAATGGGTGTTTCTCTCAGAACAATGGGATGAGCGTGGCGGCGTATTGTTGATTGGTTACGACATGTTCCGTACTCTTATAAAGTCGACTCAACCCAAAAAAGAGAAGAAAGGACGCCCGAAGCTGAATCTCTCGGGAGTTTCATCCGGAATGTCGAGAGACCCCATTGAAGAACAGAAGGCGAGAGACGATGAGCTGGACTTTGAAACGGGATTCACGAATGGAGGAAGAGTTCGACAGGAAGCTTATAGCAGTGAGTTTTTCCATTTCCCCTGCTTTTTATAGTGTGAACACTTCAGTACTCCGTCGTGCTCTTCTCAACCCAGGACCGGATCTTGTTGTCTGCGACGAGGGACACAAAATCAAAAACATCACGGCTGAGATCTCTCTGACACTGGGCGCAATCCACACAAAACGGCGTATCGTGCTCACTGGATACCCTCTTCAAAACAACCTTATGGAGTACTTTTGCATGATTGACTTCGTACGTCCAAAGTATCTCGGAACACGAAAGTCTTTCGTCGAACGCTTTGAAAAGCCAATCAAAAACGGACAATGTGTCGATTCAACAGCAGCCGATATTAAAATGGCAATGCAAAGAACGCATGTTCTCGTGGAGTTGGTCAAGGGATTCGTGCAGAGAAGAACTCATCACTTGCTGAAAAAGATTCTTCCCGAGAGCAAGGAGTACGTTTTGTTGCTCAGAAAAAGTCAGATTCAACGACAACTCTATCGAAACTTTGTGCTCTACGCTCGCAATGAACTCGCGAAAGGCAGCAACGACTCCACATTCAACCCGCTGATGGCCTTCTCGGCTTGCTCAAAAGTATGGAATCATCCCGACATTTTGTACAGAATCGTGGATCAGAAGAGAAAACAAGAGTTGGCGAACGAAGAGAAGAAGCGGTTAGCGGAGATGCGGCTTCAGTTCCAGCAGCAGCAAAGTAACGGTATGATGATGATGCACAACGGAATGATGGGTCAAATGGGACGCCTGAACCACATGGGCCATATGAATCAAATGGGACAAATGGGACAAATGGGAGGATACGGATCACAATTCTATCCTCAACAGCAGCAGCACATGAACAACGGAATGAACGGAATGAGCGGAATGAACAACATGATGATGCAACAGAATGTAAGTGATTGTCTCGATGGAGCCGTTTGGAAGAGCTTACAAGGGAACCTTTTAAGTAAAGGTTACAACTTTGGAAAACGGTCTTCATAGGTTGAAAGAGGACCTTTAGCAGGTCATGAATCCGTTTTCAAAGCCTGCTAAATATTAATGGCGTTTCAGACCGAATTTCCAATAGTTCAAAATAATATTTAGCAGGTTTTGAAAACGGATTTATGACCTACGATAGGTCCTCTTCCAACCTATGAAGTCCGTTTTCCAAAGTTGTAACCTTCACTTAAAAGGTTCCCTTGTTAGCGTTTTTTCCTATACACAAGTCAATTCTTTGGTAGTTTCAGGGAGGCTGGCAGAACATGTATAACATGCCATCTCCTCAATTCGCTGCGATCCCATCCAATCCATCAACTCCATCAACTCCTTCTAACAAGAAGACACGAAAAGGACGAGGCGCCGGAAAGAAGTCGAAGAGTGACGAGGACGAGGAGGAAGGCGAGAAGGAGTCGAAAATGCGATACGACTGGACGTACGAGCTATTCGATAAGTACCAAGAAGGAGTGCTCGAGAACGGATACAAACTCCTAGTCTCACTGGAAATTCTCGATGAGACGACAAAATTAGGCGAGAAGATCCTCATCTTCAGTCAGAATCTCGCCGCTCTTGACATGATCGAGGAGGTTTTGTCGAAGAGGCAAATCGTTGGAAAAGACGGAAACGGAGCGAGGTGGGAGAAGAATAGAAATTATCTGCGACTGGACGGTCAAACGAGTGGTAGTGAACGCGAGAAGCTCATCAACCGATTCAACTCCGAGACGGGTCTCCACCTCTTCCTGATCTCCACTAGAGCTGGTTCTTTGGGTATCAATTTGGTTCGTACTTTATTCGGATTTCGCATTGTTTATATTTCCTTCTTCTTCTAGGTTTCCGCGAATCGCTGCATCATCGTCGATGCGTGCTGGAATCCTTGTCATGATGCACAGGCGGTCTGTCGTGTTTACCGCTACGGACAACAGAAGAAGACATTCGTGTACCGATTGATTACGGACAACTCGATGGAACGGTCAATCTTCAACCGGCAGATCTCGAAACACGGCCTGCAGCAGAGAGTGGTGGACGACGCACAGGTCGATGCGAACATTTCCCAAAAAGAGCTGGAAACTCTTCTGATGTATGATGAGGCGCTGGACGTCGTCAATGACAAGTGGAACACCGATGACTGGAAGTTTGGAGATTCGATTCTGGAGACAATCACGGAGAAGTTCAGTCATCTGTTCTCACAGAAGCCATTCCTTCACGAATCACTTATATTGGAATCGGAGAAGGCGTTGAGTGAGGAGGAGAAGCGGGAGGCTCAGTTGCTGTTCGATCAAGAAAAACGCATGGAAAATTACGATCCGCTGGCCGGAATGAGCACTTCAATGTTAAATAATCCCAATCAGATGGGAGGAATGGGCGGCAGTACCCCAATGCCGATGTACAGTAACCAATGGCAGACACCTCCGCCTTACATGCAGCAGTCACACCCACCTCCACCTCCACCGCAAAACCTCATGTATCCAGCCCGTCCGGCTCCAACGCCGCCACACACGCTTCGTCTCAACGTTGGCCAGTATCACGGAGGCGGTCACACGATGGCTTCGTACAACAACGGCTACAATAACAACATCAACAACAACAATCCAATGATGCAGCAGCACATGTTGCCTCCGCGGGACCCCACCTCGTTCCACGGAGCTCTGCGCAGTCGTCCGCCGAGATACACGAGCGCTGGAGCCGTACAACAGATAATCACCGACAGAGGTAAAATTGTCATCCCGCAGTAGTTGAGAATATCAATCTTGCAGCACTCTGTTTCCCAGTTATCGGTCAGCGCAACTCACTGCACGCAGTCCCTGCCAACACCGAAGTGCAATTGGTTGTTCCGAAGAGCGGTTTCTTCATCAAACTTCCTGACCAAACGGTTCTTGATGCAAGCGGAAGTATTTTTGATCCACGTGAGTGTTGATAATAAACAAATTCACCCAATGAACATCGGATATGCAGATGCCCAACAACTTCGAGAAAACGCCAAAACATTCGAGCAGGGACAAGTGGTCATCGACCTAGATTAGATCTGTTTTTTTATGCCCCCCCCCCCCCAAACTGTACCATATTCTTATCACGTTCCATTTACTTCAATCCGCTCTCTCTCTTTTTGCTTTCATCATCACCAGTCATCCACGTGATCTCTGTTTTACACCCCTTCCTCAACTACCCCACTTCATAATATGTGCATCTAGGCAAATAACGTCATAACTGTCCATTTACTCTTTCCGTTCTCACCTATATTCTTCCCCCTTTTTTCTCTCTTTCTCTGTCTGGTGTCCCCCTCTTTCTGTGTTGATTCCTTCTATAGTTGATGATATGTCATGTCTATATGTTGGGTACCATGAACATTTTATTTTTTAGAACACTTCATGGAGTCGCTCAGTTCGCTAGCGGTGGCGTCGGAGGATGCGGACTTTCGGCGCTCCCATTGTCCGGGGAAGGTGTCCTCGGCGGAAGAGTTGGCGCCTTATCGTTGCCTTTGTCAGGAAGCCCGAGCTTCGTGCGAAGTGCCGACAGCGAAACGGCTTCTTCTCTGGAAATAATCAAAAAAGTTAAGAAGATGAAACATTCCGAATCTCACTTCAAATTAATCGACGTCCCGTACCCTTCCATCGTTCTTCGAATGACACCCAATGCAGAAATCTCTCCGTCCGCAGAGAAACTGGAATTTCAAAAATAATTCGGATGGCGAGAAAAACAGAGAAAACGAACGGTTTGACGGGCACGTTTACTGGCTTCTCTTCCTTTTTGCACAGTTTCGGATCATGAGCAAACATTGAAAAGTTGCCAATCAGCGGGGCGACGGGCGGTGGGATCGAAGGGAAATTGGATTTACACGACACTGAACATCCTCACCAGTGTTACCGAACAGCCACTGTGCCTCTTACCCTTCTTCTGCGACTCCTCATTCAACGGAGCAAAGTTCTTCGTCGTCGCCTCTCGATTCTCCCGATCCGCCACCATCGTTTCGTAGGGAATTCTCGGCTTCAGAGTCACTATTTGCAGTTTGAGACTTCGGCTTATGCACGCAACGGAACCGGCGTTCTCACTGTGTCCCGAGTAGTAGGGCGCCGAGAAGATGGTCAGAAGGCGCTTGTCGAACTCGAATTCGTGGCCGCGCTGAAGAATGAGAGTGGTTTGGATTGAGGATTGGAGGGAATCGAAAGGACGGCTATTCGGGTACTTCAGATGGTCCTTTGTTTTGGAACAAATAAAACACTCTTTTCCATTTTGAGAGGTGACGAATACACTGCCCGTCATAAGTATAGCTCCATCCCAAAATTGAAGATATGAGAAGAACGCCAACTTTTCTCTGGGCTGTTCACAACCCATAGCGGAGCTGAGGTGGCGTCTCATTCTCATCGTTGCCTCATTTTCGAGTGAATCTCTTGCTAACAAAAGAGAAATCGGCAATTCTCTGCTAAAAGTGAAACTGAATTCAAGAATCTCCGAAAAACTGTATTATGAGTTCGCCGCGGACGTGGACTCCGCAGTCGCGGTGTCAGCGAAGGTCCCGCAACGAAAGAGTGAAGGAACGCGGAAATTTCAGAGACGCAGACAATTTTTAAATTTTTTGCGTCAAAGGCGAGGTCCACGCACGTGGCGAACTCATAATAAAATCCATTACGGTTATGGGCACGGGGTGCTGCGGCCGACGAAGTCAGCAAGTGCGCTACACTAACGGTATACGGTAGCTCGTTTTGGGAGGTCCTAAACGGCTTTGAAAACACGGCTTAGCGATCGATTTTTCCAATTTCGACTATTTTTAAAATTGCCCTCCGACGATTACTTTGCGAAAATGAGTTGTCGTGTTTTCTATACCAAACAGTCTCAGAGAAAATTGAGTTAGACACGCATATTTTGAATTCGCCCCGCGAAAAATGAAATTTCAAATTCGGTTTTTCTCAGCACCCCGTGTATGGGTTTTTGACGGATTCTGCTGAATTGGCTTTATGTTTTCGCTGCGGACAAAGCGTTTTTCAGAGGTTAGCGACAAATCGCAAAAAATAAATGAAAATAACAGTAATTTTGTGAAAGAAAACGGCAAAAAATCTGCAAAATTGCCGGTAAGCTTTGCCAAAAAGCCACCCTATTCCCCTGATTTTTCTCTTCTCCTTACCACTTTGACTTCGTGCGCTCTAATGATCATATCGATGTCGAGAGCAGCGCACACGTCATCAATGACTGATCTACTGTAGAGGCACGAGATGCCTCTCTTCATGTTCGGTCCACAGTCGTCGCTGACTCGATTGGGATCCGACCACATTATGTCGACTGGAAGCCCGAGTTCACAGTCGCCGTGGATTCGTCCTTTCTGTAATCATTGATAAGAGTTGATAGAAGAGAGAGAGGGATAATCACAGGCATATCAGTCAGTGTGCTCCAGCTCTCGATTTTAGGAGAGATGCCTCCGTGCATGCAGAGAATCTTCCGATTGATACTCCCACAGAGGGGCAGTTCGGCGAACGCCTGGAATCGAAAGGTCGGATGGAAAGTGAGCACATCTCTCTCTTTCTCACATCATTGAACGCCTTCCACATGAGCGAATTTCTCTTCCGGAGCATCTCGTTCTTGAATCCGTACACTGCGTTGACTCTTCTCACTTCGTGGTTTCCGCGAAGCAAGTGGATCTTTTGCGGGTGGAGAATCTTCATGCAGAACAACCAAGTGATGACCTGCAGATGGAAAGAGTCGGAGGGATCGGAGGAGAAGAACGACACCTCAAGTGATCTACTCGCCCTGTCGACATAGTCGCCTAGGAACAGAAACTGTCGTTCGGGAGGCCTTCCGACGGAGGCCACGAACTGCAGAAGGTCTCCGATCTGTCCGTGGATGTCGCCGAAGACAATGATCGGAGCGGTCACTTCGACGAGTGCGGGTAGGGGTTCGAGGATGTCCTTCGTCTGGAAATGGCTCACAGTTACCCCTTGGGGAGCCCCGGGGGCCTCACACTCTTGATTATCTCGTTGAGATCGCTGTCGGCGAATCCCTCGACAGTGCCGAACTTCTCGATGCGCCCGATGAGCTGTCGGGCGAGTTCGTGCATTTCAGTGTTCGCCTGTTCCGCTTCGAACATTTCCCGAATTTGCAGTTAGTTTCGATGTTTTCCTCCAAAAGCGATGATATAAAATGATAAAATGCGGGAAGGAGGACTCGGCATTTCCATGCGATCAGTCGTTTTTTCGTGCGGCGGCATCCAAAGTTCACGTATCTCGCTGCTCGTCTGCTGTCGCGGAGCACGTGAACCCTCGTCGCATCCAGTGATATACACTGTCTTGACGTGTGATTGTGACGGAAGGAAACACGAGAGAGTGGGCGGGAGGGGGAGGGCGCAGAGGGCGAGAGAGCGACGAGAGAGCGTCCCGGATCGAGAGAGACGCAGACGGCACATCTGACCTCGGACAATCGGGGGGCTCCGCAGGGGAGGGTCCGCAGACAAGCTTCGTTTATCATTTTGTATCAATTTCACCCCGCCGCACAGCCGTTTTGTCACTTCTTTCTCTTTGATCTACTAACGAGAACTCTCATTGAAACGACGCGGTTTCAGATGATATCGGTGTGTCTGGTGCTTTTGCTGCTCTTCGGTGTTCGGTGCTTCGATTCGGCAGGTGAGCAGTCACGCGAGTGTCACTTTACACTGTGCCACGTGGCAATACAGTATCCCTGCGTTCAGGACAAATAAACGACGATTCGCCGCTGTTCATCAACACTTCGATCGACGTTTCGACGAATCTCAACATTTACGTCGAGAAGAAGCCCTACTTCACGGGCTCCGTTACGGTATGTCTCGTGGTGCAGCTACAGTAATCCACAGTAGTCGCCCGCAGGGTTACAAGCTCTACTACACGAAAGACGCGAGTCAGACGACGAACGAGTACCAGAACTGGAGCCAGCAGGAGGCGCTCTCGCACGAGAACTCCTACCGGTTCGTGCTGGACGGGAAGAAGCACGGCGTCGTGACGGGAGTCGTCTATCGGGTGAGGGCCACCGTGTTCTTCAACAATGTGGAGAGCGTGCCGACGGGAGTGATAACGATGAACACGCGACACGCGGTCCCAAAGGCGCCGTTGATTGTGAGCACGAAGATCCTGCACAATTCGTCGGTGCTCATTTCGTTTGTGCCCTCGGACGATGTGAATGTTATTGAGGTAATAGAGAGAGAGTGAGAGAGAGAGAGAGAGAGAGAGTGAGAGAGAGAGAGAGTGAGAGAGAGAGAGAGAGAGAGAGAGAGAGAGAGAGAGGGAGAGAGAGAGAGAGAGAGAGAAAAAGAGAGAGAGACTTTCAGAACTACACTCTAATGTATAAACAAGTGGAAGAGGAGGACTGGAAGACGATCAACTTCAAGTCGGATATCGACGGGAAGGTTTCGAGAGAGAGAGAGCCATTCACCGTGACCACTGCCAAAGTTGCAGGTGCTCCTCGACGGTCTGATCCCCAACCGAACGTACGCTGTGAAGATGTTCGTGACGGGCGGCGCCATCCAGGGAGAGCTCTCCAACTCGGCCACCTTCACCACCAATTCCACTGCGCTGGCCTCTGTGAAAACGGAACCAAACGAGGAGTACACTGCGGATCCGCAGACGAACGAGCCGTTGAGCATCAAGTGCACTGTGAAGTCGGCGAGTCAGGCGACTGTGCTCTGGAGAGTTAACGGTAGTTGAAGCGGGAGATACGGAGAGAGAGAGAGTGGTTGGTGATTCAGGAGTGAAGGTGTCCGTCGATTCGAGCTTCTACACAGTCGTCACTTCTGTGCACGAGGAGTTCATCGAGTCGACGATCAGGGCAAAGTCTCGCACGAGGTCTGCAAAGTTCACGTGCATTGCGACGAATGAGGCAGGCGATTCGGCGAAGGATGTGAATGTAAGGGAACGATTTGAGGCTCTGGGAAGTGATAAGGGATACTGTAGGTGGTGATAAAAGGTCCGGGGAGTCCACCGTCAGAGATCACACTTGTCGCCGAGAAGAGGGGATACACTATTGCGTGGAAGCCTCCGTCTCATCCGAATGGAGAGATTACGGTATGAGTAGATCAAATTTATTTCTGGGATAAAGAGTTCAGAAGTACGTAGTGTACCACACGTTGAATCGAGAGGATCCGCTGTCCGATTGGAGGAAGATCGATTTGGACGGATCGGAGAAGTTCGTCAGGTGAGCACACTCTCCGTCCCTGTTCAGTTATGTTCCTTTTTCAGAATAATAATGGACACGGAGGAGAGTTTCTACGGTCGGGTGCAAGCGGCGACCGAGTTGGGACCCGGAATCATTTCGGATATCGTCGCGATGGAGAGAGATAGTAGGGTGGGAAGTGGCACTCGAAGAGGTTAACGACGTGTTTCAGCTCAGCCGATCTCCGTCGAATCGGAGTTGAATGGAGTGGTTTCGTCGACGATGGTCGTGGATCCGAGGGAGCAGGTGAGAAGAGAGATCGGAGCATCGCGAGGAGTCGCTCTTTCCAGCTGTCGATCCAATGCACCGCCCGTGGGAAACCCCGGCCGTCGATATCAGTGGCAATCAGTGATAGGAAGAATACGAGTCGGGTGGAGGTGGACGTGTGGAACCGTCTGCAAGCGACGTCTTCTGGGGGCGTCGTCTCGGCGATGCACAACTTCTCGGTGCTCACTTCCAAGTACGTGCACTGCCGGGCGAAGAACTCTGCGGGCAGCAACTACTCGACGATCGAATTGAAGGTCGACAGTGAGTTGTGTGCAAGGCGAACCCGCTGCTCATTGAGCTTCAGAGCCCGGAGACGCTCCGACGCAAGTGCAAGTGCTCAGTGTGAATGCTCTCGATGCGACCGTCGTCTGGCACTCTCCACAGTTCCCGAATCTCGCCATCATTGTGAGTTTGGGCCCAATCCCCTTCAACTTCCTCCCATCTCTCAGAGTTACATAGTTCTCGTGAGCAAGGACGACAAGGAGGACAAGAGTTCGTGGCTGCAGTACGAGTCGAATGCGAAGGAGACGCAGATCAATCGGATGCTCCTTCCGACGGGAAGTCTCGAGAAATCAACCGAGTATTTCGTGTGTGTCCGAGCGAAGAACGCGGCTGGAATTGGCCCGACGAGCAGTTTGACGTCGTTCAAAACACTCAATGGGGGTCCGGATAGCCCTCCGATCAACCTGAAAGTGCTGATCAACGAGGCGAATCAGGTGATCGTCAATTGGCTCACACCCAACTCCACGACAGAGGTCACGGTGAGCAGTGCCTCGTGTTCGATTGTCATCTCTCCCACTACAGGGCTATTTGATCTACTACACCCGCGACTTGAGTCTGTCCAACGACGACTACAAGAACTGGCAGTTCGTGGAGATGAACAACAATTCGACCAGGTATGTGTGTTTCGGGTGAGCACCAGACGAACAGTTCTCCAGGTACAAGTTCGATCTTTCGGTTGGACTCAAGCCGAAAACGTTCTATCGAGTCAGGATATCGGGGAAGAATTCGCATGCGGATGGGCCGGCGAGTGAGGTCGCCGAGTTCGAGACGGCTTATTCTGGTTAGTGGGCATTCAATAGGCCTCGCCTCGCATCCGAATCGAAATGGCTTCGCAACCGGAGAGAGCTCTGCCGGAGAATTATTATATCTCGAGATTGATAAGAGATAGCATAAAGTCGTCAACAGCAAACTTGTAGTGCTAATTATGATCTACAAGTTTGCTGTTAGCAACGTTTTGATATCTCTTATCAGTCTTGAGATATAATGATTCTTCGGCAGAGCTCTCCTCGGTTGCGGGCCACTTATATGGCATCAGATATCATCGGAAATTTGGTATCTTCTAGTCTATTTTTTGTTGGAAAAACACTTCGAATGCCGAATTTTGGAAAAAAAAGCATATCTCTAAACCGAAACATCTGGTCTCTTCGAATATTTAATTTGTGTCGTGGGTTCATGAATTCAGAAAACAAGTTGGCCAAAAAACGGCAGAAAAGCAGTAACTTCCAGAGCTTCCGATTCCAACGGATCTGAAGACAGAAGTCCTCGACGACAACACGATCCACATCCGATTCAGTGCTGTTCGTGATCCGGATGATCATTCGAAGGCTATCGACGTGAGAACTTTGCTCCTTCGTTTCTTTATTCCCGTCTTTCAGGTCTACCGGATAGACCTGGCTGCAACGGAAGACGTCCTCCATGCCGAGTGGAAGATCATCGAACCGAAGGGCATTCGCATCGACGAGATCAGCTCGATGGTAAGTGCGCCGGGGGCGAGTGTCGGCGATTGTGTGTTTGCCATAGGTAGATGTCGAAATCGACGGAGACTCAATCGACAAAAACCGAATGTACTGGGTGAAGGTGACTGCGAGACTGGATAATCCCGCGTGGGGAGTGCACTCTTCGAAGCCGAGATGGTTCAGAACGGGACATGGAAGTGAGGGTTCGCAGGAGAATTGCGTCGAATGAATCAGTTCAGAACTCGTGACGTCGGTGACTCTCGAAGGTGCTCCGTTGATTGAGAAAGAGCCGAACATGTTCGAAGAGCTCTCGGTCGCTTGTACTGGAATGGGAAGTCCTGCTCCGGTGATCACGTGGGAATGGGTGAACAGATCGATTGAGAACTCAACGGACGGATGGGATATTCAGAATGTTCTCGTCGATGAGACCACTATTGTGTGAGTCGAAATGACCGTTTTTCTGTCTCATCGATTGGAAAGTATTCTTCTGAATGAGATTGTGTTGAAAACGAATCAAACGTAATCTTGAAACGGGGCACTTCAGCTGTTTCATTGTTACTGTTGTTCTAAGAAATGCTATGTCTCAAATACACTCGTTCTTAACGCTCAATTCGCTCGTTTTCAGATCGAAAATCACGCGAAACAACATTCGAGAGTCTGGCGTTTTGACGTGTTTGGGGAACAACAATGAGGGAAACTCGTCGATGGTAATTCCCCATTTCCCCCGTCGCTTTACCATCGGATGCCATCGAAATCAGAGGAGAGCTTTGTATATCGAGATTGATAAGAGGTATCAAAACGTTGTCAACAGCAAACTTGTAGATCATAACTAGGACTACAAGTTTGCTGTTGACAACATTTTGATATCTCTTATCAATCTCAAGATGTAATAATTCCCCGGCAGAGCTCTCCTCGTTTGCGGGGCCATTTCTCCCCGTCGCTCCGTCATCCTTCTCCTTCTTTTCAGTCCGTCGAAATCCGTGTTCTCGGCCCCGGAAACCCTCCCTCCAACATTAAACTCGTCGCCTACCGTAATCAAATCAACGTGACGTGGCAAGAGACGACACTTCCGAACGGGGACATTATGGTGAGTCATGGACGCATTCACAATCGGCAGAAGGCGTTCCAGAAGTACATCGTGTACTATTCGGAGAATGAAAACGAGGATTTGGCCGATTGGAATAAGTTCGAGACGGCCGAATTGGAGACGTACGTGGAGGCGTTCGGTCCGTCTCTCAATCATTTCGTCCGTGTTCAAGCGGTTTCCGATCGCGGACCGGGCATCATTTCGAAGAAGTACACGTGCTTATCCGACGTGCTCTGTGAGCATCTCTTCCCCTAAAAGCAATCGATTGATTTCCTCTTCAGATGAACCCCTCCAAATTGACATCTTGGCGTCGAACATTGTGGAATTCGAGGCGGAACCCAATCAAAACGTCGAGATTCGATGCAAAGGAACCGGGAAACCACGTCCGAAACTGTTCTATCGGTTCGCAAACGAGACGGAGATGGAGTTCGAGAGAGTCGAAACGACGGCCTACGATGCCGAGTCGTTCGAGGCGACGGCGCCGGAGATCAGTTCGCGGAGGAATGTGACAGTGGTGTGTCGGGCGGAGAACAAGTACGAGAATGTGACAGTAGCCAAGGAGATCATTGTGAGGAGTAGGTGTTCGTTATCTGAGTGATAAGCTTATCAGTTGAAGAGTTCAGGACCCGGGGAAGCGCCGAGTAATATCAGTTGGAGTTTCGAGGAGGAGGACGATTCGACACTTTACATCGACTGGGCTCCGATCGAGAATCCGAATGGAGAGAAGTTGGAGTACAATTTGTATCTCTCGAACTTCAAAACCAAGGTCTCCGGACCGCCCGTCAGGGTTCCCGATGTGAGTGATTCTCAAAAACGTTTGGAATGTCTTTCTTTTGACACATAACCGGTGTGAACTTGTTCAACCAGTTTCAAAACGAAATTCCACAATATGATTCTTCAAACGACGTTGTGAAATGTGGCGAAATAACGCGATCAGAGTTGCGCGGAAATGAATTTTTGCAATACGGAAAGACATTTTCTCCTACGAAAAACAATTTCCGGAAGACGGGAGACCGAGAAAAAGAGAGTTTTTCCCAGTTTTCGGCTTCTAATTAGTATGCCAGAAACACTGAAAAGTCCCTTTGATTCAAATGATGAGTAATAAATTCAACAGCAGCTCCGCTCAGATGCACCAATTTTTTGTGAGACCGCCAAAGATCGAACGGTTTATTTCCACAAACTTTTGCCATTTTTCCGGAAAACGGACGGAACAATTGGATTTTGTATGGAAGTCGGCAGCTGGAAGACGGAATTCCGCGCAACGCTGGTCGCGATACTTTGGCTTCACGACGTTTTGCAACAGTGCAAAAATGCTTTTGGGTTGATTTACGAGCGATCGCTGCGAGACCCACTGAAAACCCTTGAGTACTGCCGCAAAATGTCGTGGAACTAGGGTTTCGATAAAGGTTTAATAGGTCCATAGTGGAAAAATAAAAATGACCGACGGCCGGTGAATTACCCATCTACTGGAGATCTAACCTCCCAACTCGTTTTCCTGTTTCAAAGGGTCAATTTGATTTGGTGGAGCATTACATAAATAGTGATTGCTGCAAACCCATGGTGACTTCAATTCTCAATTGCTACAGTCGTAACAACCACCTGATCGATTCATTTGTGTTTCGATCAGAACCGTCTATCCGTCAGCGCTTCGCCGCTAGATATAGTGGATACCATTTCCCATTTTATAATTTCAGATCCCTCTCGACGTGAACATCACACTTCGAATCTCTGCTGAAAATGAGCACGGCGAAGGCGAGAAGACGTTTCCAATCTGGATTCCAACTCCGAACGGAGGACCGAAGACGTCTCCGATTCTGACGTCTCTTCACGCGCAAGACTCGAAAGTTTACATCTTCTGGTCGGAACCCCGACTTTCCAATGGGCAGATTCAGAATTATACGATTTATGTGAAGAAAGAAGAAGAAGAAGAGGAAGAAAAGGAGGAGGAGAATAGAGAGGAATGGAAGAAGTTCACTTATGGATCCAACATAACACACGTGGTGATTGGAATTGACGACGGGTTGGAGGAGAATCAACGGTATCAGGTGAAGATGACGGCGACGAATGAGAGACACGAGGGACCCGAGACGCAGGTAGGCATCGGGAATCATGGGAAAACACTGAAAATGAACTTCATTCGTTCGTTCCTTCGCTCAGACTTCCCAACCTGAACTCACAATAGAAGGTGACGATATCTGTGGCCTATCACACCCTTATCTCCAAACGGTTCGGGTCTTCGCATGAAATGTCAGCCTCTGGGCAAATACAAGTATTCTAAGAATTACATGCTCACAGTTTTTCGGCTGTTGTTGAAGAAGAATTCCCGAATGGAGTGGTCTCCGGATAGCGAAGGAGCCCATCAGGCTGTTCGTCGGAACTTTCGGAACTGATTTTTTTTCCGAAATTTGGATACTTACTTTGGATACTTTGGAGGTTCATGATGCAGGATCATGCAGACCACAGACTGCCAACTCTTTCGGTCTTTCGCTATTGTCGACCAAAGAAACTTTTTTTCGAAGAAGAAGTCGGTTCTTCCAAATTTCCGAAAGTTTCGACATTTTTCGAAAAAAAGCCGGAAAAGTTCGGAATTTTCGGAACTTTCGGAAATTCCGGTTCCGACCAAGACTGGAGCCCATATTCCAATACGTTCTTCTCGGAAAATGAGTGTTATCGTGAGAGAATGAGCTCCATAATCTGTTAAATTAGACGAATCGCTTCAATGTTTCAAAGAGCACTCCAGTTGCCTGTAGGGCATTTAATGGACCGCGTACGGACAACAATCTGCACTTATTTCTGTTCAGTAGCAGTGAAAAGGCTTCGAACTGACGTGCGGGATTCAGAATGACGCTCAAATCACACCTTAGAAGTGAATCGTTTTGTGTCATCCCAGAGTATCGAGGAATCCTTGTTCACCTTTCGAAGTAATCATTTGATCTCCTCTCCGTGTACCCTACAAACGCATCAAATGTGTTCAGTTGCCATCTCGCAAGTTCTCTTTCTACCAGTTACACCCTTTTCGTTCTTTGCCCCCCGAACGCTTGTCATTTGATGATTTCAGGTGTACACTTTCGATTTGATCTCGTTCGACGAGAATGACGTCATCGGGAACTTCACAGCGATAGTCGTCAACTCGACGGTGTTCATCGAAGTGGACAACCCAATATACACGGTAACTGATGATAAGGAGGGGATGTTTGATGGAAAGTTCCAGAAGTACAATGTGTACATTCGGGATGAGAGCAACAATCAGACGGTCAAACACGAGATTGACTTGGAGCCGGCGAGGACAAAGTTCGCGTTTCCGTTCCAATTGGATCAGAATAACAGGTGGGCGGGAGGGAAAGTGCTGGTCTAGGGGGGTCTCAGAGATACGTTCAGACTGATTCTCATGGCGGGTATGAGGCTTCGTGTGCAATTTTGATCAATTCAAAACGTGTTCCTTTTCACTTCCCTCATCTCAAGTATTGTTGGAAGCCATAGAAACTTCGAACAGCAATTGTTTTTTAAAACTGATTTTGATCAACACCTTCTTATCACTCGTATAAGAATGCAACTTCTCAAGAATACCGCATGAAACCCCGGAACATACCGTAGCTGCCGGAGAATCAATCGACCTTGAGATTGATAAAAGATATCAAAAAGTTGTCAACAGCAAACTTGTAGATCATAACTAGGACTACAATTTTGCTGTTGATAACTTTTTGATATCTCATATCAATCTCGAGATGTAATGATTCTCCGACAGAGGAAATACAGTAACTTCCTTGCACCCTTTTCAATATTTCAGCTACACCGTCAAACTGTCCGGAATGAAGCTGGGCCGTGAGAGTCCCGCATCGGAAGAGGTCGATCTCGAGTTCATCGCCGCGCCGCCGACGACTCCGTTCTCGTTTACACGTCGAAAAGTGAAAGAGCCACCGCTTTGACGACTGCCTTCGTTCCGCTTCTTTCCCAATTTTCCCCATTTTCTCTTCGGGTAGTCCCCCCATTTTACAATAACTCTACTCTCTCTTTTTTCGTGTTTTCAATTCGTCAGCGCCCAATTCGTTCTTTCAGTCAAAACAACAAAAATATAAAAATTCAGAATTCGTCGGAAGAAGAAGACGACACGTTGACACACTGACGTGATAAGAACCTGTTTATCGAAAGATGGATTCAGATGGAAAAGAGAGAATTAGAGATAGAAATCGGATGATCAGTAGCCCATGCACCCCTTGAGAACGGGGAATTCTCGCGGGAACTGCTGCTCGACTTTCGGAATGATCGCCATCGCACAGTCCACTTTGAAGCACACCTGCAATTGATTTCTTCAAATGAGAACGGAATAAAAATAACAGAAGAGGACACTTTTGGAGAGACTTTCCCCCCTTTAAATATGTTGGCTTTACCGTAAAAACTGTGCATTAAAGGCATGTAAGGGAACTACCTCACCGCTAATTAAACGGCATATATGGTTGAAACATTGAGGGCTGTGGTTGGAAGTTGAAACGGCACCTCCAGATCCCATGACATGCCGTTAAAATAGAGTTTCGACAGTATTTTACTTTATGCAGTTTTCGTTAAAACAGCAGAATTCAGTCACCGTGTTTCCTTGACTAGAGCGGCACCCAAAATGCTGCCCCGGAGAACCATTATATCTCGAGAGTGATAAGAGATATCAAAATATTTTCAACAGCAAACTTGCAGTCCTAGTTATGATCTACAAATTTGCTATTGACAATTGTTTGATATCTCTTATCAATCTCGAGATACAATGATTCTCCGGGAACGGTCGAAACGGATCGTCTCTCAGAAGTCTCTCACGGAGCCTAATAGGAGATTTTGAAAACGGGTTTGGATGCCTCAAACCTATTTCTTTCCATTCCACGTGTTCATCCTGCGGAATCCCTAAAGAACATCTCCAAAACGCACCGCCAACTCCCTCTGCAACGCCTTCGCGGGCGGTGTCTTCGGAAGAATTCTCGCCATACACGCCTGCCCTCGCTTCTTCAGTTTCAACTGCGTCGCCACGTCTGTGGGAACTTTCTGCAAGAGGTACTGTAGCTACAGTAGTCCTCTACAGTATGCTTACGTAGGATTCGGTGATGAGGACGGCAGCCAGCAGAAGGAGAATCACGAACGTTCGAGACATTGTCGATGACTTTGACTCGTCCCAAAATGCCACTTTTAATGGGTCCGCGAACTTTGAAAATTGCCCGCCCAAAACAAGTTCTGAATTTTGGGCGGGTCACTTGTTTTTTGTCTCGTGTTCGACTTTCTCTTTCTCGCATCATCTCAATGATCAAATTTATTAAATTAAATTCAAATCAAAGCAAGAATGAAAGAAAGGGAACGGATCGAATGGTGGATGAGGGGGAAAGAAGGGTAATAAGTTACGAGGAAATGGAAGAAAACGAGAAAATAATAATGGAAATAAATATTACAAACAAAAAGAAAGTGTAAAAGTTAATCGGAAAAAGAGAGGGAGAGGATCAAAGATATGCCTCATTTGGGGGGAAATCGGAAAAAATAAGGAAAACATTTTTTCGGAAATGATTCGATGGGTTTTCGTTGAATTTTGGAAGGTAACAAATGAGAGGAATCGGTATTATGATCGGGAAGATGGGGACATATAAAAATAACTGGAACTTCAAGGAGAAGGCACACTGGTTAAACGGGGGTGAATTGAATGTGTCATCGTTAGCTGGGTGAGAGATAAAAAAGAGAGGGAAGGGGAGAAGCGCGAATAATACTTTGAGACGTACGGAAAGGGGAAGAAGAGGAGAAATCCCTTGGGTGTGTTATTATGAGAAAGAGTCAACGGAAGGGAAGACGAGTACCGTGTGAGAATGGGCGATTTCGAAACGGGGCTAATATTTTCACATAATTTCTGACACAACTCCTGGAGAGAGGCGAGGGAAAAAAGGAATCACATGATGACACACGAACAGCACTGTTTGTTCGAGTGCCCCTGACGACGGCCCGATTCTGGATAACGGCGGTTGATCTGACGGACTAGATCGTAGAACACCTGCAACATCCAGCATTATTTATCAAAAAGCCGCAAAATTAGAAGCGTCACAACTTCGGTGAGCTGAATTCTTCGGTAAGTTTCCAATTTTTGCGAAAGGACGACATCAATTCGAAGTTTCTAATTTTATGCTCACCTCATTAACGTTGATCTTCGCTTTGGCCGATGTCTCGAGAAAGGCCGATCCGAACTGACGTGCCAGAGTCTGTCCCTGATCCTTGATGACAACTCTTTCGTCTTCCAAGTCGCACTTGTTGCCTACCAGAATCATTGGGACCTGAAGCAGATGAAGCTTAGCACTATTCAGAAGCTGTTTCGATGCTCACCTCGTCAGTATCTTTGACGCGAAGAATCTGATCACGCAAGTCCATCAAATCGTTGAATGTTGATTGAGCGGTAATAGAATAGACGAGCACAAACCCTTGTCCGTTTTTCATGTACAAGTCACGCATCGCAGTAAATTGCTCCTGAAAATACAACTGAACACAGTCCGACGCACGATGATCGCCAAGCTTACCGTTCCGGCGGTGTCGAGGATCTCGAGCATGCACTGCTGACCGTCCACTTCCACTTGCTGCAAGTACCTTATCAGTTTCGGGAAACTTCTATCAACAATTTTCTCACCTTTCTGTAGCTGTCCTCAATCGTCGGATCGTACTTCTCAACGAAGATTCCCTGAACGAACTGCACAGTCAGCGCAGACTTTCCGACTCCTCCGGATCCGAGAACGACAATCTTGTACTCTCGCATCGTTGATTTGTTCTGCGTCTGTTCGGCTTCTGATTCCCTTCACGACCCGTTCCGTTCGGGAAGTTTGGTTATCGAGGGGACGACTGAGGTGGCTGAAATGAACAATTATAAGAATGTTGGGAAAACGGGAGGAAATGAGCATAAAATGAACAGTTGATATTATATGTTTCCAGCGAAGTGGCGCGACAGCGACGCGTGGAAGGAATCGGGTCTCGCCACGGGAACGTGAAATTTTTCGAAAATCGACATGCGCCTTTAAAGAAACTACGGTAGACCGTACCCCAAAGTTCAAAGGCGCATGTCGATTTTCGAAAAATTTCACGTTCCCGTGGCGAGACCCGATTCCTCCCACGTGTCGCTGTCGCGCCACTTCGCTGGAAACATATAATAAGTAGTGAGAAAGAAGAAGAGCTTATGCGAGAGGCACTCGTAAAGAGTGAGGAGTGGATGACCCGCTAACGTTCTTGTGAGACGAACACGTGTGTGGCACCTGGCCGACACCGACAGGACACGAAAAACAGCTGGGAGCGGACGAATTTCGAGTGTGCGCTACCGAAGAAAATGACCATGGGACTCACACAGCTGGTGAGATTTTGCGACGATTCGACGCCGACACAACAGATTCAGAGTTTACATTACAGAGTTGAGGGATATGAAGCACCAGAGCAAAAGAAGATGAAGAAGAGAGCAGTGTGCGAATGACCACGTCCCTCATTTTGGCGCGCAGAAGAGTAGTGCTACGCTGGTAGATCAAAAAGACCAAATTTAGAGAATGTTTTAGGTCTGAAAGGGTAATAAAAACTCCGAACGAAACGCTATGTAGAACGTTCTTCACTCACATCATATTTGCTCAAGGCTGTTTTCTTTTCAAAGTTGTGGTTCTATTACGAAATTTGGTGAATAAGGAACAACTCTTCGAATGAAGGAACTTTGAGATGACTGAAAAGTAGAATAATCGTTTCAGGGACGTTGAACAGAATAAGAGAAAGGAGGCCGAATGAATAATCAGTAAAGTAGAGTGAGGCGCTCGTCAAAACGTACTCTTCACAAAATAACAAAAAAAAACGAGAAAAACAATGCCTTTCAGTCATTTCCAATTTCCTTTCTTTTCCGACTGTGAATCACTATCCTCTCTCTCTCTCACTCGTTCTCTCACTGTTTGCAAAAGCGTCACAAATGAGGTTTCAAACGGAATATTTATGTGTGGGGGCAGTTGAATCGTAAAGAACAGAGAAGTGAAAGAAAATCTCATATCGAATGGAATGAAAGAAAGCAAAGGCATCTCTGGAAATATGGGGAAGGGGAAATGTCGCTTTTACTCCCACGCAGGCACAGTTTTCCGTTTTGCACCGCGTTTCAAAACGATTGAATTCTATATTCTACGTTCACATGACCTACGGCTTTCGTTGGAGACGAATATGAGAGAGAAAGAGTGGAGAAGAGGTAGGATGAGGCGGAAATTCAGTCAATTTCCTGCTAATCCGATTTCAAATTCCAAAATTTGCGGCTTTGTTTTCACGATCAGTGTCATATAAATTGTGGAGGAGATGACGTGCTGAGTTGCGAGAATTGAATAGAACTTCACATAGTTTTTGAACCGGCGCGAGAAGCCACGAGAGCCCTGGGGATTAGTTTGGAAGGGGCTGTGAAGAAGTCGTGGAATGTACGGTCCAGGTGGCTGAGTGGATTAGACGAAAAATGAGTTACCGCACAAATGGGAAGGAAAAAAGAGGGAGAGACACAAGATTATAGCACTTTTTTGGAATATATTAGTCACTGATCAAAAAATGCGGCTGAGTCTTGCAAAAGTGTCATCTTCAGGAGTTCTGACGTCTTCGATAGAATGTCCATGGTTTATTTGAGCTATTTTTTTTAGTTCTCTCCTATTCTATGGGGTATAAAGAATGCAGACGATTTCTGATTAAAATATTGAAATCCAAGCCCTCCACGTCGGTAATCCAGGTGAGAGAACCGGGTGGCGGTGATCGGAGGTGTAATTGTGTGGATGAAAAGAAGAAAAGAAGGGGAGAGTGATTAGGATAATCATATCATCCACACTTTCTTTTTCGCTTCTTCCTCTCTTTCTATCATCATCATCAGAGAGAGGATGAGCGGACGAAAGAGATGATAATACGTGGGAAAACGGCGATGAAGATGGGAGGAGGGAGAAGTGGTGGAACGAAACGGAGAATAGAGGGAGAGAGAGAAAGAGGGAAAGAGAGAGAGAGTCGAAGTGCGTGTCATTAGGGCGCAGACAGTGTTCGGGGGCAGGAGGGCTCAGAGAACGAGGCGAACGAGAAGAAGAAGAAGAAGCGACCCTCCGGATTATCACCTCGAAACTCTTCTCCCGACCTACCGATCACATCGGCAACTTTTCTGTCTTCTTCTCGTTTTTTTTCGTCGTTTCGAAAATTTGAAAAAGAGGAGGCTCCGTAGTAATGCTACGCGCCCTTTCAAAGTGTAAAGTTGTGATCTGACAACTGCAAAGCTCGGGTCATGACAGCTCTTGCTATAATGAAAAGAGGATAACTGAACCTAATCCTCCGAGAATTTGCGATTCCACTCGAGCAACGTCAACTACATGCATTCAAAATGAAGCATTCATTTTTTTTCGAAGATTTTTTTTAGATTTATGGAGAAAACTTACTGAATAATTCATGATTGCCAATTTGAAAAGAAGAGAGTTCTACACATTTTCATGTTTTACGAAGCGAACTACTGCAAGATGCAAGAAGCTCTTGGTGCATTGTAAAATAGTTTCAACGGACTTTGCTCCGAGAGCATCGCGCTGTTTGAAGCCAAAAGTGAGAGAAATGTCGAAAAAACGGGGACACGGAAAGTTCGCTATGATATGTGGGCTACAAGTGAGATGCGATTCTCCTCTCGGATTACAGGTGACGGAGCGGCCGGAATCTAATGAAAGAATGAGCGAGAGCGGCAGAAAATCTGGTGGCTAATCCTCTCCGGACACCTCCTTCTTCTTCTCTTTCTCTTCCTTTCTTCTGTGAGCACACCACAATCTTTCTTTCGTAAACATTCTCGTCGTCGTCGATAATCCCATAATTTGGCTTCGAACAACAACTTTTCATCCAATTTGTTGTCTCATTAAAGGATCATGAGATGATGGAAGAATGAGAAGGATGAGGGGGAGGATAAGGGAGAGGAAAGATGGAATGAGCGAGGTTCTGTGAGTCATCGCGTTTCAATCTTTTCACACTATCAAAATCCACGCACTGTTATTGTTTTCCGAGATAAAAAATGAATCACTTGTCTTCCAGAAAGTCTTCAAAGTGCGATCCGAAATGAAGATTTAGAAGTCAAAAACGAAGATCATTGCGCGGAAATTTGAATTTCAGCAGAAACATCGAAGACAACGAATCAAGTTTGAAGCGCTTGTCTGAACGGTTTTTTTCGGAATTTCGAGAAGTGCGAAACTTTGGAAAATTAAATCAAAGCGAAACCGAAATTGAAAAGGTGGGAGACTACTCGCCGATGCGTGGTAATGTTGGTTTTCGAGACCAGTATCAAATACGATTCGGCGGTGCGTTGGGGCCAGTCATAGGCGTTAGAGAGTACCCAAACAGAGAGGGCGCCAGGGAAACGAGGCAAAGGGACAGTTCTGTGAGGAGAGAGTGCGCGAGAGATGGAGACGCAGATGACGGAGAGAGGACACGCACGTTCGAATTCGGACAATGATCGATCGATTTTGAAAAGAAATGAACGAAGCATCGGAGGGGGACCGCGACGGGCGGTACGGAGAAGGAAGGAGTCGGACGCCGTCCGGATGTCTGCGTCTTGGTGTCCGCGACGGAACGAGGGTTAATTCACTCCCATTCAAAGTGCATTTTATGGGTGGAACGGCACGGAAAATGACGGAGGAGACTAAGCAGATGAGGATGAAGAGGAGGAAGAAGAAGAAGTAATTATTTTGCGACGGACGGAAGAAAAGAACCGAAATGTAATTGTTCTCTTCCTCTTTCTTTCGTTCGCTTGTTCGTTCCTTCCTTTTCCGGTCGTCAACGTTTCGTTCCGTTTCGGAATTCTTCTATTAGCATAAAAGTGAGTGAAGAAAGAGGAAAACGGGAGCAGGGGACCGCAGAAAAACGAAGCGGATATAATGAAATTGACAGTAAAATGGTGGTTTGTAGAAGAAAAAAGGACACCAGTGCATGAATTAGTTATGTTCTATCGGTCCATTTGGATTATTAAATTGTGCCCGAGACTCACGAAAAGCCGAGAGGGAACAGGGGAAGCTGGAGGTTTTGTCGAGTCCAAATTAGATATTCCACGCAATTTCCAGAGCAGAACCTTATTAAAATTTGTGAAAATTGCGATTGTAGAAATGTTTGCGGTGGGTTTCTGGATCGAGTACTTTGAAATTTTGGTAATACTCGCTTCGGACACGGGGAGAGATTACGAAGGTGTTCCAGAAGCGCAAAGTTGTACATGAAAATCTCCAAAGATCAATAATTAGCAGTTTCACAGACTGACCGCCTATGCGAATGACAGCTCCGATCGCAAACATTCAATTCTCCTCCGAGACCCTTTACATTCTAATACTCTGACCACATGTGGTCGGGGCACAAATCCCGCATCGGATGCCCTTTACCTGCACTTTCGGCGCGTCTTTTTATAGCTTAAACGGAAACATTTACACTGAAAACGACGTCGCATATAAAAGAAATAGAGAGATTAGGCGACATTTTTGTCGAAAACCGCACGTGTCCTTTGATATTTTTGTGATAAATCTGCCATTTGTCGTGGAAATCCCAAATATCCGCTGGATATTTTTGGCGCGGGAAACATGGAAATTTCCTCTTTTGGGATTATAAATCTGGCGGGGAAATGTCAGAAATAAAACGTTTTTGATGGCTGACAGAAATAAAAAAAAATTTCCTTTTCTTTCTATTTTTAGGGTCACACGCAATTCAGCAACATGTCGGGAAATTGGGACCCCTAATCGGAAACGAGCAATTTTTCACGAGAAATCTATTTTTCCTTGGGCTCTCAGGGCTCTTGGAGCCTACTGTAAATACGTTTTCATTTGATTAAAACGGAAAGAAAATGCTAGATTCAGGCTAGACACCCATCAAAACAGGCATGTTGTGGTTGAAGAGAAGAATAGAAGAATTCCGGGAAAAATGTCAAAAAACGGGAAGAAAGATGAAGAATTCCGGTCGGAGACACATCAAAACATGAGCATTTCGTGCGAGATGACTATCAAAAAAACGCACGAATTTATGTCGAAATGAGATGGGAAATGAGTCATTTTGTACGCGATGGGGACCGCGAAAACGCCTGAAGACATTGTAAAATTTCGATTTTCAAGTGGATCGCTTCAGAGATATGAGAGGGTGTCCAGTTGTCGGAATGAAATACGACGAGAATGACATCAATCTCGCGAAAAAGGAATACTAGGTTTAACATTACATTTGTGAATACTATTTAGTTCACTGAAACGCCAAGAAAATTGGCAACTTATTCCCTGTTTTCCGAATTCAAAAAAACGTTTTTTTTTAATTAAAAAAATTGAAGAAAATCCAAACCGTAGAGAAAAAAATGGTGGAAAGCGAAAAAACGTGATGTAAAATTTCAAAAATTCCGCGGTTTCACTGTATCTTAAAGGCGCAGATACGATTTTAGTCTTGGGGTCTCACAGCGAATTCAATTGTTTTTCCAACAACTACGGCAGTTTTGTGAATAAAATCAAATTGTTTTTTGTACACCAATTTCAGCGAAAACTTCAGTTCAGACAAAAACTACACGAGCCAATTTTTCGAAAAAAAAAATCCAAAAACCAAAATTGACGTAAGGCCGACGGGTGGGTGCGGGCGAGCATGCACAAGAACAACCTGAACATGCTCATTCGGAACACGCGCATTATTGGCGGCGGCCGGCGGCTCGACAAACAAAGGAGCGACACAGAAGTTCTGAAAGATTAGAGACACGCGGACACAATAACTGTGCAAAGAGAACAAAAAGATGAGCACGTCATGTGGGAGAGAGAGGTGTTTTCACGCGAACAAAACCGAACTGGTTGCATGGGAACGTGCCGGAAGGGACTGGAGAAGTTCGGCCGCTGAGTGCTCTGCGAGCAGTTATTTGAAAATGTGCTCAAAGTGGAAACACATTGAAAACATCTGGCGGTGAAGAGGAAATGGTGGGAGAGACAGGAAACAGGGGAACATTTGGTATTCATGACACGAATGGGAGCACGAAGAAATATGAAGAATTGACACATGAAAATAAAATTTTGTTTTTTTTTCTTTCCCAGTTGCTCTAATTAACAATCATTCAACAATTATAGGTAACATGAAACAAAAGTTATTATGTTTTTAATAGTGGCGATTCGAGGGACCGGCACGGTGAGGAGGTTGTGGGAGGTAGACCCGGTTGACGGGAACTTGCGACGCTTGGCTCTGCGGGTGGATCATCTCGTCGCCGGTCTCATCGACGATCACACGCTCGTATCCACTCTCTCCTTCTTCCTCTTCGTCGGCTGGCACTAGTATCATCACTTCGTTCGAGGGATCCTGCTGGTCGTATTCTTCAACGATGACTTGTTCTTGTTTCTGCGACGAGGAGCAGATCGGTCGGACGTGTTGGTGACGCTGTTGGTACTGAAATACATTGATATGGACAAGAAGCGAATAATGATAAATATCGCTTACGTGATTGATTTGTCGGTATTTTTCGAGTCGCAGTTGTCTGGCTCGATTAGTTTCCGTCGGGTGTTCGTGTCCGAGGTGTCCAAAGCAAGCGACTACTTCGAATTGCCCGTGGTTCCGCTCGCAGGCCTGAAGAGGGAGATTTTGAAGTTAACTCGGATGGTTGATAGATACCTTTATGAAAGCAGGACATTGTTCACACCGCCGCCCACTCGAGCCTCGAGAATTCGAAAACAGACATTTGTAGAGATAAGTCCGGACGGCGAAGCTGAAAATTGAGATTTTGTGCTTTCAGTGTTTTTTTCGGTGCCGTACTTGACTTTCTGTGACGATCTGAGAAAGAACTCGGAGCACGATTCCGTTTCCATGTGTCGCTTCCACTTCTGTGCAGGAAAACCAAGATTAACAGAGATTTTGATAATCGACTCACCATAAAGCTATTCTTATCAGGGAACGTCACTCTTCGGATTCTGAAGCTTTCCGTGTGAGTGGAGAGTTCCCTGTGCTCGGTGTCCACGTGAATTGCCAGGTCCAAGTAGGTGGAAACACTAAGACATAGATCGTTTTCGAGTTTTTCGCATTTCAACAGAACTTACTTCTTCTCGCACGCGAAGCTCGGACAGACAATATTGTTGACGGACGCCTTGCCGTCTTCCTGCTCGTCCTGCATCGAACAAGAGAGCGCTTTGCTCAAATGACTTGTCAGACCCGTTTTGGTGACGAATTCAAGGCCGCAAACGCCACATTCGTGAGTTTTTCTCGATATCTTTCTGCCTCCTCTCTACAACTATATTCGGTTAAACTTTCAGATCACTCTTTTTTGCTTACGTTCGTCGGTCGATTATTGAACATTTCTAGTCGTTTTTGCTGTTTGAGCGCTTCGATTTGTTGTTTGGTAAACCCGTGATGGTCGAACAGATGGTTATAAAAACGCTTGTTAGTCAGATCATCTCCGCAAATTTGGCAAGTAGTGCTGGAAGCAGAAATCAACATTTAGACAACGCATCCAATTGAAAAAAACTCACTGATCCCTATTGATGGAGCTTAAATTTATCTGCGCAATGAAATCAGGCACGTAGAACGGCGCTTCGGCGGTTTGAGGCATTTCGATAACTTGCTCTTCTTGAGCAACGTACATATCGCCTTGATACATGACTTCCTGAAAAATGCTGATTTTAGGATTCGGGTGTTTTAGATTTTAGCGCCCTTACCTGTCTTCCCATTTCTTCGTTGTCATTTTGGGCGGGAGAGTTTGACTTTTCATGGTCTAGGGGGGCTTTGAAATTTGTGCTCTGCATCGGAAACGATTCATAAATCAGAGGAAACGATCCAGAAATATGTCTCGAAAACCAGCGTCGTAAATCGACAAACAGTACGACACTCCGAAATTCCGCAAGCGCCTTGTTTACCCACTTGCACACAGTGTTCTGATTCCGCTCGTACGCTCTTTTTGAATCCGTTCTCCACTGTTTCATTCGGAATATTCAATTGGTTTTTCTGGTCGAATACGAAAATTCTCCTAATTTCCGTGTGAAATTACTCAATTTTAGCATGTTCGCTCACTTTTGTACAGCAAAAACGCATTTTTCAGAGATATGACAGATTTAGACGAATCTGTCCTCCTAGGTGACCAACCGGAGCACCACGACGAGCCAATCGATGAAACTGCATTGCTTGATGAGTGAGTATATTGACGATTCAGTTGTCTTCTAAAAAATTAAAAGTTCTTTAAGAAAGGAAGTCAAAGACGAGGTTGACGATTTGTACGATGATGCGATTGCTCCCTCTGACACGGTACGGAAATATTAGAATTTCTCATTAATTTAATTGTTCAATTTTAGGAAACGCCACCAGTTAAACCAGCGCCTGTTGCTCCAACTGTGCCTACTACCCCAACAGCAGCTTCCACTGCGAAACCAGCCATCTCCAATGTCTCCAACGACGGGAGAAAGTACTGTTGTTATGTAGGCAACTTGCTCTGGTACACTACCGACGCTGATCTGATGGTAGGCCTCCAATAATCTTAAATTTTGCATCTTCGCAATATCTTCAGAAAGCTCTCGCTTCTACTGGACTACCCAGATCGCTGTTCGCTGACATGAAATTTTTCGAAAATCGTACGAATGGACAGAGCAAAGGATACGCTCTATTAGTTCTCAATTCTGATGCAGCCGTGAAACAAGTAATGGAAACTCTGCCGTCGAAGACTATTCACGGCCAAAGTCCTACTGTTTTGGCATACAATAAAGCGAACCAAGCAAAGCTGGAAGAAGCACAAGCGAAGAATCAGACTCGCCCGGACGTTAAAAAGAAGGTTTGTAAGTTGGGAGGGTGTGGCGACAACTGTTTGCCCGCGTCAGGGTCATATCATTGGCCTCCTGTCGCTCCAGCGAACTGTGTGTCGTAGCGCAACTGGTTACGCTCTCGTCTGCCGCGAGGCATGGCGAGGGTTCGAACCTCTCACGCGCCTATAAACTCAGCGGTGTTTTGTCTGTATGATCATGAGCTGGTAGCAGGTGCAAGAGCATTTCGGAGTCTTACCGGCGTCCACCTTCTACAGGGTGTGCGTTAAAAGTTCTTCCGAACACTTTTTCTAATTCTCGCTTCACGTATCTTCTATATTTTTTTCTGATTTTCTTTTCCAGGCCTTCGCCACTGAAGATGGTTGCTTGAACATGGGAACCATTCGTATTGGTACTGGAGGTCAGACGAGTCGTGCCGGAGGTGTTGGAATGACTGGAAGATCGGGCCCCCCACCACTCATGATGCAGCCAGTCAGACCACTGATGACCCAGACCGCTCCATTGCTTCAAAATCAAAGTCAGGCGCCACAAATGCGTCTCCAGATCAACGGACAAGCAGTTCCAATGATGAACCGCAATCCGATGAATGTTCCACCGACCCAAGGACTGATGGGAAGTGCTCCACTGGGTCAGCTGACTCAGCCAATGCAGCAACAACCACAGATGCTGATGGGTGCTCAACAAGTTCGTCCTATGATGCAGCCAACTATGGGAATGCAGCCAATCATGGGCATGAACCTTGGTGGACCACCACCAATGTCGAATCAGTTCCAAACTAGGTACGTTTCTGAACTTGAATGTACATTCATTCCCCAATAGTTCTAGACCACCACAAATTGGTTCGTTGGGAGTTCAGCCGCTGATGCAAATGAACACTGCGATGCGCCCACCAACAAACGGAATGCAGCCGGTCCACGTCAATCCCCAGGTACCGTAACCGCCTTATAGTAATCTAACCCATGATTCAAAGATGCAGATGTTCGCAAATCCTCATATCCAGCCCGTTTCTGAGGCAGAGTTTGAGGATGTGATGAACCGAAATCGAACTGTCTCCTCATCGGCTATTTCACGTGCCATCACAGACGCGGCTGTCGGTGATATGAAGGGAGCTTCGGAAACTATTCTGACGGCGATTGCACTCATCAAACAGAGCAGAATTGGACACGACGAGAGATGTCGGCAACTAGTTTACAGTCTTGAGGTATGGAGTTCTACTTGGATCGGTTTAAAATGTAATTATCTCTTGTAGGACACTCTCAAAGGACTGGAAGCCAAAGGCTACTCGTCCCGTTCAAAATCCCATCGAGACCGTTCTCGCAGTCGCGAAAGAGATCGCAAGAGAAGAAGACGCAGTCGCACTCGCTCTCGGTAAGGCTCAGCGTTTCGGATTCTACTTATCCTCGGCCAGTTTCAGCTCGTACTCTCGCTCTCCCTCACCACGTCGTCGTCGTTATTGAACTCAACCTCACTTCTTCCTCAAATTTTTACTCTCGTCTTGAACGATATTGTTACTTTTCGGTAAGCGTTTTTCTCGATCAAAATTCTAATTTTCCGAGTTTCAGCTCTACAAAAGCACAAATTCACTATGTAAGCCGTTTATCTGTCACCTGTTTCAATGTTCGCTTTCGATTTCCTTGCTGATACGGGATCTTTCGTCTTTCTCAGAAAGTGAGTTTTAATTTTCAAAAATCAAAAGTTTTCATTTCTCCCTTATTACCCTCTAAAAATGTCCACATGGTTGATTGTCAGTATCTTAGTATGTCAAAATAATCACACTTTCAACACTGAATTGTTACAATGCCGCTGAAATATTCACAAGTTTTTCTATTACTCGTATTCTGTTCGGAATTCCAATAGAGCCTGAAAATTGTAAAAAAATACGGAAAAACAGTTCGTTCAAACGTTCCTATCACAACGATATCGTAAATTGTAAATATTCTCAAGGTTTTCTCAAAGTTGAATGATTTTGTAATTGTTCGTCTCGTGAGTGTTGAGACGATTAGTTATTACTTTTTATCGCCGAGTTGTGAGATATTAGACCCTGTCATCCAATGTACTGTCTCTTGCCAAGTGTACCAAAACCCTATAATATTATCAATTGTACATAATCTCATTGAAATGTTGTTTTTAAAAATGGAAACATGTGGAAACCTCAAATTCATCACTACCCTTGCTCCCTTCTTTGTACCGCTTCCCTTCCCTCAATTGTAATTTTTCTGACAGGTCGAACACGCGGATCCTGTTCTTGCTCAACACCAACTATCAACGCTCGGAATCGAATAGAACTCAAGAAACTGTCTCTTTGTCTCTATTTGTCAATTTCCAAATTATTTTATGTTTCGAATGACTTTAAAAATTCATGAAATTTTGAGTAATAATTGACCGATGTGTTTCAATTGTAAAGAGATACTCGAATTGTGTAATTGTCATCCCATCGGTAAGCCATCTCTTTTTTTTTCGTTTTGTTTTCACCTCTCCCCCATTATTTTCTAATTCTCCTGTTTTGAGAATGATCGAAAACTTCCCTCAAACAAAAATCTCCCAACTCTAGTGCCATTTGTGCTTTCAAAAGTTTACAAAGCTCTTCTGGACTCCAGTCCCTAATATTTTCATTTTCAGACACTACGGGATCTCACAATTCGCCTTTTCGTGTATCATCCGGATCAATCGCTCCAAGAGACTCAACACGTTTTTATTTTGAATCAATCAATTTCTTTTATTAATAAATCAGAACAATTTTTATTGTTTTCGAAAGAAAGAAGTCGAATCAGTCGACTAGAATAGTACCTTCAACTATTGCGAATCGGTGGGAGTAAGGAAGGAGAAGTTCAGAATGTCAGAGGAGGGATCAGTGGTCCGATGGCTGGTATGCGGGGCGACGGCCGGATTGGCAGTCGACATTGGTCTCTATCCCCTGGACACTATCAAGTCGCGAATGCAGTCCAAACAGGGATTCTTGGCTGCTGGCGGCTTCAAAGACATTTACAGGTAATCGAACTAATACCATCGGAATGTAACTGAAGAGAGCGCTGCCGGAGAATCATTACATCTCGAGATTGATAAGAGAAATCGGAAATGTGTCAACAGCAAACTTGTAGATCATAACTAGGACTACAAGATTGCTGTTGACAACTTTTTGATATCTCTAATCAATCTCGAGATATAATGATTATCCGGCAGAGCTCCCCCCGGTTGCGGGTTATGCTCCATAGTCGAAAAACGCAAAACGGAGTATAGAACGGGTGAAATCCCGAAAAAAACATAATTATTCTTCAAAACAAAGCGGTTTCCGACTGTTTTTCTCTCGAAATCAATTCAAAAACTAATAATTTAATGTTGAAAAAAAACGATAAAAAAGTTTTCCACGAGGAAAAAAGCGAATCGGGTTTTCCGGAAAGTGTAGCGGTTATCCGAGAACCCGTGGAAATTCTCCGAATTCTTCTCCAAATTCATCTTCTAATTCCCATTTTTGCAGAGGAATGAGCTCAGTGATGGTGGGCTCTGCGCCGGGAGCGGCAATCTTCTTCCTCACCTACAAGTACATCAACGGGCAAATGAAACGATCCGTCGCCGGAAGAGACGCTCTCGTCGATGCCGTCTCTGCGAGTCTCGCTGAAATCGCCGCGTGCGCCGTCCGAGTGCCGACGGAATTGTGCAAGCAGCGGGGACAAGTGCGAGAGAACGCGCGGCTCACAGTGATATGCAGAGAGATTATGGAGTCGAGGGGACTTCGTGGATTCTATCAGGGATACGGTAGCACGGTGGCGAGAGAGATTCCGTTCTCGATCATCCAGTTTCCGATTTGGGAGGCGCTGAAGAGGGCGGTCGCCGAGAAGAAGGAGTCCGGACGGTGCAGTCCGTTGGAGGGAGCCGCGTGCGGAAGTGTCGCCGGATGCATTGCGGCCGGCTTGACGACTCCGCTCGATGTGGCCAAGACGAGGATCATGCTGACGAAGAACGGACCGCCGCCGGGAATTCTGAGCACTCTCAAAGAGGTGAGTCCACTGGTGCCAGTCTCACTGATCCTCATGCATTCTGCAGGTGTACACATCGGGCGGTCTCGGCGGTCTGTACTCGGGAATCGTGCCACGTGTCATGTGGATCTCGGGCGGCGGATTCGTCTTCTTCGGCGCCTACGAAACCGCAATGCATCTCACCAAATTCATCGATTAGTCATCACCTTTGTTTGTTTTTCTTCTAGGATTTTAGGCTTTAACCATTCATTGTTTCGAAATTCTCCTGTTTGCCGTCTGTTTTGTTGTTCGTTCTAAAGTGTTTTCCAGCCCAAAAACCCAATAATAATAATCATAATGATGAGTAAGAAATCAATCATCGTGCCGTGTCTCCGAGTGGCTTTCCATCTGGATTGAGTCACTTTTTCCTTTCTCCCCTCCCGACACAAATCGCTCAAATTCCTCATTGTTTCCCCTCTCGCCGTTTCTTTTCCAGCTTGACTCCCCATTGATTTTCGGTTTTCAGAGAGAGAAAGAGAGATCGAGACTGGTCGCTATTTTCATAGATGTTCTCATTTTTTCCAGATTATAGGACCAGTTTGCCCGCCGTTCGCCGGCTTGACTTTCTCTCGGTTCGTCTGTGCGCGCGCCCTATTCGCGCCTTTTGGCACTCTCTTGTTTTTGTCCTCGTATTTATCAATTTATCAGCTGGTGCACACGGGAGGCCTGAACCCCTCCGGATGATTCATCGAGAGAGAGAAACGGAATTGTACACACACACACATTTACATGTTTTACGCATTCGTCCAGTCGCCAACCCGGCAGAGAATGAAGAGACAGAGTCTATTCAAATAGTACCCGTCCCCCCACTGTCCCTTCCCGTTTTCATTTCCCTCGAGTGCTTCTCCTTTTGCTCTTCGCCCCCCTCCATCGGCATTTCGAAAGATTTCAGTTGCATCGACGGATAGGTCGGATGGTTCGAGGCGGCGATGATAACGGCTGATAATCTCAAAACGTAAGTTGAATCGTCTATTGTGTGTCTCTTTCGAGGCTTTCTTTTCAATTCGATTCCGTTCCCATGGGGGGTTTTTGAGGTTTTTCGAACATAAGCGTCTTGAGCACTTTTCACTCGAGGGGGATGCATTTTCTGTTCTGGATGTTAGTATCCGTACTGAATTATTGATGCCATTATAAGAAAACTTTGCAGGAGATAATAAATAGCTCGTTTTAAGTATGACATTTTGCAATATGATTGATATCTTAATTTGTTCTGCCAATTTCGAAAATAATGTGAATTCAGTTCTCAAGTGCGAAAACAGCGTGAATCATCAAAGAAACACGGGGTTGATACGAGAGAGAGAGCACCTTTTCAAAAATGTGTTTTCAAAAAAGGAGCTGCTTAAAAATAATATCCAAAGCAGCGAATAACCTGAATTTTTGATACAGTCATCTGATTTTCCTGGGCGGCAGGTGATGGTTTTCTTATAAGGGTTCCAGTTTCAAGAATGCATTATTGAATGAGCAGTAGCTCCAGTACACTTTTTGTTGTCCAGTACACTTTTTTCATTTTTCTATTTGTTTTTTTTGGAAAAAAATTTAGCAGAATTATGAACATTCAGTGTAGTGAGTTGAAGACACGAGGAAAACTTATAATAGGTTCAATCGGAGTTCAAAACGAAAACAAATGAAGAAAAGGGAACTATATTCAAAGAATATCTGAAGCGGAGAGTCACAGAAACAAACATCGATCGTTCCTCATTTATGATTTTGCAACGTCGTCGGCGCTTCTAAACAAGAAAACGACGTTTTCGGAATATTTGGATGTTCGAAAAAGAAATTGGAACTCTAACTCATGTTTAATCTCAGTTCAGCTAAAAAATCCACAACCATCGTGTGTAGAATTAGCTGTCATTGTTCTCATTTTCCCGAGAAACCTTCGCCGTTTCCAGTCCGTTCTTCTCGGCCACCCGCTGCTCCACCGACACCGTTCCCGCCTACAAGTCGTTCCTCCACGGCACTCGTTTCCTGCTCTTCCTGCTGGTCCTCGTCCTGAATGCCGTCGTCTACAGCAACACAATCCTCATCAATTTCGCCGTCATCTGCATGTCGGAAGAGAAGATCGAGTTGGCGTTGAATGGAACCACGCATGATTGTGAGTGATAAGAGTTTGGAACAAAAGAACGATTGTGGACTTCAGATGAGATCCTCCGAGAGGCTGTGTTTGCCAACATGCACGACTTCCGATCTTCGTGGTTCACCTACAGCTCTCTTCAGCGGAGCATCCTGTTCTTGATGGCTCCGGCGGGCTCTTTGTTGGCCTCCTATCCAATTTGGCTGCTGATTACAGTGAGCAGCTCCCTCTGTCAACCAAATCATCTCCAACCGATTTCAGATCCACGGCTACCGTCGTGTCGTCTCCGCGTGCTGTCTCCTGTCGACGTTCGTCTGCGCCTTCCTCCCGTTCACCATCTACTTTGGTTTTCCGTTCGTCATCGCCGCCCAATTCGTGCTCGGTGCCACCGCTCCGGCTGCTCTTCTGCTCTTGCCGAGTGTGATTCGGAAGTGGTCGACCCGCAAAAACGACCACTTTTGTTTCCTTGTTCTGTCCACTTTTCAACAGGTGAGGAGACGGAGGGTGAATGGGTCAAGAGAGAGGGCAAATATGGAACGGGCTTCCGGAAAAAGGAAACGGAAGTGGACGAGTGAATCATGCATAGCATAGTTTAAACTTCTACACCGACCGCGACGCAGCCGCGCGCGTGTGGTTCCCGCCGCGAACACTGTTTTTCTCAAAGAAAAGTACTGTAGAAAATACTTTTTCTCCGGTTTCAACTTTTCCTGGACAGATATTTGTATCTAGATAATAGCGAAAGACTTCGAACCGGTTTTCTCAAAAATCAACGGCGTCAGCGGTTCAGTAGAGCGCAATTCCGATTCCGAGCGCTTCATCAGCTCTTGTAATCTTTTTTTCTGAAACGGTTGTTTCCGGAATAAGTTGAAATTGCACAGTTTTCGGTAAATCCCGTGAAGAGCAATCAGAAAACGATTGATCGTAGAAGGAAGACGATTCGAGAATCGCTCCCACAGCTGCTCAGAACCATTCGTTTCAGCGACTCGTTCTTACAGATCTCCCCCTCAATCCTCTTCCCATTCGCCGCGTTCCTGTGCAAGACGTCTCTCGGATGGCCGGTGATCTTCTATTTTCAGTCGATTCTCAGCTTCATCCTCACCACCGTCTTCTTTTATTTCTACAAGTAACCGTCATCTTCTGGTGTCCTTTCCATTCAATAACTTCAGAGAAACCCCGATTCGTCATGCGAATGTCTCTGACAATGAGTTGGAGAAGATTCAGAGAAGCGAGCCGATCAGGGGAAATATCGACTACACGGTGAGCCGGATTCCTGTTCGAAGAGCTCGTGTTCTTTCAGAGAATGCTGAGGTGCCGTCAGTTCCAATCGGTCTCCCTCTCCATCTTCGTCTATTTCCTGCTCATGAGCCATTTCGTACAGTACCTTCCCTCGTTCATCTATGACATCATGGAGCAATCTCTCGAAATCACCGCTTGGTCCATATCGGGTGTAATGGTAACTGAATTGAAGAACTCTCCATGTTGAAATTGCTCATTTCCAGTCTTTGCATGTCGTTCTGAAAGTCCTCGTGTCTCGAATCTTCGAGAAAAACATTCCGCTCACCAACATTTACACCATCAAATTCCTCTCTTTCACCAGTTTCACGGGATCTGCTATCATTCTTATCACTATGTTTCTCACAAAGTGAGTCAATCGAACAGAGAGGGTGACAAGAAAGAGATGTTGCAGATTCCACTTTGACGTTCAACTGATCTTCCTTGTTGCCATATCCTCATTCCTCTCACTCAGCTGGCCATCGATTTTCAAGAGCTCCAATATCATCAGCAAGTGAGTATTATGAGGAGTAATCGGCCGGTATTAAGGCATACTTTTGCGGTCTTTTACTCATTAGGTTTTCAAGTATTCAAAGATTTCAAGAAGGTTCTTGGAAACAGTGAATACTGCATTTCCTCGAATAGGGCGACACTCTAAACGCTGCCGGAGAATCATGATATCTCGTAATTTATAAAAGATATCAAAAAGTTGTTAACCGCAAACTTGTACATCATAATCATACCTTGGACTTTAAGTTTTTAGTTGACAACTTTTGTATATCTCTTATCGAACTCGAGATATAATTATTCTACGACAGCATTTGGCCGCACTATTCGAGGAAAGTATTTTCAGTTCATCTCCCTCTTTCATTGCAGCGTGTACTATCTTCCGGTGATGTCGCGTGTCCACATCGGCCTCTTCTACCTGTCTTCTCTTCTCGTAAACGTCCCTCCGCTGATCTTCGGAAGAGAAGAACACTGGGAGAATTGGAGGTTCACTAGACCATAGAACCCATTCACCCTCGCAACCTTCAGATTCATCTGGCTGTGTCTCTCTGCTCTCCTGCTCCTCTCCATGACATTCTTCTGGTTGACATTCCAATTCGAGAAGGGCGACTGGGACATCGTGATCCCTGTGGAGCCTCCGCAGCCCCCGAGACCAGAGGACATTGCTCCCGTCTCGCATCCGAGACCCTGCCAGTTCTCAACGTCTTTCGATGACGAGGTGCCAACATTCCTCCATTTCCTGCTCATACTCCCAATCGTTCAGATTGTCGTCTCGATCATCTCTCGTGGTCTGGACCGATGTGACACGTGTAAGAAGCACGGTCTCGACTCCAGAGTCCATCCGGTATCCGCCGATGACGTCATTCCAACGAGACAAATGTTCGATGAGTTGCGGGCGGAGACTCCGGCCCCTACTCCGGCTCCTGATCGGGAGCCGAGGGAGAACGACGAACCAATGTTCTCGATCACCCGATTCTAAAGAGAACATGTTCGCACGACATCTACATGAAATCGAGCTTCTCAAGTTTTTCAAATTATTTCACGACTTGTTTTTGCGACATTATCTTTAGCTGCTGAACTGTGCTGAAACAACACGAAGTACATAACAATTGACAGTCATAATAGAAAATGAAACAAGAGCATGTCGTGAAACAGTTTGACTTTGTAACTCAACGATAAACGTGTAATGACGGCTTCAATTGTTCTACTCGTTGTTTTTTTTTAATCTTGAAGGCGAGCGTCTTTTGCTTTTATTCATCTACCTGATTTCAATTCCGGCTCATCGCACTTTGCGGAACACAAACCACAATGTCTACAGCAACAGAGTGAAGACATTTCGGAGTGTAGGTTCCCTTCGAAGAATCACTGTTTCAGTTGCTCTTTTTGTATTGAATCGAATGGTTTCTGGCGATTGTGTGTAAAATTTCGTTACACAGCCGGCGATTTTAATAACTTCCGTTCCATCAATTGCGTAGAATAACTTTGAGATTTCGAGTTATCACCGTTCGCCATTAACTTGACAAGCAGACGAGTTGTCTGGTGGAAGTAATCACAAGTGATGTTATCTGTGCAAACAATGGGATAATGAGTGAACCACTTGACACTGCGCCAAGTGGACCGCCCATCCATCCGGACGATTCTCCTTCTCCTTCTTCTCGTTTGACACCCGTTCATCGGTCCATTAGTTGGCACTTCATCTCATTGTCATTTCACACGCAATCTCCCGAGAAGGCGTTCATTCCAACTCAATTCTGCTCAATTCTCTCTCTTCTTCCGATTGGAACTTCGTATGTCTCAACTAATCGCTAGTACTGCTAAACTATACAAATGTTTTGTAAACAATGAAACTTTACAAGTGCAATATTGAAAAGAAATGATGATGGAACCGTCCCTCTCTCCCCCTAGTCGCTGACTCAGTAGCGACTGTACTACGGACGGAAACTCTCTCTCTTCCGGACGGTTTCCGGACCACAAGGCTATGAAAGACTGTTTCGCGTCATCTAAAGAACGCAATCTTCACTTTGTTTCCACTTTTTTTTCCGATTATGGGTTTGGAAGTGAATGCTTCTTTCAAAAACTTGACCGAGTGGCTGATAAGTACCGTATTTCCTCGAATATAGCGGCACCCCAAACGCTGTCATCATTATATCTCAAGATTGATAAGAGGTATCAAAAAGTTGTCAACAGCAAACTTGTAGATCATAACTAGGACTACAAGTTTGCTGTTGACAACATTTCGATATCTCTTATCAATCTCGAGATAAAAAGGGCCATTTCGATGGCATCCGGTAATAGCTTAAAAGTCGGATGGATCATATTGGATAGTGAGAGCCCAGAGCCAATGCTATCTTGCGAGAAGAGTGATTATCAGGAATATGGCTTTACAGTTTCACGAAGACCATAAATGGTCCAAAACTCTCACAAGCAGCTATTGAACCACTACTTCATCACTGTGGACATTTTCTTTTTTCACATCAATCATCCAATCTTCCTCCACCTGCAATTGATCATTCTGATCCTCTCCCCCTCCTGTTTGCATATGAATATTCCTTCTCTCTCTCTCTCTCTCTCTCTCTCTCTCTCTCTCTCTCTCTCTTTCTCTCTCTCTTTTCGTTTTCTCTCATTTCGCGATTTGTGTTTGTTTATGCTCGATGAGGCGTCAAAACAAAGGATTACGGTAGTGGCGAACAGGACGAGACAGGGTGTGAATTTCTCGAATTTGCATCTGTTGTGTGCAAACATTCGAGTGCGCGGATAGTGTTCAGTGTCATCGCCGAGAGGAATATATTTTTATATTTTGCCATGATTCCGGAACAAAGTGCCCTCCGGGGCTAAATTCGATGCATGGACTGCACAGGTCAACGGTAGAGCACGTTTCCTTCCTGTGCATTGTACAACCTGTACTTCTTCTTCTTCTTCTTCTGTTGTCATCCGAATTCAAACCGAATTCCCATATAAATCAAGCGGCCTGTTGCGAGTTCTCCTCGAGATATGAATAATTCAAATCCGCCCAATGTTCAAAGATGTATCCCCTTCTCCTTTCCATTTCGCAATGCGAGCCCTCTCCTGCAATGGTAATTCGATGCGATTCGACGCGGTTTCCTGTTTCGGAAATTGAACATACTCCTCGTTGGCCCCGCATGAGACCAGTGAGTATTGCTGTTGTTGTTGTTTTCTTCGTGTTCCGGTGTTTCTCTTTTTTGCTCTTCTTTTTTGGAAAATAATCTGTTTTTGAACTCAAATCAAGAGAATACTAATGATCAACGTGAAAGCGATGAACGATGATTTACCGAAGCGCGAATCGGCAAAAAATAGAAAATCGACATGCGTCTTTGAGCAAACTATGGTGGATTTCATGTTTTGAGTTACTTTCTACCGTAGTTTTTGTTCAAAGGCGCATGTCGATTTTCAAAAAAGTTTGATGTTTTCGTGGCGAGACCCGTCGATGCGGCGAACTGCAGACTTCGCCACATCCGCTCATTTCGATGAGAGAAACGTCTTACCATGATAGTTTTTCTCAGCTCAATCACGGTTTAGACATGATAAGATCAAAACGAGTAGTCCTGTACCGTAATGTCCAGGAGAGTGCTATCCATCCAATCCTCGTAAACTCGGAGACGACTAGGAATTGATTTTTACACTTTCCTAAACCTATTCAAACACTTTTTGGAACAGGCTTTCGCGGCATTCCCTCCTATTCAAACTATGTCGAAAAAGTAAGAAAAGTGGCAAAAGTGCGAAAATCCGAAAAGCTCATTGTGTTCAAGACCGAACAACACAAACTCCTTTCCTCGCGAGGAGCTTCCCGTTTCAAAAGAGATTTCATTGCGATCAGCTGTCAATCGCGCAGCGAAAAGTCCCAATTTATTTACGTATCGAGAGGGAAAGAAAAGGTCGAAAAGACAGAGAGAAGGAGAGAGAGGACACGCTTATCCAACGGGAATGAAGGGGGAGAGAACGTTCTCTTCTTCTTCCCCGGCCGATTATCCAAATGTTATCTTTGGCGCGACGGGCGACGACCCGATTATTCACACCTCGTCAAATTATCCGCATTTTGATTCATTATTATGGTCTTTCTCCGCTGTTTCGATTCGGTTGTTGGGGTGAGAGGAGGTTCTGCGGAGCCAAGAGAACACAGCAAAGGTTGATGTTCGGTTGCATGACTGATGAGTTGCTCACTTGAGGAGGGACGCACAAAAAATGCAAATGGCTCCCTGCACTCTTCTCTCTCTCTGTCTCTCTCTCTCTCTCTCTCTCTCTCTCTCTCTTTTTCCTGTTCCATATACAGAGATACATACGCCAGAGTAACCGAACACAAAAGGATGATAGAGTCCCTGGAGACTGTCTCATGTCAGCAGCTGTTTTCCTTCTCTATCCATTCATAATACGTTCCTCTTCTTCTCCTTCTCGTTTCTTTCGATTATTGCCCCGCGGAGGACAGGGCGGTCGGGGCGAGATTTGCGAGAGAATCAAAGTGTTCGTGTTGCGAGGAGAGGCTTCTGCAGAACTGTCCTCTCTCTCTCTTTCTCTCCCATTTCCCGTGTTCCGTCAGTGACGTCTTCTTGATATACAGTACTCCTGAAGACCAGGACTATGTCTTACTGTTAAACTCCCTTTAGATTTCAGCGAAAATACTTTTGAACTCAAAATTATAGCCCATAAACGGTTTTCTTCGAATAATCATCGTTTGATCTTGCGAACGAACCAGAAGATTACCTGTGGCATGAATTCTTGGCTCTGCAAGTTCGCTCTACCGAACAGATTTCTTGAAACATTACTGTAATGCACAAAGCAGTCTCGAAAAAAACAGTAATGAAGATTCCTGTTCAAAGTTGATATTAATCCTCTGAAACTGCAAAAATCTCCGAAACCGAGCCCGTTTCGAGCGTTCCGCAGAAGCAGACGTTTCCGTTCGCATTCATCTTCCGATCTTGTGATCTTTCGATCTCTCCCTTATTTCTAGACTTTCCCCTAAATCCCCCTTCTATCGGGTCCATGTCATTTGGGGAAACTCTCCTTCCCCATCGGCATATGGATGTTTGTTTGTGTTGATTCGCTTTCCAATTGAGTAGTTTTTGCAAATAAGTGAGTAACTGTACACACACTGAACACTCGCAAACTCTTCCCCTCTCCTCCCCATTCATTTTGCCTTTTTTCGGTCCGGAAACTCGTCAATTTGTCAGTCGGAAGCCGACGAGAGAGTGCGTGCGGCCGAGAGACGCCAGACAACAGAGTGATTATCCGCGCGGCGACATATCCAAGTGTCTGCGTCTCGCACGCTTCTCGTGCTCTCTCGTCGCTCTCTCCATTTTTTGAGCCCTCCGACAAGCAACACGTTGTCGTCTTCTCCCCGTTTTCGGCCTCCGTCTTCTGCTCCGTGTCTCGTTTTTCTCAGACACATTCATCTGAATATCTACGAGAAAGAGAGAGAGAGAGCGTTTTTTTTTCGAGCCAACTGAGCTCAGTTCCACTTCACTTGTCGCTTTCAGACTAGTACTGCTGGAAATGAACAGTCGGTCGTAGGAAAGGATTCACTTTCCCACAAAAAGAACACTGTTTCCGATAAGGAATTCTTGTTGTCCGTGCATAGACAGTGCTTACACGCCTTCCCCCACCCTAGAACTTGAAATCGTTCAAAACCTAGAGGGTTTCAAGATCAGACTAATTTTCATGCTCTACATTCGCAATATTTATTTGGAAAGTGTTGTTCCTCCAAATAAAACCCCCCAGCTAAAACCTCATCCTTCGGATCATCAACCGGAATGGACTGTACTTCTACAGTAACCCTCCCAATAAATGTGCATTTCTATTATATTTAGTTCGATTCAAAAATATTTCGCAACGAACATATCAAATGCCCATCGACCTTGTTCTTCACACATTGCATTCTTGATCAAATATTATAGAAAAACGGGGAGAGAACCCATCGATGATCAACTGGAGTGTTTCTCTTGGTTTCACTGGAAACTGTCGAGAATATCTGTAAAACCCCGTGTTCACATATCTTTTCCCATGGTTGATACTTGTTTCGGAAGTCATGTTCTTTTGTTTCATCTTCGGAGACGTGTATTTTCCGTATTTTCTCGAATAGAGCCCGAGAGCTGCAGGAGAATCATTATATCTTGAGATTGATAAGAGATATCAAAAAATTGTCAACAGCAAACTTGTAGTCCTAGTTATGATCTACAAGTTTGCAGTTGGCAACTTTTTGATATCTCTTATCAGCCTCGAGATATCATGATTCTCCGGCAGTGTTTGGGGTGCCGAGATCCACAGAGCATCAGTGGGGCGCGTTTGAAACGAGGTTCCATGATTCGAGAAATGTATGAGAGCGGCTGGCTGATTTTCACAAATACAGCAAAGAAAGTGTATTTCCTTGCCAAATTGGGTTCCAATGCTTCGTCCACTCACTTTACCGTTTCATTCTGTATATCAGAACAAATCGTCGCTGAGTTGTAACGCTTTGAAAGTTTCCTCGCACGAAGTTCCCAATTACTGCTCCTCGGACCTCTCTCAACCCGCTCCCCGAATGCCACAAATCATCGAACATCTTTGCAATTAATCACGGATCTTTTTTCTTTTCTCTGATCCCTCCTCTCCAGCCACACTCTCTCTCTGCCTCTCTCTCGAGTCCCCCATGTTTTCGGCACCTCGTTTTTTGTTTTACGAGCCTCAATTCGACACAACATTTATATCGTTTTGCCAGCCAGATGTTTATAAGTTTCGAAACGCGAGAATGACCCTCCAATCCTCTTCGCGAGTCTCCGTGTTCTTCGATTTCCGCCTCGATTCTCGATTTTACGGTACAATTAAAAACTAGAGAAAACGAGCAATTAGATGCGTCGAGACGGGCCCATACAATTATCAGTGCTTTTTTGTCGTCGTTTTTCTCGAAAACTGGAATCCTCGCAGACAAACACTTTCATGTTTCACAACTTTCGTGTGTTTTACAATGTTTTCGGATGCCCGTTCTACTTCTCCTTCTCTACTGACGATGTTCATTGGAGATGGTCTGAGGCTATCAGACCACATTCATTAGCTGTGGAGTCCCGATCGCTTCTCCAGTTTCCCAGCTCCACCGTTTCTGAATCTTACAACAGAAACGGAGCACGCGAGCAATCGAATTTTCCAAACTAATTTTATCTGTCCTGTAAAAGTTGAAACTTTTGCGCCGACCGCGACGCAGCCGCGCACGCGTGGTTCTCTCAGCGAACACTGTTTTCCTCGAAGAAACTAATTTTCGGCACGGTTCCCACGGTATGTCGCATTTTGTCCGAAAAATGCCGGCAACAGTGCCGAAAAGTGCCGCGGACAAGATTTGGCCAACAAGAATTTCGAGCATTTCCTTTGGATTAGGGGCCAAAGCGATAACTGGGATAGTCAAAACTTGATTGATCGTGCCTTCTAACGGCTCTCGTGGATCCAAAAAGTACAGTACTTTGACATTTTTTCTCGAAAGTTCGGTTCTTTTTCGTAAATTGGACAAGAATACTTACTTTACTTCGGATACTTTGGAGGTCTGTATTCATGATGTGGCATCATGTAGACCACAGCTCAAAGAGTCTTCCGATCTTTGTCGACCAATGCACGGTTGTTTCGCCGAAGGTGTTCTTGATGTTGAGGAATTTCGCAAACGGATCTATCCATCGCCTCGGGGGTCGCCCTCTTGGTCTTTTCTTCCGTCTTGGGTACCAATTGAGCGTCTCCGTTGACCACCTTCCGTCCCTTCGTCGTGCCACGTGTCCTGCCCAACCATGCTTCTGCTTCTGAGAAAGTACGGTAGAAAACGCTTTTTCTTCGCGTGTTTGCTGCGAGAACCACGCGCGCGCGCGGCTGCGTCGCGGTTTCAACGTTTCCAGGACAGATAATGTAGTGATCTTTTGTGAGAAGTTCGTTTCGATTTCAGTTGAAGACTATGCGGAATTCAGGAAAGTTCTATGAACACTAAAAAGTCAAAGAGGAGCCGAAACCAAAAGTGTCCACAACATTTGAAAGTTCGTCTGATTGATCCATTTGGGAAACACTTTTGGTCGAATGGCATTGCGCGTGTCTCACCTGAACCAATCACCATTATGTTGATTGAAGAGAACAAGGTCCTTTCGCTCTCATTCCCTCTCATTCTCTCCTCTTTCCCATCGGAACTCGGTTCTTCCTAATTCAATTCTCTATTCCCCCACTGTCTTTTGGCTCTTCTTCTTCTTCTTCTCATTCTTCCCAAATATGTACTTTTCTTATGGGAAACGACAAACGAGCCGCCTTTATGCATGACTTTCTTTGTTTTTCTCCATCCTTTTTCTATTTTCTTTGTGACTGATTGTCGAGTTGAGAATTTGTGGAAATGTGCGAGAAAAATTGAGTTTTCGAGTTGGTGGTGGGTGGGGGGAACCAGAGAAGAAGACGTGACGTCTTCTGAGAGGAGAGCACTGGAAGAGTTTCGATTAAAGTACAAAGAAACTGTATCTCAAAAAAGGATGGAACCATTAGCAGGAACTATTCAAAGATTGAATTGTTCCTTGTGTCATCATACTCCAAAAGTCATATTCATAGAACTTCTATGATAGAAGGCACAGATTCTAACAGCGGATTTTCTATATTTGTTTCTTATTTTTGCTCGACGTCTTAAAAGTGGCTATTTATAATTGTCCTACGAACATAATGCCGTCTGAACTCGTATTCTTGGGTACCTTGAAGTCGTCGATAGGTTTGGTGCTTCAGTGAACCGTTCTCGTTAGAATCAGTTGAATGGTTTCGGCCAGGTGTTAGCCCCCAGTACATAACGCATTGGGCAGTTCTTTTTCCTGCGATTTGCGAGAAAATGACATTGAGTAAGAGATTTGAACAAAGCCCCAGTGGTTTTCAATCGTTTCAGTGCGACTTGAAACAGCATTCAATTTTCATTCTTTTGTAAGAATTTGGAGTCTCTGTCTTGGACAAGTTCCTCGGAGAATAGTCCCTACTTGTTTACTATCGGATTCACTTAAAAAGGGCGACTTTGAAGACATGGGAAGAATTGTCGAGAGACGTTTTGAAGAATGGAAAGCGGTCCGTTCCACCTTTTCGAACATTGTCGAAGAGCTCCGAGAGCCGAGAAGAAGCGGCGTAAAGTTTCCTTCTAGATATTTCAAACACTTCCGTTGTAGAGGAAAAAAGGGGACACTCAACTCTGTTCAGTTCTCGGAACAAATCCTTCGTTTGAAAACAGTCATTCCATCCAACCCTTCTCCCCCTCCATTTGTATCACTGACCATCTGGTCGGGACCCTCTCTGGTCACAAGACACCCGTGTCTCCCCACAAAGGTCAGAAACGGGTCGTAAACTGTTCTTCTTTCCGTCGTCACTCGGCGCGAAAATGATTGATTACAGTACTAGTCGCCGTCGTCTTCCTCGCCCCGTCTGCTGCCGTCCAATATTCGCCCACCCATCCCAATAAGTAACTCGATTTGTGCGCAGTGTGGCTCTTTTCGGCCGCCCCGGTCTCCCCTTGGCCACTTGTTACACTTTCCTCATAACCATTCATTTTACTTCCTTTTCCATTCGCTTGTTTCCCGTTTGAGATGTCTTGTTTCGATGCGATGGCGGGTTTCCGTCCTGAAACTGGACCTTCTCAAAAGAGCTCTGCCCCACTCCAAACCGCCCATTCCCTCTCGCCACGTCATCCGATGCGAGAAGAAAACAAGAGAAGATGGAGAGCGGGAGGGGGGAAATTGCAAATTTGAGCCAATTAGCGTTGTTCTTCTTGTGTGATGGATGGTAGTTCACCGAAGATTACGGACGAGTAGGAGGACGGGAGGAACGAAGGGAGATGGGCTCTTTTCGGCCGAAGAGGCAGCTCAAAAAACGAGGACCTAATGTGTTTTTGTGGTCTTCTTGCCGTTCCAACTTTCACTCTCACTCACTGTCGCTGATTCCATGTGATTCCAATGGATTCCAACACTGCGAATGTTGATTCTAGTTTGGAAAAGATGCTAGTGACACGCTGAAACAGTGGAATACGATACGATTCAAGATCTGATTCAGAGAATCAGTTCTATGAAAATGAGACTGTGCAAACGCGTTCTATTGAAACAAAGCTTGAAAGGATGGCGTAGTTACAATAAGCCCGAAAACGGCTCAGTTCAGTAGAGCGCGTTTGCCCTGTGCTCCAAGTTGTCCCGAGCTGTAAAACATGCAGCTTTCAAGCGATTCTCGCTGAGAGAATATGTTGTTCTGTGGGTCTCGCAACGATGTATCTAGTGCTTCAGAACAAAACACCTAGGAACATTAGGGGAAACGCGCTTCTTCGAGAAACATCGTCTCACCACGAGATCTATATTTTGATCTACTTGCGCGAGAATCCACACACAAGGCAATGCAAGTTTCGACAGAGTATATTCTAAAAAATGAACGCTCAAGCATTTTCACCCAGATAAAATGAGCTCATTCACATTTTCCATCATGTATCTCCTCATGTCGATCTCTCAACGTAGATGGATCTGAAACAGCGACTCGGTCATCGTCTTTTCCCAATCGATGAATTCTTCTCAAGTACTCAACTTCCGCCCCAAAAGTGTCATCTCCATACACACACACACCCACATACTCTCTCTTCTCCTTCTTCGGGATGTACACATAATTGGCCCTAGCATTTATTCTTCTGTTCTTGACCTCGAAACACATCTTCTCGTTTTTTCTTCCCGCCGCTCCCCCCACAGAGAGAGAGCTGCTGCTTCATCAGAACGGTCGGAACAACTCTTGTTTGCACTCCCTTCTACAGTCTCTCTCTCTCTGTTTTTGTTCGGCTCTCGGCCATCGAGAGAGACATGTATCTTTCGGCTTCCCCCCCCCTTTCCTTCCACTCATATCATGTTTCCTTTTCCGGCTCGCCATACCCCCCTTCCTCTCCCAAACCACCCAGTCAGTCACAAATCATTTCTTTCCCTTTGTTTTTTTTCGAGGGCTTCGAGATTCATGCGAATTTCGCATTGTTTCATGTGTCACAGAGTCACGTGAAATTCAGATTCACCTTCTCGATTCTCTTCCACTTTCCTGTTCAAAATGAACATGGAGCAAATGATATTCTTTCGAGTTACCAAAATAAGATGTAATCTTCATGATTCCACTGATTGTTGAGTTTCTGTTCTTTCCATTTTCACTGAAACACGAAAAAATGATAAGAGATAAGGTTTCGTTTGTCTAATTAATATTTATCTCCCTCAATTTTGATTTTAATGCGTTAAGATCTAGAGGTTGAAACCGTGAAAACATTGGAAGGATTGCTTGTATTAATGTTCACCCACACCAATCACTATCATAAATATGACGGTTTTGAAACGGAAAAAAACACGACTTTTTCCTGGTGACTGAACTGTTTTTTTTTCGAAACAAGGTTGAGAATAAGAGTTTGACCTTTCTAAACGGTACTTGCGGGTACCATCGAAACGGCCCCGCAACCGAGGTGAGCTCTGCCGGAGAATCATTATATATCGATATTGATAAGAGATATCAAAAAGTTATCAACAGCAAACTTGTAGTCCTAGTCGTGATCTACAAGTTTGCTGTTGACAACTTCTTGATATCTCTTATCAATCTCGAGATATTTTGATTCTCCGGCAGAGCGCGGGACCATTTCGATGGCATCCGATAGTATCCTGTCCATTGACAACAGAGCGTTCATAGCTCAACCGATACTTTTTTGCTGAACATGTATTCTGGATGATTCGTGGTTCCAAAGCAGGGCTGAAATTAGAATATGTCTGTTTTGGTTGCTCCTCCTCTCCAAGTATTTCACCGGAAAACACGGCTAATTGGGCCCGAGAGGTCTGTCTCACCCGGAAGAAGGCCTCTGTCGGATGTCGGCAAACGGGGTGATATCAGTGTCCGAGAGAGAGAGAGTAAATGCGATTGTTTGTATTTTGCCGTGCTGCCGCCGCTGCTCTCCCAGTGCTCTTTCCCTCCGATTCGTCCGTTTTTTGCGTCTCGTTTCCAGTGCCCTTCTTTCTGTTGACTCTCCTGCGTCTCTTCATCTGACACACTCTATCTTCCCTCGTCCTCACAATTGGTTTTTTTTCAGAGCTGGAAAAGACAAGGCGGCAGATCATATCGTTTCACCAGAATCACTCACTCATTTCAATCCCCCCGGGAGCCCCCCTGGGGAGGGGAGGGAGCCCCCAATATTAGTTTCGTGTCCATTTATTTGCTCGTTTCCTTTCTGCAGCCACCCGATCATCACCTCGATTTGTCCCCTTCGTTCACTTTTGACGCACACAAAACTATTTCTCTTTCGTCTTTCCTTTGATCTCCTACAGTATGCCTGCTGCTCTTTCCCCGTCGCAGATCCCAAACCCAACGATCCGTGAAGCGTCGCCCATGTTTTCTGATCCATGGTCATTTGTTATCCCCCCGTTTTATTTACTGTTGCTAGTCTTGTTAACGGCGCCGCCCGTTTCATGGTCTCTTCTCCGTCTGAAAATGACATCCAATTGTCTTCGTTTCACCATCGTCCGTCCCTTCAAAACGTTCTCCTTCTCTTCTCGCCTTTTTCATTCGAATTTTCCGTCGAAAAGAGCACTTAAATTGTCGAACACACTACCGCACCCTTTAACGAGCCCATATAACCTCTCCTTTTCCTCCCATTTTCCTTCCCTTTTTCTTCGTTTTTCCACTCGAAAAAACACCGAAAAACACACGGAAACAGCTGTTTTCCGCGTGTGTTCTGCATGCATTTCGTCACTTTTTCTTCTTATGACGTGGATTTTTGAGAGAGATTTCGAAACATTTGTCTCACTCACAGAGCAATTACTCTGTTTCAACAGTCAATTAATGTCGAACGAAAACGAAATTAGTACAATTCGAGCGGTACACTTTCATATAGTTCACCCTATGCATTTCTCTATGAAAGAGTCAAATTCAGTTGTTTGACGGAGAATTGAATGAGGTAGAATAACCGAATTCCAGTCAGGCTTCGCCAATGAGCTCATAGCGAACCGATCGACCAAGTCAGCAAGTGCGCTCCACCGAAGAACCTACTGTATCTTTTTTAAGAACAAGGCTTAAAAATGGTTAGGAAGACACATTTTTTCTCAAAACTCCGGTGGTTCAAGAAACAATTTCAAAAAGCGGTTTGTTCAGCACGAAACTCTCCTATTTGGAAGTTCGAACGGCACTTTGCCCGATTTTCACTATGAAGCGCTTTTAAATCAGCAATTTTTGGCATTTTTCACTACGACACTCCAAAGTTACGATGGACTGCGCGTGGTTTGAATGTTGCTACAGTAATCTCAGACAAGTCACTCGAAAGTGAACTCATTCTGAAACATGAGATTTAAAATTCGGATACTCCTGCTGGAAACTGATAAAAGGACTTTCACTGAAAATTGCAAAACCACACATGCAGATCAGTTTCCTTATCGTTCGGATGTTTGGGAAGATCGGCTCCAAAACGTAAATCCCTCGTGACTGATCGAAGACCATTCCAACAGACACCTTCCGATCGAGAGGAACGTCTACAGACGGATATGCATCTGGTTCTTCTTCTCCTCCTCTGATCCACGAACAGCCAGTAGAAGTGTCTGGGGGGTGTTCGAGTGTTTGTCCTCCCACACATTCTTCTGTTCTTCCGAACTCTTTCCCCCTCCCCCCAGCCACCCAGTCATCATCACCTCCTCTCTTCTTATCTTTTTGCTCTTCTTCTTTTTCTTTTTCTCCGCATGTCACACAAATGAAAAATGACCGAAACACGTGGTCTCCCTCTCTCTCTCTCTCTCGAGCCCATCCAAGTGCACTCGGAGAGGGACAAGAGACGCAGACATTGTCAAAAGAGACGAGGCACGGATAATTTATCGACTAGACAACCCATGAGGCAATTTCAGAGAGAGAGAGGGAGGAGTCACGTGTCCAATTCCATCGAAACACACAAAGGACCACGTGGTCACGGCCTCCAGATGGTGCACTTTCAGTGTCTGTCCTTTATGCTCCCGCACGCGATCCCAGCTCATTCGGTTCCTGTTTTTCGGTTTTTTGAACCAAATGGCAGCGGATGAGAGTTTGATTCGGGCATTCATTGCCATCTCTCAAATGATTCAAAGTCGGAGGTTACGGTATGTGCCACTCATCCTCAACTTTGGAACTTGAGTTCAAAACCTACCTGCACGAACATTGTCCGTATCATCTGAAGAGTTCTTTGTCAACTATTATTCCGATTCTCTTTATCGAATTTTCATTTCCCCTGTGTCATATCTTCCATATCTGGATTCACACTTTTCTTCGAAACTTTCTCTTCTCCTTGTTCTACACCCACTTTCCAAAGATTAAGAAATTTAGTGCAACGAAAATAAGATATTCTTGGAAAACATCTCAATAATCGGGTTTTCTGTGCTTTTTCGAGGAAAAAACGAACAGGAAGACACTGTTTTTTGATAAACCCATCGGTATACCGGGTGCCCGTGTATCAGAGGCGTTTGTTCAGTCCACAGCTACAACGGCTAGATACGGGCTATCTAGCAAGAAGCTGTTTCTATGCTGAATACAACTGTTAACTTCGAATTCTTGGATTCCACAGTTTCTTCTGTTACACTGTTCGTTCGTTTTCCCATTAATTAAAGATCATTTTGATATTAGATTTGTCTTGAATACCGTGTTTTCTCTCTGTCATTTCCTGTAATCCAGTCTCTCATTTTTCCCTGTTTCACTTGGGGTTCATTATGTCCACTTTCGTTCTCTGATAAGCGTATTCCAACGGTCATAAAGCATTCAACTTCTGACTGTCCTGTCGCGGGAATCCATTCAAAGAGAAACAGAGAACTCCGCGTATTCAATCGCCAACTTCGATTCCAAATTCTCTGATTTATGTCCACTTTCCGATTGCGTCACAGCTATTTTCTTTCGAAAGTGAGTGCAGGAAACGGAAAGTGAAAGGGGGCAAGGGAGGCCTGGGGACACAGGTGTGCAGGGCTTGCAAGAGTGAACCCTCCAGTGATACAGACACTCCGAAACAGGAATAAAACGCCACGTCATCGTCTGTGACTCACATCTCCTCCGAAACCGGCCGGCCGCTCCTTATCAGCTGTTCGTCGATTTCCAAAAATGTCTCCCTTATCACCCCCCCCCCCGGTTTCCTGCTCTTTTTCGAATGACCAACTGTTTCGCGTGTGAAAGTGTCCCCTCATCGACAAAATCGGCAACATACTCGACATATCGTCCGGCGTTTTTGACGAGACACAACCAGTTTGTTTCCGTCTGTTCGGTTGCCAATTTGTCGTCGTCGTCGTTGTCACTCACACACACTTTTGATCCGTCGTCCTTCCTCACCTGATTACCGCCGTACACGGTTTTCAAAGAGTCACGTGGGCCTGAAAACTCTCACGTGTGTGTCTGTGTGTCGTCTGCGTCTCTCCGCCTCGCGTGCTCTCTCGCACATTGTCCTTTCTTGGCGCCATTCCAACAGGTTCCTTCCGACCGCAAAGTTTGTCTAGAAAGTCGACGAGAGAGTGTGCGGAGGCGCGGAGACGCAGAGAGCGCATCAAAGCGACCGCGTGGCAGTATATGAATCTCATTACTTGATGAGGGAGTTCAAGTATGACACACTTCCTCATCATTTCGTTTGTTTTCAGTCGTTTCTTCTCCACCCACTCTCTGCGTCTCTCTCCCTCGCCCGCTCTCTCTCTCTCCCTCGAACCGATGTGCTCTTCCAATCCACGCAGCAGCTCCATGTCTGGAACGGCTCCCTTCCTCTCTCGCCGTCTGCGTCTCTCCCTCTCTCGCTCTCCTTTTGTTTTTTTGCCGTCTTCCAGACTAGTTCTCTCTCCCTCCTCATCATCTACACACACGTCTTCTTCCGAAGAAAACCCACCGGAGAATCGAAGACATACTGTTTCCTCTCTAATTGTCTACGTCTCCCCCCTCACAGGTCACTCTGACACTTTCAGTATCCGCTGATCATCCCCCTGATCTACCGTATCAGTTTCTCTCCACATTTCTCTCATTTCATCAACTTCCCGTTTCCTTTTTTCCCTCCGCTCCGATTCGCCGCTCGTTCTCTGTCCGTGCAAAAAACCAACCAACACGGAAATGCACATTTTTGAAAAGGTGCTCCTCGCTCCCTTTCCCTTTCTCTCTCTCTCTCTCTCTCTCTCTCTCTCTCTCTCTCTCTCTCTCTCTCTCTCTCTCTCTCTTTTCGATGAGGTCCGTCGAGAGCACGTCGATGTGAGCGGTAATAAGTGATGACGACGCCCCCCCCCCCCCCCGAAAATGGGCACGCACGGGGCGCGAAAGGTCCCCCCTCGAACCAAGTGCTAAGAAAAACGTGTGTGTGCTCTGTTCCTCTGAAATTTTTTGCTGTTTCATGCGGATCTGAACTTCTTTTGGATCCCAATCGCCTCAGTAGAGCTTCTTTTATTTCCTCGATTTGAGTGTCAACTGTTCTATTAATTGGAACAATTCCCAATGAGCCACCATTACTGTTTCACAATGCACTCATTTTTCTTTGAGAAGAGCTGAAAAACCAATAGACGTACTCTAACGGAATGAAAACTGACAATAGACAAACAGAGATGTATCTTCAAATCCGTAGAAAATCACGGTTTCATTGCTTTCGTCAAGTTGCTCAATGGAGCGCATTTGATTTTTTTTTGAAAATGTTTGATTCAACGGAATTCGTACCAATGTGATCCTCTCTCCATACTTCTCTTCAAGTTCTTCCTCTTACCACGTCATCATTCCCTTCTCTCTCTCTCTCTCTCTCTCTCTCTCTCTCTCTCTCTCTCTCTCTCTCTCTCTCTCTCTCTCTCTCTCTCTCTCTCTCTTTCTTCATCCCTGGAACACTTGTGAAACCCGACTCCGGACACGGAAACACGATATTTTGGGAACCTTTCGTGTTTTTTGTTTCTGTTCTCTGCAGCAGAGACGCAGAGGGTCTAGAGCAAACTTTTCAAATATTTGTGACAAGTGACAAATCGAGAGAGCGGGGGGACGCCGGGAATAGAAGGGGGGACCGCCCGTCGGAAACGAATAAGAAGATCGAGTGGACAGGTGTCAAGCAGCGGCCCCGTGTGGGTCACGAATTGTGACATTGAGGTGGTTATGAGGGGCTGGTTGTTGGTGAGTTAGTGGGAGGTGTTTGAGGGTTTCGGGAGCAGTTATGCTCACTGGAGCCCCCTTGAAACTGACGTCTTCTGGACCATTCAACTGTCTCGCGTCTGCGTCTCTTCTTCTCTTGCGCACTCTCACTTCAATTTCTCTGAAAAGGCATACTTGTTGTAGTGTCTGTACATTCACTGCGTCTCTCATCTGTCGTTGTCCAAAATTGAAAAGTCCCCCTGCTTTTGCTCTTTCCCACCACTTCATTCCTCCATCATCAATTCGTTCGCCAATTCAATTGAATTCCATAAAAGAGCGCTCTCTCTCTCTCTTTTCAAAGTGTTTCTCGTGTCGGAACATTCCCTTTTCCCTTTGCTTTTTCTCTCTCTTCTTGTGCTCACTGATTCGTTATCAATCATCATTTGATTCCCTTCAAAAACAACACAAAACGGTATTGTTTTGAACATAACCTGTGAAACATGCAACACTTCTCCTCCTCCTCCTCCGTTTTCTCTTATCATCGCTCCGAGCGGTTGAACGGTCAGGTGATTTATGTGTTTGTACCTTCATTCAATTTCTGGAGAAATACTCGATTACTGTTTCATAACTGACACAACTGCTCTGCAAATTGAGAGAATCTACTTGATTGCGTGCGTTAACATTGGATCAAAATACCTTGAAATTGAGCAAGATCCAATCGACAAAGGTGTCTACCAGAACGCTCACGGACAGTTTCAGAACGTTGATCAAGTTGAAAAGCAGTTCTGTAATCACCTCACGATAGCCTTATTTCACGTTCCAACTGGTTCCGATGCAATATCCGGAAGGAAAATTTCATACGGAATCCAGAAATCGAAACTAGCTTCCTCATTCTCTGTTTCGACACTTGGCAAAATGGCTCCGTGTCTAGCTCTTTTACTTCGGAATGGATATGAGCTGACATGTCAAATAGCCAGTGCAATTACAATATAGTGATCTACAAAAAGCGTTCAGCTCATATACATTCCGAATACAATGTGCACTTTAACGAGCTTATATCACTACTTTTACTTCTTGAGCTTCTCGTTTCATATCAGTGAGAAATGTATCGGATGGAAATCGGTTCGAAATTCGCACAATCTGGAATCCGGAATAACTGAAAATGGTGGATTCCAGAATTCAGAAATCCGAATCCCACTCATTCCTTTCTCTTTTCGATATCAGCTCCATCAATCATTTCTCATTCTATTCTCTGTTTCGCAATTTACTGAGATTCGCTTGACTTCGAATGGTCTCGCTTCTCGGAGTGTCTGCTCTTTCTCAGCCCCTACTAGACTGATCTGTGACCTTTTTCTTCTAATTCAACCGCCCCATAAATGCTCTCTCGCTCTTCCGAGCCGTCGTTCGGCCATAAATCAGCTGTGCTCCTCGGCTCGTCGCTTATCATTATTTCCATTTCTCTCGTAAAATCTCCCTCTCACCAGCTGCAACTTTTGTCCGATTCCTTCGAAACATCTGCCACTTGTTTTTCGAACTCTTCCTCTCGTTCCCAGTGGTTCCCCAAATGACAGGTGCAACCGACACCTGAACTCGTAACAGACTGTACCTGCACCTGCTCTCCTCATTTTTCGAATTCCATTTCCCTCTGATCATTCAAAAGACACTTGAGCAGTGTCTTGCTTCATTCGCAGCCCATCAGGGACTCGTCAATCGAATTCTGATCATTGAGTAAACCAAAAAAGAGCAAGAGAGAGAGTGTTAGTAATAGAGAGTGAGACAACCGACTGATAAAAACCTGCTCACTCCTGTTTCTCTCTTCTCGCCGAGAGCAAGACCACGTTCCTTCGATGACGAATAATCTATTTTCGGGTGCAAAACGTGCGTTTTTCTTCGAGAATTTTAAGTAGGGGCACCACAACGATCCCCGGAATGAGCCCTCATTTGAATTCGAATTTGTCACGTTGCACACTGTTTCGATGGCTCCCATTATCCCAACGGACCTTGTTTTTCACAATGCTCATGTGTGACTTTTCTAGATATCAAGTGGTCTAGACGTCTTCTTCACCTTCTTCTCCTGCTCTCTTTGCTCCTTCTCTTCCTCAAATTCCCATTCTTCCAGGTTCCTCCACCATCACGTGCCACGTCATCCTCCGTGTCTTCTGCCTCCCCCGGACCTATTCAAAACATCATCCAATTCCCTAGATTGGATTCTCGTCTCACCTGCGCGTCTAGACGTTGATACCAGTGTGTGTAGGTGGTGTTCTTCAGTCGTTTCGATTCCGATTCATCAGAAGGGCAGAAGAGAGTTCCGACTGGTTTCCAGTTTCAGAGATCATTCAAATGTTTCTCATTCGAATGAACTCCGATAGTCACTATTTTTCTTGTAGTGGGAATTCTAAGACCGTTTTTGCCCAAGACCTCTCCAGAAACCTTCTTTTCTCAAATTTGCTTCAGTTTTCCAAAACTACCATAGCTTTTGGTCTATTAGATCCTAGGACTCTGGTACTTTCAAATCCAGAACCAGCTCAATCTGGCTGAGCTAACAGGGAACAGGTGACAAAATGTAGTGGTCATTCTGATTGAGACCTATGTCCCCATATAGATCTCGGTCCAGGGAGGCCGAACCTTGACGAGTTATGAACCTTTGAAGTTGCTAAAAAATGCTTTTTACTCACCCTACGCCAGACTCTTCCGTGTGAAAACCTTCGAGGGCTCATAACTCGTCTCTTGAGTTCGTTCCGCAAAATCAGACAGTCTTCCTGAAGTCAGATTGGCTCCTGCCATCGTTTCCCTGTACGACTCAGTCGCTACTTCTTCTAATGATCATGTTCTGAAACAGTGACCTTTTGGTTGTGAGTGTCCTCCAAACCTCTTCTTCTCTTCCCCCCTTCTCACCTCAAACTAGAACTTGTCTGCAACAAAATCTTGCAACAACGAGTGGGGAAAAGCGAACAAGATCAGATTTCTTTGCCTCCCCGTCGTTTCGTTCCTAATCGAATTATGACCACCGTGCCCGACCACTCCACTGCCCCTTCCGTCTTTTCCTTCATCATCGTATGATTTTTTGTTCGTTTGACAGCTAATTTCCATTAGATGATACTCGCATCTCGTCACTTGCTCCTTGTCGTCGTCTTTCGGGAACTCTCCAAGTCCTTGATCATTTTGATGTTTGATTCGGGAAACAACACATCCGCTCGCTGATCCGACGATTTGATCATCGCCAAAAACCGCTGCGTGTTGTCTGATGCAGTTGATTTCGCAATCGTTCGCCCCCCTTCCGCCTAACAAATCATCGCCGTGGTCATCGTCGAATTCATTTGTTCGTGTCAAACACCTCCTCTCCATTCGGTCAATTTTCAGTCAATTGAAGATTCTCAATGGGAGGGGGATACTGTGAGGAAACCAGTTTCTCATCGGGAAAGAGAGAGAGTGTTCAGTGTTCTGTTCGAGTCCAGCAGACGACATGTAAATGTGAGTGTCCTCTCGCTCTCTCTCTCCGTGACGCCTACACGATGAACTCATCACGAGAAGAGGATCAAGTGAGAGACGACGCAAATGGAAATGATGCGGTGTGATTCATAATCCACAGAAAAAAAAAGTGAAAAAGAGAGAGAAGTTCATTTTCCGACGAATCGTCCGTTCTGAACTTCACAGCTCCCTCTCACTCCAATTATTATGAGTTCGCGGTGTCGGCGAAGGTCCCGCAACGAAAGAGCGAGGCAGCGGGTGAGATTTAGACGCAGACAGTTTCAAAAATTCTCGACAGTTTCTATTCCTCATTATCTGCGTTATTGCATTATTTCGAGTGTTTAAAACCCATCATTGCATCCCTCCGGTTGGCACCATAGACGTTTTAGCGTTGAAACGGAAATATTTGTTTTCACTGGATGTGCTCATTGCTCAGACTCACAACTTTAGGAAAGTCTAACTGAGAATGGTGAATCTGATTAGTGATAAGCAGTGTGAGGATGAGGAATCATCACCCCACGACGACATTTTCTGTTTTCTGATGTGAGTTTCGAGCACAGAAATGTTGCCTCGGGGAGCTCACTGTCACTGAGATCCTTCTGAAGACAGGTCTCTCCACCTCAATCGTTCCGCAACCGAGAAGAGTTCTGCCGGAGAATCATTATATCTCGAGATTGATAAGAGATATAATGATTCTCCGGCAGAGCTCTCCGGGGCTGTTTCGATGGCACCCGATAGTAAACTCTTAAGTTATTTATAATTCCCCGAACCATTCTATTTGACAGCGAACTGAACTTTCGGCAGCGCTATGAACATTCGGTCGGAATTTACATGGTTTGGAAGACACAGCTTCGGAGATGTGCGGTTTGAATTCCCGCGCTGCCGGACTGAAAATTTTCCGAATTTGGCTGCAAGCGTTGCCTGAGTATTCAACGCTTAAACATGTGCACTCGACACGAATCACACGCTTTAACGTTGAATACTGAGGCAACGCTTGCAGCCAAATTCGGAAAATTTGCAGTCCGGCAGCGCGGGAATTCAAACCGCACACCTCCGAAGCTCCCGTGGAAGAACGAACATCTTCAGAATAGCCTAGAAAGTTAGCCATACCCCCTCCACACGAAAAAAAAAGAAATCTAGCGGATGACCAGTAGGTACACCATCCCATCATCCCATCGCCTCTTGAATCTTGAGAAACGTTGATCATTTATTCACCAGTTCGCCTCTTTCTCATTCTTCTCCCTCCTCTCTTCGCAATTCCAGCTTCTTGACGTCATTTCTCGCGTTCTCCTTCTTCTTCTTCTTCGTCCATTCTTCATTTCATTTCATCCTTCTCTCTCCCATTTATCATTGAATTATGCCACCCTTCTCTTGATATTTGTTCCCAAATGCAGGATGTTGTCCTTCCTTCCTTCCTTCGTCCATACAAATGCAAACATCGTAAACTCTTTGGGAATATCGAAATAATCGTTCGGTCGTCCGTCCGTCCGGTGTCTCCCAAATAATAAAATATTATATATTCAGCTGTTCCTTCTTCCCTTTTCCTCTCATTTTCTCCCAATTTCCTCTCATTTTCTTCCCTTTTCCTCTCATTTTCTTTCCTTTTCCTCTCATTTTCTTCCCTTTTCCTCTCATTTTCTTCCCTTTTCCTCTCATTTTCTTCCCTTTTCCTCTCTTTTTCTTCCCTTTTCCTCTCAGTTTCTTCCCTCTTCCTCTCATTTTCTCCACATGGGAAACCTTCTCGAAAAAAGATTCTTGATGTTTTTGAGGAGCCCACTCAAACACCAAAAAACGCCTATTCCGGCATTCCCTCGAGCTCCGTTCCCCTTATTTCTTTGTTTTCCGAGCCCCCCCCCCCCAATGGAACGTTTTAAGAAGGGAATTACTTCAGAATTAGCAATGTTTCATGTTCCCGATGTGTCAAGGGAACTCGAACAGACATCATCAGTCGATCCTCTATGCTCACTCATCTGTTTCGTAGCACCCAGTCTATAATTTTCAAAAGTTCAAAAAGCTTCTCCAGGGATGGTTTCCATAACTTTACCTGTTTCATGAAGGTATTTTGAGCCGATATCATCTTCACTTTTATCATTTTTGATCACATTTTGATATCCGTCTTCTTCGAATCCTTCGAACATCAACATCAAAAAAATCGAGTCCAAAAACTGACCGAGAGCAGCTGAACCGATTTCCGGTTATATCGAATATATAAGTTAATCTCTCCAAATTCATCTGCTGCCGAATAGAGTTATTTCGGGAACGGATATGAGTTTTTCGCAAAAAAAAAAGCAGACGAAAATTGAAATTTCTTGCTCTCCAACTATTTACTGTATCCGTCGTGAAACAGTGATTATTGTAAAAAACTCCTGAACTCGCAAGGAAAGTTACGTTCGTTTCAAAGTTTCTCTTCACTTTGAGACGACAACATTCAAAATGAACTGACACAACTTTCGAGCGACCACCTACAGTAGAAGGAGCACCACTTAGCCCCCCCCCCCCCGCATATAAACAAATGATCATAACCCGGTTCAAAACAGTCCTTTCTATCTGGTTCTTGGGTGTGTCATAGCCACAGACATTGGCAACATGCTCCAGTTTTCGTGAGAGCATGGTTTATGGTAATGCTCCGCTACCGTATGGCAACGGAGAAATTTTTCAGCGCCAAAACGTGATGCGCCTTTAAAGCGCAGATACGGTAAATAGTTGCGCAATAATTCAATTCCGTCTGTTCCCACTCGATTTCCTCATTTTCAACGGTTTTTCAAAAATGCACAACATGTGTATTTTCCGAGAAAAACGGTTGACAAACTGCTGAAATTGAGGAAATCGAGTGGAAAAAGACGAAATTTATTATTGCGGAACTACTGTATCGCCGCTTTAAAGGCGCAGCACGTTTCGGCGCTGACAAATTTTTTTCGTGAGATCTTTTAGATGACCATGGAAAAAAGTAGAAGTCAGAATGCAATCAGTCAATTCGAAATGTTCACTTTCATTCGTAGTCCAAGAATGAGAGAAAAGTTCAAATGTACCTCAAATCGCAATTCGAATCGGAGAGAAAGACCTTGCCCTCTGGATTCCGGTGACCTCTAACTTTCAATTCAAAATATTCGAAGAAGCATCGTCTCATACACATCTCTCTCTCGCCTCTTCTCACCTCCTCTTCCTATAAATAACCTCCTCCTCCGTCCACCTAATCAGTCATTCTCCTCCTCCTCCTCTTTCCTCTCTTTTCATCTTCCCACCTCCTCCTACTTTTTTTCTAATTTTCCCATCCACACCCTTTTTTGCTCCTTCCGCTCCACTGATTTCCACTACTCCTTCTCTTTCTTCTTCTTCGCCTTCTTCTCGAATCCCTTCGGTCTCCTCCTCTCCTCCTCCTCTCCCTTCTGACCTTGATTTGTGAAATTTCGAATTAGCCGCCAACTGCATAATCGGATAAGTCGGGGGGAGCGGGGGCTGTTGCCACTGGTAACCACTCCCCCTCGCACTCGTTTTTTTCTCACTCTCACTCTCTGGGCTCTCTCGCTTCGGAACGCTCTCTCTCGCTGTGCTCACTCTCCATATTCGCACATCCTATTAGTTACACACCCCCACTTCCCCCCCTCCCGCTTCCTTCCGCTCTCATTTCCCGTCGTTCGTACCTGTTGGTTCACACTGTTAGGTTATCAGGGGTACATGAAGCCCCGAGTGCTCGAAAGTGGGCTTAGGGGGCTATTGGACCTCCTGAATCCGATTCTCTGGTCCAAATTGCTCCTCTTTCAAAGTTTGGCTCATGATAACTTCAATCTCTGTTTCACCCACCAACGATAATTCCTCAATGTTCTCTTGTTTCACTGACAATTTGGTATCACACAATTCCAATGTTCCAATTCGTTTAACCTCCTCCGCATGTCTCCGTTCCATTCCATAACTCTTCTGCCGCTATTCCACACTCATTCCTTCCCATTTTCCAGACCCCACCATTACATGTCAGTGATATTCCACGAGAACCCGGGCACGAGTCTCGGGTCGGTGGCCGAGTCGAATGGTTCCCGCGAGGCGGCTCTTTCGATCGAAACCAGTCCCGAGTGGGTCGACGATTTGTTTCCGAACGTCTCGTTCATCGATTCGCCCACACACCAAGTCATTCGCGGATTCTGCAGAGACGTCTTCGTTCTCAGGCTACCCGCCGGATTTCAGTGAGTGATCTCGAGAGACGTGGAAACAATTGTCTCTCTCTCCGTTCCAGAATCCGATATTGGGACGCAGCGATTCTGATTCCGAACCTCTTCTTCCTCCTGTTTCTAATACTCAAATGCGGCAGTGTGATACGGAAGTTACGGACCGGAAACTCTCCGGTTCTCCGCGCATTCACCCTCCTCGTCTACGTCTCCACACTCGTCAACATCATCCGATGCGCCTACAGTATGACGCTGTCGATGACGAGTGGGCTCGAGCAGACGGTAGATCAGACGCTGTGGATCGTCATCAAGTTCTTCTATCTGACCGCCGAGTTCTGTGCTCTCACGTTCGGACTGCTCTTCGGGCATTTGGACAATGGAAAGTCGATTCTGGTGGCACTCATCGGAACGTTGTTGGTGTCTGTTCCGCACACAGCTGTCCAGATGATCATTGAGATGAAGATAATCGACAATGTAAGTGGGTTACTGTAGAGACATGAAACACGAGTCTCTTCCAGTCATGGCTCTCGCTCACCTACTTCGACATCCAATCCGACGGCGGATTCATCTTCTGGGTGCTCTCCTCGGCCGTCCTCGCCCTCGTCTACTTCTTCATCATGTGTCTTCCACTCATCTGCTGCCAAAAGTACACGAAGCTGCCGAGCAAGGGCTCATTCCTCATCTACTGCATGATGATGGTCACTCTGAACGTGCTCCAGTCCCTCGGAGCCGCCCTTCTTCTCTTCAAATCTTCCGATGGGCTGTGTTTCGTCGGAGTGTCCACCTACGTCTACTTCGTCATGTTTCCCCCGATAATCTACTTTACATTCCTCAGGAAGAAGCTAAAGTGAGCCATATTGAGCCGCGGAGCCAATTGATCCGATCCCTTTTCAGAACGCCCCCCAACAACACATCCGGACTGTTCATGTACAGAAAACACAAAGATGAACAGGGCTCCGGAGACCTCCCCGACTCTTATTATCCACGTTTCTCAGGTAGATCACAAGGGGTTGCGACTGATTAGAAGGTGACGTCTTCAGGATTGACGTCTCCATCGTACGACGACCTCTTCGACTACGACCGCGACGCCAGATTCACTCACTACGACATTTCGACGAATGAATATGTGCAGGTGTGTGAGAGGCTCTTGAATTGTGCGTAGACGGACTGTTACAAATAGTGATCTACCTTCAGAACCCCCACTACAACACCTACTCGACGCCGCTCATCATGTCCTCCGTGGAGACTGCCGAGTCGACTGTGACCACACGAACGGGCTCCGACGACTACGCCCATCACAGGGACTCGATGCTGTTCGAGCACCCGACAGGCACGACGACCCGTCATCTGAAGGGTCTCGGTCCGCAGGGATCCCTCGTGTTCGAGGACCATCCGCCGACTAGCCTCCGTTTGTAACTTCTGTTTCTCCCTACCAACTTGTACTTTCTCTCCGTGTACCGTATTCTGTGCCCCCGGTTACCCTTCTACCGCACCCTGTACTTCTTCTGCTCCTCTCACTCTTGGGTCTCACCACGAACTACCGTACCCCTCCTCAATCTCTCTCTTCATGGTCGCTACCGAACTGTTTCCCCTGGATCACATTGTATCCGTCGTTCCCTCATCTTCCCACCGGTCCCCGTTGTATTTGTACATAGAATAGACACCGATCCAGCCCCCAATTCCATTTGTTCCCCACTCCGATCCTTCGAATACTTGTACAACATCACAGCTTTTCTCCACACTTGTTCCCGTTTTCCTTTTGAATTGAAAAAAGAGGAAAACGTTATGTTTTCCGTTGTTTTCTTCATATTGGTTTCCTTTTTTCCCAAAATATGTACGGTTTCATAGAATCAATGAATTCTTCAATTGAACTACTTTTACATTACCTTCATTTAAAATGAAAATCGTAAAAAAACCGGAATCAATGACTCTAGATTAGTTAGAAAAGTGTGCTCTTACACGGATTATTGAGCCTTGTCTCCGTTTCAAAACCAATATGGATGTGTTCCCAATTCAAGCTGTTCGCTCTTCGTATGTGTGTAATTCTGAAAAATGTGAAAAATGTGAAAAATTCACAGCCGTGTTCAACCGTGATCCATTTGAACGTATATATTGACACGAGCAAACTGTCTTTCGAAAATTTTTTAGTGAATTGCATTTGAAGACATCCGAAAGTTTGAACAGACGAATCGTATGGTCTATTGTCAGAATACATGCATTTTCAGTGGCTATTGACATGATCCGCCAAACGTAATTGTTTTCTACAATACTCCAAAATGACACCGACGCGTCATGACGCCACGAAACGCGATTGCCCCGCATCGTTTGAACTGACATTTCTTTTCTCCGGTCGTGTATTTGGATATGTATCCGGGAGAAGCGAACGTTTAGTGCTGGCTGTGGGATGATTTTTGGCCTCAGGAAGTACCGTCCTCCAATGCCGATACTCATTTCTAATGCAGAACCTATCAGGCGAGCGTTGCGCGGAACTAGCGATAACCAATATCGAGGCGATTCGATCGTTTCACCGCTAGTTCCCGCTGGCGGGCCCCCAGCGTACACGCAGACCCGTTGTTCCGTTTCGGAGAAGCATCACCCACATCGAAAGTCCACCAGAAACCATCCGAATCATCATCCTGCCCCCACCAAAAAACGATCAATTTTTCGCATCTTCCGCTACTGAAAATTTGCATAAGAAGAGAGTTTGAGTTGCGTGTTTGCAACGTCCTCTAGTTTCCACTGAACTACAATCTGTTTTCGTTCACTTACTCTTTCGATGACTTCTCAATCAGGTGTGTGCGTGTGTTTCTGCGTTCATTCACTTTCACACGTCTTCAGGAACATGGCGTCTGGACATTGTCATAATGGTCCTCTATCAAATCACTCTCGTCTTCTCAGCACAACTCATCTTTGTCATCTTCCTCGATTACATGCCACAAACATATTGTACTCCAGGTGGAGAGAGGCTTTCCGAGGAAGCAGCAACTTGAGTTTCAGACGAGTATTGCTACAAACTGAGAAGTAAATGTCTGACGGATTATGATCCAAATGAAGCGAACATTTGTCCGAAAGATCTTGGGGAGGCCACGGTGAGCAGCTGATGAGATGCTGATAAGCTGTCGATTGAATATCAGTCTTTTATCAGAAAACGTGCGTTTCCGACACGAAAAGGCTGTTCTTCTACAGTGCACAATATCAATATCAACAGGATTGCACTGGATTGAAGGGGTAAGAATAGTCATGAATTGTCACGAATTGACATGAATTGACGAATTGAATCAACCAAATGGGATCGGTGAAACTGAAAACTGTTTCATATGAAACTCATTTGTTCCAAAGGTTTAGAAGTTTTTCAGTTCGAATATAGTTTCGTTAGCCGGACAAGTTTAAAAGTCAGAATTATCTGTATAGTACCTAGAATCACCAACCTGAAACTTCCTCAGCTTCATTCATTTTCCGCGTATCCACACCATCAAATGGCATCAATGAAACAGGGGATTGAAGAAAACGTTTTCAGAATGATCTCAATTTGAAATGTGTGAAAACATTTTGATAGCATAGACCGACACTTTCTCAACTTTGCAGGTTCAGTCTCTCGACGGCCACATTCATCGGAACCCTTCTCGGCAACATCGTTCTCGGTTTTCTCGCCGACAGATACGGCCGTCGCACCGTCTACTTCCTCTCCATTCTCCTCGGAATCCCTTGTCTCGTCCTCTCCGCCCTCATCCAGGATGTTGCCGTCTTCTACATTTTCCGACTACTCGTCGGATTCGCGATATCAGGAACACTGACTGTCGGATGGACGTATGCGACAGAGATGATTGCTCCGAACAAGAGACTCCGACTGCTGGCACTGGCCAATTGGGTGAGTTGGGAGAGGCTGCAGCATCTGATGAGTGAACTTCAGCCAAATGCCCGGATGATCCAAGTGGGAATTGCATACTTGGCTCAGGAGTGGAGGAGGACCACGTACATCTCTGCAGCGGTCACGTGTCTTTCCATTCCGATCCTTTGGTTCCTCCCCGAGAGTCCCATTTGGTTGGAGCAAAAGGGCAAGCAGCAGGAGGCATCCAGGGCTCGCAAACGGTGCGAGTGGATCAACGGAGGACCAATTGAGCATTACACTCCTAGCCGGCTCACTGTTTACAAGAAGGCCACTCCCGGGAGGGTGTTCACGGACACGAGGCTTCGCACCAGTTTCCTCATCATTGTTTTCATGTGAGGGCCAGTGCGCAGTGCTCGAGAACTCGATGACTTCAGGTATTTCTACGTCGGAATGGCCGTATACATAACCGATTTGAACGGCGCCGACATGACCAGAAACCTCTACTGGGGACAGTTTCTCTCCGGTTTCGTGCTCTCTGTGGCTCAGTTTGTGAGTGGGAAAATACAAAACTGTATGATCAAACATCACTAACTGAGACTCCCCGGAACACTTTCGAACTCTTGCTGAAACAGAAACTCTTCAGATAATCGGAATGTCGGAACCGTATCTGACGGGAATGGGTCGTCGGGTTCTCTTCCTCGCCTCCCAATCCATCGCCATCGCCTGCTACATCGTCATCCTCGTCTGTCTCTATTCCGGATTCAAAGGTTCCGTTCTCTACGTCTCCGTCTACACAATCGCCTACGCATCTCAATCAATTTGCCTCGAATCCGCGTATCTGGCTCTCGTGGAGTTGATGCCCACTGACGTCAGAGCTACAGTCGGATCCATCGCGAATATCGCCATGAAGATTGGCACTATCATTGCGACACTGACGGCAAGTCTGATAGAAAGTGCGCTCTATCGATAATGCTTCAGAAACCACTGAAATTTGCTTATGAACCTGCGCTGTTCTTCATCAATTTGACACTTGGATTCGGAGGAATGCTCGTCGTTTTCTTTTTCTTGGAGGAGTCGCGGGAAGCCGATTTGAAGATGGTTGGACAGAAGACGCTGGAGACAGATGAGGAGACAACGGAGACAGTGGAGACTTCGAGTTCAAAAATAGAAGATGTGGAAGTGACGAGAGAAGCCAGATGACAACAGAAGCCGTTCCTTCACATGTGAATTGGAATCAACCGTTTGAAGCTCTTTCATTTCTTTGTAAATATATAAATATCACAGTTCGAATCACTAGACCTTGTATGTTGATTTGGGGGATTTTTTTTAGATATTTCCTGATTTTGTTCCATTTACTCCGTTTTGTGTTTCTTGATGAGATTTTCGTCGACCGGCGACAAGATCATGAGTGCAATCGCGAGAAGCGAACCGAAGACGCCGAGAAGCGTCAGCGATTGGAAGCCGTAATTCTGGAGGAGAGAACCGGCGAATAGTGGGGAGAAGGTGCGGACGAGCGAGTTGATCGAGGTGGCTGTGCCGAGGACGAGACCCTGGAATGGGGACAATTTGAAGAAGAGAGAGGGAAGAGGAGGGGAGTGTACCTGCTCGGACTCATCGACAAGAGCTGTCAGGAGACTGTCTGAACATGTGGCAACCACTGACATTCCGAGAGAAACGAATGGCATTATGACCAAGAGCATCCAGAAATTGAAGAAGACGAACGTGAACAGAGTGTAGCCGACGACCTGAAAACTTTCGGTTTATGGGGAATAGAAGAAGAGAAAATCAGCTCAATGGAGAGGTTCCGAACTTTTTCGAGGTATTTTTCAAAAATATACATGAAATGCAGAAATGCAATCGCGCCCTATTGCTACTCATTGTAGCGTAGAGGTAAAGATTATTTTGTCAGAGTATTCCATGTTCAAAAGTGTTTTCCATTATTTTGAAAAATTGAAAATAGTAAGTGTCTTAGCTTCTTCGCCCGCTTTTTTCAAATAAAACCGACTCACAAAACTCAGCGATCCGATGATGAGAAGTGTCTGTTCGTCGAACTTCTTCCGCAGCCAAATGACTCCGAATCCGTTGGAAAACATGATGAACACGCCCATCATCATTTGCATTATCTGATTTTCCGTATTTGTCGCGTTGAACTTTTCGATTATGTACAGCTGAAAATTGAGAAAATGAGCACAATGAGGCGGCTCAGAATGCTCACATTCAACACGGCGATGATCATGAGGAACGGAATGACGCCTCCGTTCTTCTTCGCCATCACATTCAGCACTCCGGGTTTTTGCATGATTCTGACGACGTTTGTGATGTTTATCTGGGGACTTGCGGCTCCCTCCTCTTGTTCCACATCGTGCTGAAACTCTTTCAGACTTTTTTTAAAGTTCAATAGAGCGAACTTACCTCATAGGTTTTTCTGTCGATGCACGTCTCCAAAACGAACGAGGGGAGGGTGCAGAGGGCGGCGGAAACGAGGAGAGGAGCCAGCTCTCCGCCGATTTTCGTGGCGGCGATGGAGAATATTGGAACGAAGATGAAGCCGATCCCTGGAAGTGTGGGAGAAGAGTCTTCCGGAAGAGTTCAACGAACAACTAACCGAAAGTGAGTCCCATTCGTCCGAAAGCACTCGTTCTCTCCTTTCCGGGACTTGTGAGTGCTGATAAAAGTGTCTGATGGGCCTGTTGGCCATGCATGAAAACGACGGGAAGTCTGGATAACAACAGCGAGTAGTAGTCCTGAATTTTGCATTAGAGCGCACTTCCGTTGGGGTGAGAAACTCACGAAAGAGAAGAATAACGAGAGACCGGAGACGAGAGTGGAGAGGTAGCAGAGATGCAGAGCATACCGGATTCCGAATTTCTGGATAACGTACCCGAAAAGAGGGCCACCGAGCATTTGAAAGACACCGAATATTGTTTGGATGTAGCCTGAAATTCTGGGGGAAAACGGTTTCTTTCGTCTGGATCCGTTAATTCTCACCGAAATCTGCATCGGAGAGATTCAGCTGTTTGACGAGATACGGAGTTGCGGAGAATTGAAGGAAGAACGTGATATTGTAGAAGATAGTGAGGAGATAAGTGAACGCAATCGGACGAGACACCTCGAACGAGCCTATTCTGATGGTACTCGGGCTCGCCGCCGTCATTCTGTCTGAAACAATGAATGCGTTTTGAAATTGACGACTGAAATCGAATGAGTGATAGTACGGCGACGGGAAGCGAAGGAAAAGGGGCGAAGTGTTTATCAAGAGTGTCATTTTGTGTGTTACGATTGTGGTTTGTACTCGACCACAGAACATCAGTTGCAATGGCAGTTGACGACTATTTCTCTTACAAAAAAGCCAACTAGAGACTTACTAAAAGTTTTGATAAGGAGTGTTATGAAATTTTCCGAATCATAGTGTGACTCTGAACCTCTTTCCGTTCGATTCCTTGAGCAGATTCTGCAGAATTTTTAATTTCAGGTCGCAGAAATATCGAAATTCGTCAACGGCTAATTTGGAAGAGGAATCCCAGGAGAATCCTCTTCCGCCCGCCTCGTGTACTTCTCTCGGACACTCTCCTCGCCGTTGCATTGTTCATTTTCTCCACTTTTCGCACGCACTTTCGCCAAACAGAGCGTGACCTCGTTTATTTATTCAATAAAATGAGTTAGTTTTTGTATCGAATCGTAAGGTCATAGTGAATTGTGTAAATAGAACGTAAAACGCTGAAAAAACGTTTTTCCGTACCCTTTTCCCTGCTTGCACATCTTCAACAAATGTCCTCTAGAAGGGCAGCCGTCATTAGAAAACGTCACTTTTGCCGGAAGCGAACAAGCTGCTCAATCACGCTGAAAAGCGCTCTTTCTCGTTCAATTTCGTTCATTCTCCGCTGCCGCTCGTGCCGTCGTCTCTCTCGGCGGTTTCTCTCGAAATGCCATCTCTTTCTCCCTTTCGTCCCATTTTCCAGCCTCCCTCAAAACATGTCACCCATCCATCGCTCCCAATTCATTTTGGCGCCGTATTCTCGGCAAAATACGCAGGATTCTTCTCATTTTGGCAGAAGGAGAAGAAGAAAAATCCGTCTCGGTGGAAACTCCTCGAAATAATGGAGATAATCCGTTGGCTGCCGTCTCGCTCGCGAAGATGAGCACTTTCTTTCGACGGCGAAGAAACCCGAAAAACGGATTTTCGTGTTGTTTCTCATCTTTCCTGCTGCCAGCAAACATCTCTCATTAGTCTCCCCCATTCCACCGAGATTTTATCGCCCATTGCAAGATGAGAAATAGAAGAAAACGGCGGAAAACACTAGAAGTGCAGATCCCAAGAGTGTTCTTTCGAGATTGCAATTTTCAACCGATTCCGCCGCGTTTAATGACAGCTTTCCCAGTGCGCCAGTTTTGAGAATTCAGAGCGCTTTTCCTTTTCGAGCAAAAACAGTTCTTCAAAATATTTGCCTTTCGAGTCTGTTGATTCCCAGCTGACACGGTCGTTTTTGCATATTTTCCCGACACGTTTTGCTCGGAACGTTCTAGTTGTTCACTTGACAGATTGCCTCCTATCACTCTGATGACAAATCGGCCGGCTGATTGGGCGTCAAGCATTCGAGACGTTTCCCCCCCCCCCGTGTGTTACTATTACCAACTCCTTGTGGGTGTTGCGAATAATTGCTGGTAATCACGCAGAAACATCTAGAAGTAGTATCATTTTCTCGACGATTCTTGAAAGTTGAAACCCCAAATTAGTCGCGTTTTGCTCTCTATTTTCTCGGAGTTTTCCTTGACACAACTATTTCATAACGCTAACATTTTCACGCAATGACGCATATGGAAAACAAAAACTTTATTTTATTTTTATTTGCGACCCGCGAAAATCCAAAATGGTCGAGAAAATGTTTCCCGACGAAGTGAACAATCTACACACGGAAACTCTTCTTCCCCTTCGTCACTTTGTCTGATACGTAGTTTGGAAAAGTCACGTGGCTCTCTCTCTGGAATTGCGTCTGGAATCCGTGCGGGTCACCTGATCTCGTGCCACTACCCTGGTCACTCGGTCATTTGTCTCTCTCCTCTTTCCGTCTGCCCCCTCTCATCATATCTCATCCCTCTTCGCTTCATCCACGTTTCACAGGCAATCAAAACATAACTTCACAAACTACGGAAATTAGACGAGCAAAATACGAAAATATAGTCGGGGCGGCTGCTCGTTTTACTATTCCCCACCCTAGAAACGCGGACCGCGTCGTCAAGTTGGAGACTTTGAGACTCGCCGCCGCTCGCTCCAGTTCGTATTCTCCGCTTATATTGCCTTCTTTCCGTCAGATTTTATTCTTTTTCTGAGCTCACAACATTTCCAGACGACGAACTAACACGACGAGATCATCGGAGCGGGAATCACTGGAGGACTCGCCGTCTCGAAAGCGGTCTCTCCCGTCGTCCCCTTATTGGATAACCGATGATCGAGTTCATCGTCGGAGCTTTCGTCGGAGCTGCCCTCGTAAGTGTTACAGTCATTGTCTCCTTAATTTATCCAGTTTTCAGGTTGTGGTGTGTATATACTGTTATCTCATCGAGCCATTTGCACCTGCGTCGGAGCAGCCGCCACCGCCCATCGAGCAGTTCCGTTCCATACAGATCCCCGATAAACTTCGTGAGTTTCTCAAATCCGGCGAAGACGGACAAGGCATCTCGCGATGGGAATCGTGCAATTCGATCAGTCTCCTGCTCCATTTGCTCTTCCAGGAGCACAAGGACACGAGGGCTCTTCGAAGGTACAAATGATACAAAAGTTATCCGCCTATTATCATTGTCAAATTCAGATGGGTTCACAAACGTCTCCAAATGGAGATGAATGACTTGACGACTCGAAACACTGCAATGGGACGTTTCATCCAAGAAATCCGCATTCGAGAGTTGTCACTAGGCACCAAGTTCATGACGATCAATTCGATTCGCGTCGAAAACGTCGAAATGGCCGAGGATAACAGCACATTTGAGGTGAAAAGCTTCTTTGAAAGAAAACACATTGAAGATATGTGTTCAGAAAATTGTGTTCATCCTCGACATCGACTATTCGGGCGGCTTCGAAACATCAATTGATGTGTCCACATTGATTCTTAAAAAAGGAAACTTGTCCCTCAAAATCTCGAAACTAACCGGAATGGTCCGAGTTGTCCTTTCTCGACAGCCTTACCATCACTGGACGTTCTCCTTTGTCAGTCAGCCTATTTTCGAGACTCAGGTGAGTTTTCTACCGTTCATTCTCTCAAAATGCCCAATTTTGCAGATAAACTCTCACATCCAAGGCCACCAACTGAAACGGCTCGTCCCGATCATCAAGGAGGGAATTCGTCGATCTCTCCAGAGGAAGCATGTCTGGCCGAACTATAAAATCCGCTATCGGCCGTTCTTCCCGAATCCAATTTTCCAGCCATCTCCTCCAATAAGTAAGTCTTTCATGTAGCACTTTCCGAACCTTTTTCCGTTTTCCAGATAGTTTCTCGCACGTAAAAATGGAAGGAGGAATTGAAGTGACTGTACTTCAGTGCTCTCGGCTCAAAACGTCGCTTCTCGAAGACAAAAACAAGACGTACGAAGTCTACTGCACCGTTTCCATCGAATCCCGACCGATTGTGCAGAACGAAGAGCAAGGTCATGTTGTCAATGTACTTCTCACCTTCTCTCGTTATGATGTGTCCACTCCGTTCGGCCTCACCTTCGAAAAAACCACTTCGGCTAATTCACAGAGCCGGCCGGTGAAAGTGGGCACTGTCGAAGACAACAGTCTTGCCGACAAGGCGTCTTTCAAGCCAGGAGACGTTCTCGTCGCCATCAACAGCGTTCCAATTCGATCGGAAAGACAAGCGACGCGATTTCTGCAGTCAACGACCGGCGATCTGACTGTTCTGGTCGAGAGAAGTCTCGACGACATCGACGACGAAGAATCGAAAGGTATTCCGCTTCTCCGCTTGCCAACCCCCAAAATCCCCCGTGTGGTCCCACTTCTTTTCACTAACATCTCGTTTCCTTTCGACTGAAGTCCCCCTAACTTCTGTAGACTTTCGACTCTAACTCGGTTCATTTCTTTCTCATCCATGTCTCTCACCCATTCTCTTTTCCCATGCAGACAACGAAATTATCGTGAGCGCCGTCCGAGACATTGATGGTTGCACAGGAAACGATGCGGACACCTCGAGCATGATCAGTTCGACATCGGTTACGACAGGCGAGAAGGAAAAAGAAGATGAGAAGACGGTGGCGACGATAGAGACGGCGAGCACGAAGTCCTCAGATGGTATGTTTTGATGAACGGTTTTTAGAGTGATTATTTCTTTCGAGTTTTGGTTTTACCCCGATTAAATATGCATGGTAATGCAAAATATAAGTATGTTTCTCATACATGGAACACTGTAGTCGCATAGAATTGATTGCCATCAACCTTCACTCACTTATCTAGCTATATTTTTCTCTCCTCGGGCCACTTTCTAGTTCCTTCAGTTTTCGTAGTATTCTCTTCATCTTTCTCTCTTTTCTATTTTTATCCACTAACTCTTTTTCGTGACGTGAATTACGTGCCGATTGTCAGTTGTTCCTTGTGTTTCGACGAGTCGAGTTGTGAAGTGATCCATTCCGTTTTTCTCTAGTCTTCTCATGCGCCACGAGCAACATGCCTCCTGTTTCTCTGCGTTCTCTCAAACAGAGCAAGAAGTGTAATATCACATCGTCTGACATTTTATGAGCATGAACTCTGACTCGAGGACAGCACAACTCGAAAAGAAGATACCGAAAAGTTTAGAAGGGGTCCGGAAGAGAACAAGGGTCTTGAATAAAAGATAATGTTCCTAAAAAATTGTAGAATCTTGTTTCCAGCAGTCGCTCTCGCTGCCAGACGACGTCACAGTGTCTCGAATTTCGAATCGTCCGTCATTGACACTAACACGGAATCGGTTGCATCATCAATCTTCGGACTAGGTGAGTAGTTTGCAGGAAGTGTTTCAAAGAAAAGGAAGAGTGATTACTGTGGATAGAAAACCAGTTTGAGAAAGTTTCATCATTTTTCTGGTTGCAAACAGTCATTGATCATTCAAACTGTTCGATCGAATCGTTTCCGTTACGAGAACCCAGTCGCAAAACCGGTTTCCATGGTGATCACAAAACACTAAACGCCTTTTTCGAAGCAACAATTCTTTATTCGTGTTAAGGAAGTGTTTGATTCGAAACTTTGGAATGCAATGAAAAAAGAAGAAGAGGTAGTGGAAAGTCCGAGAGGAAGTCGCTTAACGGCGGGATCCATCCTCGAAGAAGACTCCTCCGTCGAGAGCGCAGTACTTGGGGCACACTCCCTTCTCTCCTGGGTGTCCGTCCTTTCCTGGCTGTCCTGGATGTCCTGGCTGTCCGTCTCTTCCTGGCTGTCCTGGCTCTCCGTTGGCTCCCTTCTCTCCTGGTCCTCCCTGAGCTCCGTCCTTTCCTGGCTGTCCGGCTGGTCCGCGCTGTCCTGGCTGTCCTGGACGTCCTGGCTCTCCTGGGGCTCCTGGCTGTGGCTCTCCGTTGCGTCCGTTCTCTCCTGGAGCTCCGGCTGGTCCTGGCTTTCCTTGTGGTCCTGGTGGTCCTCCTGGTCCCTTGTTTCCTGGCTGTCCGTCTGGTCCTCCTGGTCCTGGTGGTCCTGGTGGTCCGAGTGGTCCCTTGTTTCCTTGTGGTCCTGGTGGTCCGGCTGGTCCGGCTGGTCCCTCTGGGCATGGCTTGCATGGTGGTGGGGTGATTGGCTCACATGGCTCCTTTGGCGGGCGTCCTGGGTTTCCGTTGAGTCCTGGCGCTCCTGGCTTTCCTGGCTTTCCAGCGCGTCCTGGAGTTCCTGGTGGTCCCTGGGCTCCTGGCAGACAGCATCCCTCGCATTGTCCGTTTCCAACTTGACGAGCAGTACGGTTGTGAGCCATCATCATGTCCGGAATACGGTTGACGTCTCCCCAGAGCTTCTTGGCCTCAGCACGGCACTCGACGATGTCGTGGTGCATGGTCTTGCGGGCGTGGTGGATGTAGTTGTAGACCATCGGGAGGGTGATGCACACCGACAAGACGGCGATCGTCGAGAAGGTGAGGGCGGCGTAGCCGACGAAGCGGTAGGCCTTGATCTTGGAATCGATGTCCATGGCTGGAATGGTTACTGGTTACCTGCGCAGCCCTTTTATATCGAAGACTTGCCGTCGTGGAATTCGTATGACCTCTCCCCGCCTCCTAAATCATCACACTCTCTACCACCAGGAAGTCATCTCTAGCTGTCCAGAAAAAAGAAAGAGATAGTATCAAACTGAAATTTCTGCCTTCCGTCGTCCCCACCTTCGTTTTCCCAAAAAACAACGACGCTGCCCTCTCGCATAGCCATGCGCAATCATCTTTTCTTTTTCTCTTATTACACTGCCGTCTGGCCTCTCTCCTGCTGATTGCCAATTGGTTTGGTTCACTTGTTCGGTTACCACGGGTTATGTGACGACGCAGCAGCGTTGATCGAAGAAAAATGATCGAAAAGGTTGATAGGATAACGGCAATTCGCCATCGGGAACATTCGACTTCGGTTGATTTTCAATGGTCAGATGGGCATGGGATCGGAAAAACGACGGAAACTAAGGAAACGAATACTTTAACTCTTTTTTTTCAGATGCTCACAAATTCGATAAACCGCCTGTTGTGTCTGTGCAACGAGCGGAAAGTGCCCGTGTTCCGCAGTTGCTTGTCAGCCAACCGAGTTTCGATTTGCGTCGAACCCAGTCTGAAAGTCACCTCGACGCCAAAGTCATTGATGCCGTGCTCTCGAGCTCTGCGGATTTTGGAATGGAGAACTCAGTGGAAGACGAAATCAAGTTGATGCTGGTCGGAGATTTGAACAGAAGTGTTTCCGGTAACAACTTGGATCCTCATGTTCTCGGAGTTGTCAAGAAGGAGGACAAAGACAAAACATTGACACAGGCGGATGCTGCGAAAGGACTTGCATTGCTGACCTCGGTGAGTTGAGCTCACAGCTCTTCATTCTTTATCGAGTCCATATAAAATGTTGTGCAGACTGGCTCAGTCGCTTCACTGTCCTCTATGAATTCGAACCGGACTGACACTGGAACAGAAGATGCTGTTGAGGACGAAGAGACGGGGCTCGATAGGAAAAGACCGGCCAGCACACGGAAAGCGAAAATCCAGGCAACGTTTGCTGCTGGAAAGAAGAAAGTTCTTGACCTGATGCCACAAAAGAGAAGATTAACTGACGCGACTGACTTCGGCGGAGAGAGCATCGAAATCGGAGCAGACGCTGGGTCTCTTTACGACTCGGAGTCTCATAGAGAACCGTCTACCAGTAGATCACCAATGGCGACAACTGTAAAGAGGAAGGACAGTCCGTCGGAAGACAAGAAGGAGAAAAAGCGACTCAAGAAGAAGTTGTCTGAATCTCCGAAGATCAGGAGAGGAGACGGTCAGAAGGACCAGTCTCCAATGACGACTATAAAAACGAGGACAACGAAATGTGTGCAATTTCAAAAGGTAACGCTTTTCTTGTGAGAAGTTTTCTAATAATTCACCAGCTTCAGGACGTTATGTGGGGACAATCTCTGCATTTCGAACTTGATGTTCCAACCGACTCAACAGTCCGAAGTTCGATACGGTATCTCAATGTGACGGTACATGCGAAGGAGATCAAATCTGCCGGCACCCCGAACACTTCCGCTTCCACTCTACCCGGTGTTACACCATCCACGCCCGAGAGTGTAGGATCGTCCACAACTACCGATTCTTCATCTCTCGCTTCAACTGCGAACGTGACCGAGCCAAAACCAATTCTTCTGGGATCAGTGTCTCTTTTTGTTCCACAGCTGATCGACGACTGCCGGCTAACCCTTTCGGACTGTCATCGCGAAGTATTCCAACTGAAACAACCAAACACATCAGCACCATCTCAACCGACTACACCCAGCGAAGATCCGTGAGTGAAAAATTCTGCATCATTCAAACGCGTGAATTTATTTATCCAGATTTTTGACCGAGTTCTCTCGTCACGCTGGTTTCGATCCTCGTTTGTGTTTCGGAGACATCACTCTTGGATTCCGCTACTTCCCTAACGGATTTCCAACCGACAAAGCCATCAATTTGGGAGACGAGAGCGAGGATGAAGTCGCAAAAGTCACATTCGGACAAGACGCCGCTTCTCCAGGAAGACCCTTCTCGCCGCCCGCATTGGCACCGGCCAGTCACGATTGGAGAGTGTGGTACGGAAAAACAAGTAAGTTATTGAGTCTGTGGAAACCTATTCAATTAGAACATTTAAACAGGTACAACTTGTGCGATGTGCCGTGGAAAAATTTGGCTCCGGAACGCTTCTTGCTGCTCCCGTTGCCTCGTCATCTGCCACAACAAGTGTGTCGTCAAAGCGAACAACGGAGGGATCGCCTGTTCTCCTCAGCAACAGCCTCCTTCCAGTCTTCCACTCTCCGACGATCCTCACTTCGAGGAAGTGAACGCTACCGAGCTGGACCCAGCGCAACAGTCGAGAACCCCTTCGGACCATCCACACGATGAGACGCATGCGCTGATCCTTCAGTCGCCGTCGACGTCATCTATGTTTTCAAGTTCTTGTAAGTCATTGGAGTTGATTTCAATTTGAAAATGGATTTTTCAGCAGACACGCCGGATCTTTCTAAACGTGCGAGATTCAAGAAAGTTACGGAGAAGTTCTCGAACTGGCGGAAGGGAGGAAAGAAGAAAGACGACGAAGGAACTCCCACCAGGTTTGTTTCTAGGAAAATTCTACATTTTTTCCGTCGATTTCTCAGGAAAGACACTTTGGATAGCGATGGTTTCTCGGCAGACTCATCTTCAGTTCAACAAGATCAGGACAGTCCAATGGCCAGTATCCAGTATGTATTGTCTGATGTTCTTCCGGAACTCGACGGCAGCCCTTTCATAAGTGGGCTCTACTTTCAAGTGAGATTATTTTTGGTCACTTTCAATGCAATCAATCCACTATTTTCAGCCGGGAAATGCATACAATGAGCAGACGATCAAAAATGCGAAAACCCTCGGACGCGAGATATTTAGTGATTTTCCTACGGAACAACGAGTCGAGAAAATAAATGCACAAATCGACAGAATTCAGGCGGCGATACGAGAAACCAAAGACGATCGATTAGTAGTGATTCAGAATGGGGGAGGTGAGCGATAGAAGGAAACTTGGAAACTATCCCTTTCTCGAGATATTGCAGAAACATCCGCCAAGTTCCAAGGACTCGACGAACGCCTTCAAGCTCTCGCCGTCCTCATGCTTCACTACTGCTCGGCTCTTCAGGACTGTCAATCGGGACGCTCAACGCCGGCTCCACCGCCTGATTTCTCCGAAGGAAGTATTCCGAATGAGGTACGTATTTGAAAAAAGCAAATTGTCTTCCAATTCTCTGAAAGTCTCCAGAAAACCGAAGAGTTCCCGGCCGCCGACATCGCTGAAGAGGACGCTGAAAGTGTAATGGATGAAGATACCGTGACCGCAGACGTTCCGCAATCACTATTACCTGCTGATGAACATCCGGCTCCATTGATTCCAGCCGTTGCAACTCCATAATCGTCTGTTCTCCAATTGAACACAAATTCACTTTATCTGCTCCCTCAACCTTCATATCCTTCTCTATCACTTCATCATTACCATCATCTCTTATCATTTCCTTTGTCTCTGTGATAAATCCAACCGATCATCCCGTTTCCCCTATCCCGAGCCAATGTACCAAACTTTGAATGTATTTCAACTGTGATTCCCGCGAACTTTTTTTTTGCCAAACCCACAATTTTTCCTCTAAATTATCATGTACTCTTTCTAGCCTCCGAAGCATAATTTCCCTTTATAATTTATTTATTGAACCTGAGGAATCGCGGAATATTCTTCGCGTCTTTCTCACTCTTCTCTTCTCGAATTCTGTACGTTTCATAAATCCAATTAATTCAAAATTAAACGTTGACATATTCAGAAGCACGTTTCCTCGGTTCTAACAAGTACATATATCTCTATTGTCTCGTTCGTTCTCTCCCCCCACAACTAAATTAGACACCACCTGCTCTCCAATCTGCGTCTCCCCGAAAGAACATGCTCCATCTTTTTTTGGAAGCGAAGGGTGTTTCGCATCGATTTCACATTCATTGAAGAGCTTCTTTTGGTTCATTTTGTGCTCGGGTCACATTTATTATTCTTGTTCTCCTGTTATAGTCACGTGGTCTCGAAATAAGATTCACCGTCCTCTTTCCAGAACCGCCCGAGGCGATGGCGGCCGCCGTGATCTCATCGACGTTATTTGGTTGTGTTGGGTGTCAAGCAGGAATCGAATACTTACAGGGGTAGATACTCATCGGGAAAGAAATCTAGAGAAACATCCGTTTAGATTCGTGAAGAACAGTCTGAATCTAATCACCTTCTCTTCCTTCATATTCACTGCCACCTATGGACTCATTTCGCATTCTCGGTTCTTCACTGTTCCCAATCGGATACCCATCAAGTGAGAAAAGACCAAAGTCTGTCAAAAAACATATTGTTTTCCAGATCGTATGCTCAAATAGTTGCCATCTTCTTCACAGTCAACATGGCCAACAACTTGGCACTAAAGTTCGCCATCTACTTCCCTCTTTTCATCATCTTCAAATCGGTAATTTTCCATTCAGAGATTCGAAAAAGATGCATTAGTTGTTCAGGGAACTCTCCTGGCAAATATGACGATGGGATGGATCATCCGCGGCTACCGATACAATCTGAAGCAGATCAGTTCGGTGGTTGTGGTGACTGCGGGAATTGTGATATTCACACTGGCCAGTTATGAACCGGGGGCTAAAAATGTGAGTTTGGAAGTGTTAGTTTTTCTCGAAAATCGAAAAAAAAAGTTCAGATCCGAACGGGAATCGACACGTCTAACTGGCTAGTTCCAGTCCATCCGTTCCTTGTCGGCGTTGCGCTTCTCTCGTTTTCGCTCGTTCTCAGTGCATACCTCGGGATTTATCAGGAGACGTTCTATCAAAGACACGGCAAACACAATGAGGAGATGATGTTTTATGTGGTAATCAAGTTCTGAAAATTCCTGGTTCATGTGATGTGAATTTCCAGCACTTCCTGTCAATTCCCGCATTCGCTCTGGTCGGAGACGAGATGCTGCCAGCCTTCCATGCCGCCAACTCGACGCCTTCCCTCGTCGTCGCTGGAATCGACACAATCATCCCCTCGGCATGGCTCTACATTTTCGCCATCTGCCTCTTCCAGTGAGCTTCTGAAACAGTCAACCAACCATAAAGTGCCTATTCAGATTCGGTTGCACCAAAAGCGTCTACATGCTGTCCGCGGTCACGACGTCTCTGAACGTGACGATGGTTCTGACGCTGCGCAAGTTCCTCTCGCTTCTCATCTCGTTCCTTGTCTTCGAGAACTCATTCAACATGTTCCACGTGCTCGGCGCCGCGTTCGTCTTCATAGGCACCTTCATGTTCTCCGTGTCATTCTCCTGAAACTCTCCCCGCGTACCAATGATCTTCACCAATTTTACAACTTTCTAGAGCTTCCAACGAATGTATAAAATGTGATATTTAGAATACGTAGAACTAATAAATCGAAAGACGTCAGTGTTCAATTGGACACAGATGACAATCGGATTTCAAACTAAATCCAGATGAAAGTGCGACGAGAGGACTAGCCGACGACGATCTCTCGTACTAATCGATGGATCCTAATCTAGCGTCGGAAACTGTTTGCACACACACATGCATCGGCACACAAAAGAGTGTACTCGTTTTCGTTTATATTTCATGGCCCAATTCATGAACGATGCGGATCATTCGACGCGAGAGGCGAGAGACGCAGACGACGAGACGGACGACAACTGCTGGCGACCTCCCGTTGTTGTTGGGAAATGGGAGAGAAGGAAGAGAGGGGCTCCAGGATGCAAATGTATTGATTCCCCCCGCGAGGAGCCCCCTCGGAGCAAGACGGGGACCTTCCCTTCTGCAGGGGCGTTCTTATCATGCATCATGCCTTATCAGTGCCCCACCCGTGCTCTTTTCTTCTTCTTCTTCTCAGTGACAACACTAGTTCCACGTTTTATCACCTTCTTCTTCGTCTCTCTGAGCACTCTTCATTCTGCTCATTCTCTCTCTCTTTCTCTCTGACTCTCCTCTTCTATTCCATCTCTCTTCCAGTTTTGGAGTGGTTTAAACACACGTAACCCACCCTCTCTCATTTCTAATTTATTCTGAAAACGTGGTGGCCGTTTCTTCGAGTCGATTGATTGACGACGAAATTCGGAAGAAAAACGTGAATTCCGCTGCTGAAAATAACACAAAATGGCGAGGAAATCAGAGGAGAATTCCGAGGTTAGTTGCAGAAGTTTCCGTGCGTTTTCGAGGTTTCGGGAGCAATTCCCGTTTCACTGAAAGCAAATTTATCCAGAATTGTTGAAACTGACAACTCTCCCGAGCTTCTTCCCCTCGTTTTCCCATTTTTCACGAGACCACTTTGTCTCCATGGAAATGCGCCTCCCCTCGTGTTTCCCCTAGTGATCTACTTCCCATCTTTCCGTTTCATGTGAACTAAAAAGTGCTATGCCTTCTGAAAATTCTCAGTCAACCAGCTGTCAAAAGTTCGAGGTAAGAGGCATTTTTTATTTCGGAAGTAGAGAAATCATTCGATTAGTTTGATGAAGACGTAGTTTTATGAAATGTGGATATTATATCTATTATTATTATTATTATTATTGTTCCATCTGAAGAAAAGAGACTTTCAAGAAACAGTTAATTCTCGATTTCACTGGTCAGTACTGAAAACAGGAAAATCAGAAAAAGGAAATTTTGCGAACAACTGAGAGCCTATTGAATGTTTATTTTGAGTGCAGCAGGATGAGTTGCACATTGACATGGAATGACCACAGTAGACAAATCTCAGCGTTTTCGAACAACATTCCCACCGCAGTTCATCGCATAGAACGGCACCTCTGCTGGAGAATCATTATATCACGAAATTGATAAGAGATATCAAAAAGTTATCAACAGCAAACTTGTAGATCATAACTAGGACTACAAGTTTGCTGTTGACAAATTTTTGATATCTCTTATCAATCTCGAGATATAATGATTCTCCGGCAGCATTTTGAGTTCCGCTCTACATATTCGAGGAATTACGGTAAATGCACTGTTTTTCTTTTTCTAACGCTCGGGACCATAAAGCGCGCGTCCAATGCAATCGTGCTCCTCTGCTCCATTGGTGTTTGCACCTCGCCGTTTGAAAACAGAGTGCGAATTTGCTGCAATCGAGCCAAAGAGCGTGGTCAGAGAGAGAACAACTTTCCATTGAAAACGTTCGAATGCAAGACTCAACCATTCAACTCTTTTCCATTCAAACATGCATCATTCCTACCTCCTTTTGCCCTCTCCGAGACCATCAAAACCGTATCAAAGTGTCCCCCCGTCGCCGCTTTATGTTGATACAGCAGCCCTTGTTCTCCGCCATCCATCCAGCACACACACATGTGCACTCGATTCCACATTTACTGCCACGTCGTCCCGCGGCCGCCCGTGTATCTTCTTTCTCTCTGCCCCTCCTCCCGACTATTTTTTAATCGAAGCCACATTTGAATTCGCAACGCGTGTTGTGTTGGCTTTTGCTTCACAACGACCCCGATCGGCATTCAGTTGTGCGTGTTTGATTCTAGTCGCTAGACACTATTCTTCTGACAATGAGTGAAGGAGGCCAAGCGGTATGATCTCCACCTAGACACGTGCCCCTTGTTCATTTCTTCTACTGATCCGCCACTGAATCGTCTTGTTTCAGGGACTCGAAGCGTGCATCGGACAGAGCCACGAAGTGATGACGACGCCTGCCGACGAGTTGGAAGCGTTCCGCGCACGCAAAGTCGCTCTCATCACCGGAATCTCGGGACAGGTATCGTTCAACTCCTACCGTTGGTCGGGGAAATAATATATTCCCTCTCACAATTGATCTACCAGCTGTTGAGAGGACTGTTCAGCATCTATGGAACATTTCCACAAAGTATGCTTCCTCGGAGAAATGAGCTATAACTATCCTAACTTATCAATCATGAACTTCATCGTTCATTGAAACGGAGTAACACATGTGAGCAATTTTCAGCAGTATCTAACTGAAAAATCAGGACAGCTCCTTATGAAGCTGGAAATTAGCCGAAACGGTCCCTCCAGGTCACGAAATCACAAAAATATCGCGTTTTCCGAAACAACTAGACATTATCAGTTGTACCATTTTAATAAAACATCGATCCTTTTCGAGAATTGATTTAGAACCTAATTGAATGATTGCTCTGGAACTAGTCGGTAACGACTATTAGACTCTGTTTTAACAAAATGAAACACAATTTAGCGATCTACGATGCAGAATGCTGAAATATTAAGGGGTAACCTTATACTTTTGAAACGCACTGTATGTATTCCAGGACGGTTCGTACCTCGCCGAGCTGCTGCTGGAGAAGGGATACAAGGTGCACGGCATCATCCGCCGCTCCTCTTCGTTCAACACCGCCCGCATCGAGCACCTCTACAGTAACCCGATGACGCACAACGGCGGCGGATCGTTCGCTCTCCACTACGGAGACATGACCGACTCATCGTGTCTCATCAAACTCATCTCGACTATTCAACCGACTGAGGTAAGACAGAGATTTAGGATTCGACCTGATTTGTGGAGTCTCTGAAACAGTTGATGTTTGCAGGTGTACCACTTGGCGGCGCAATCGCACGTGAAGGTCTCCTTCGATCTTCCCGAGTACACGGCCGAAGTGGACGCCGTCGGGACTCTCCGTCTTCTCGACGCAATCCACGCGTGCCGTCTCACCGAGAAGGTCCGCTTCTATCAGGCGTCGACTTCCGAGTTGTACGGAAAGGTGCAGGAGATTCCGCAGAGCGAGAAGACTCCCTTCTACCCGCGCTCTCCGTACGCCGTCGCCAAGATGTACGGCTACTGGATCGTGGTGAACTATCGCGAGGCGTACAAAATGTTCGCGTGCAACGGAATTCTCTTCAATCACGAGAGTCCGAGAAGAGGTAGATATCACACACACACAGTAGCAGTTGCAGTTGTACAGTAATCCTTTTCCAGGCGAGACCTTCGTCACCCGAAAGATCACTCGTTCGGTCGCCAAGATCAGTTTGGAGCAACAAGAGTGCGTTGAGCTCGGAAATCTGAGTGCTCTTCGTGATTGGGGACACGCGAGAGAGTACGTTGAGGTGAGAGACGCAGACAGTCAGAGACAGAGAAACATTCGGGTTACTGTAGGCGATGTGGAGAATTCTTCAACACGACTCTCCGGACGACTTCGTCATTGCGACCGGAAAACAGTTCAGCGTCAGAGACTTCTGCAACTTGGCATTTGCTGAAATCGGAGAGACACTGACGTGAGTGGAATCTGAAGACGTTGGGAGACACATGAATCGATTGCAGATGGGAAGGAGAAGGTGTGGAGGAAGTGGGAAAGAACAAAGACGGGGTGGTTCGCGTGAAAGTGAGTCCCAAGTACTATCGACCGACTGAGGTGGAGACACTTTTGGGAAACCCCGAGAAGGCGAAGAAGACACTCGGATGGGAGGCTCAGATCACTGTTCCCGTGAGTTTGATTGATGAACAAGAAGGGGAATTATTCAAGAGCCGGCTCCGGAGAGCTCTGCCGGAGAATCATTATATCTCGAAACTGATGAGAGATATGAAAAACTTGTCAACAGCAAACTTGTAGCTCTGGTTATTATCTACAAGTTTGCCGTTGACAACTTTTTGATATCTCTTATCAATCTTGAGATACAATGATTCTCCGGCAGAGCTCTCCTCGGTTGCAGGAAAATTTTGATGGCATCCGAGAGTAAAACTCCTAAAAAAAGAGGGTCTAATCTAGCAGAGGAAGTTGCTGTTCTAATCATCTCTGGTTCAGGAGCTTGTCAAAGAGATGGTCGCCAGCGACATTGCTCTGATGAAGGCCAACCCGATGGCCTAGTTCTCTCCAACGTCGCCGTTGTCTCGCAATTCATTACTCTTCTTGTGATAACCATTCTTGTCTTGATTCAGTTACTTCTTCTTCTTCTTCTTCTTCTTCTTCGCTGTTTAGTATTGTTTTCACTCTATAACTTATTGCTGTGATGATGATCTGGCATCTGGGCACCTCTCGTTTCTATATTATAAAGCATTCAATGGGAACAACATCCCCCCGCTCAGTGGATGACGAGAATCGAATCGTTCTCGCCGCCTAGCCAGTTCTTGACAGCTTATTCTTGTGGTCAGTACCTGATATCCAAGAAAAGATAGAGGAAGAAGTTGGAAAGTTCAGGCGGAAGACGAGTGTACGGTAGGTGAGAGGGCGGATTGGAGAGGAAGAGTCATCTAATGTGTACTGGACTAACGTCTTAATCTTCGAGTTTCCTCTTCAACGAATGACTGAAACCGTAGAACACGTTTGGAGCCACGGTTACACGGACACGTTCTGCATTAGGGTCATGAGCATATTCTGGTGTGAGACAACCTGAGAATAGCTCCCAAATAGTGAATATATATCAACCATCATGGCTTAATGAGTCACTTGAATTGAGTGATCAAAGATAATTAGAAAGTTCACAACATAACGAGTAACTGATGGAATCCCTACTTCATTCGAGACTAACGAAACGGTAGATCACTTTACATCCTGCATCTCGGCAGTTTCATCAGAATACATACTTCTTTTTGAATGTTTTTCATTCCGAGAACCACTGTGAACCTTGTCTGACTCTGAACTATTTCTACATCCCTGTTACCATGTTTATTTTCGAAGAAACGCCACACCGTTCCAATAAAACGTATTCATTACTCAACCATTTAGATGCACCTATTGAAACAGTATTCGTGGACGTTTTGTTCCCTATCACTTGCGCCTCAGCTTCTGATAACAGAGGATTACTGTAGCGGATGATTTGATTGGATGGATGCGTTGAGAACTAAGAGATGAATAGGAAAATGAACAGAAATGAATAGAATGAGACATGGAAAGGTGGTTGGGAAGACGTACCAGTTACTCCGCTCCTCCCACTCACGTCATTCGAGTAATGACGTCATTATTCGGGAGGAAACAAATGATTGGAAGGAGGGCTTTGACACTTTGATCTCAATGTTCCACTAATTAGTGCGTTATTGCAAAAACGATAATCGTGACGAGAGGAACCGAAATGGAAGACGATCGACCGTTTCCGATCGTTCTCCTTCGTCCCAGCCGGACAGAAGGTGTGTGCTTGCCCCCTGCGTGCCCGTGCCGTGCCGTTTCGCTCACAGTTTGACCGATCAACTGATTGGTCATTTGTGTCTCACACGAAGCACCTTGAGAACGATCTCCCGGGGGCAGTGTGGGCGGCGAGAGAGTGCGCGGGATGGAGAGACGCAGAGAGAGAGGATTCGAAGCGAGATTAATTTGAGATTTTGGATACTTTTTGGGAAATTGTGGTGGTGGTGAGACAGGTGTCATAGTTAGTAAGAGGGCGAGTAGAGGATACGGGGGTGGTTGAGTCGAAGAATAGTCTTTATGGAAGTCTCTGATGAGGTCCACGTTCAGCCGATTCGAATTGGAAGGAGGCGCTTCAATGAACGAAATTTTGCCTTTGGATTTTAGTACCAGTTATTGGAGAAAACAGGTTAGAATTGAAACTTTGGAACTTTTTGAAAAATCTGAAACAGAAATCGCTTCGAAACGACCGAGACACTGCTGAACTTACCGTAACCCTTATTTCGAGGTTCTCGGCTGCTTTTGGTGCTGATTTTCGGAGAACAGTTCTGCATAATTATTTTGCCGAGAGGGCCGAGAACATCCCAATTCGTCCCCAGCGCAGTTTGAGAACATTTCTGTAATTTGTGGGGAGTTTATCATGAACTTGGTCATTTTACTATTTTTATTCACCTGTGTCTTATGCCCATTCTCGTTTGTCCCCCTAGCTTCTTTTGTAAAATTATATTTTGGTGAATAAATAAATATATTGTCAATATTATCTGAAGAAGGTTCTATGGAACGGTAAGGATCTTCTAGATTGTTCATTGTTAGTTTGCTCCCGTTTTCAGCTGTAAAAGAACGCCCCCCCCCCGTCCCATTGATTCTACAGTACCCTCCATCTATGTATAGTTTGGTTATCCCCCTTCGTTCCGAAACGTTATGATCTTTCCAGCGACTCCTCCCTCTGTTATCAAACATACGTTCTAGCACTTTTCCGTCTCTTCCCAGCCCGATGTTTCCCGTTCTTCGACGGAAAACCAAATGATCGTCGTTTGATAGATCAAATTGTCTCGTCGTCGCGCCTCGAATGGCATAAACGATGAGGAGGTTGGATTTTGATAAATCGCGCCGAAATTGAGAGACGATCTTTTTTCGGGCGGGCAGATTGAGAGAAGGTGATGGATTGGAGGAACAATTGTCGAAAGTGCAGACGATGGAAGACCATTTCGATTGGCGCACTTGCAAAGTAGACACTTGTTGATGCCATTGGAAGGAGATGACTTAAAGAAAGACGCGGAATGTTTCATAAGCAGAAGGAGCGTTCTTTGATGTTCCTGCGAAACAGATACATTATTGTTTATGTTCATATCCGTCGGTTTCTCATTTTGTTTTGGGAACACAGGTAACTCAAGTACGCAAACAACCAGATACACTCTTTCATTCTCAGTTTCTCGTACTTCGATCACTCGTATTCCGTTCTAGAGCCATTTGTTTTGAACTTGCGCACACAGTCTTGGTGATCGTTCGGGTTTTCCAGAAACGGCTGATGAAGCATGGAGTATTTCAACTTCTTTTAGACCCCGCACGTTTTCCCGGTATCTTCAGGAGATCCTCTCTCGGATTCTGACACATCACTGTTCATAAAGAAACTACACAACAACACTGGATCAATTGAACCAACAAAAGATTCCTCATCATATATAATTTTCATTAGTTTTCGTTAGCATGCAAGGTGGAGCATAATTGTTCAAAATGCTCTGCTGGTCCTGAAAAAATGAAACACAATTTAGCGATCTACGATGCAAGATGCAGAAGTATTAAGGGGTGGCCTCATACTTTTGAAACGCACCGTATTCCAGGACGGTTCGTACCTCGCCGAAAAAAAAATGATCTGCTGGTCCTCATATCACTAAGCCTATGAAAATACGTCTGATACAACGGACAAACATTGGAACATTGGAACACTCAACAAAAAAAAGTATCCCGGTTTCGAGAAGAAATCTTCGATGGAGAGCTGAGAATTGACAATTGTTCGGTAGGTTTTGAAATGATTGTCCATTGAGCCATACTTTCTGGGAAATAGTCCTGAAATGTTGTAACCGGTTGATCCACGAATACGGTAGTTTGACCCATAGTCTCTTTTGCATGGGATGATCTATCACAAACGGTCACGTCAACACACCGTTTCAACCTCGAAAGAGTTTCTTTCGATCCTCTCGAAATAGCGTTGAACTTCAAGAGACGCAGACGATGCATGGATACGGTATCTGGATGTGATAGTCGAAAGGGGGCGGGCGGTTTGTTCTCGGGATGAGAAGAGGGATGAGAAGAGGGAGGAATGGGGAGGGAGGAAACAAAACATAAGGGCAATTAAATTAGGAAACAATCACTTCTCCTCCTTCACACACGCAGCCGTTGTGCTAGAATGCGACGACGTCCGCCGAGTTTACTCGCTCTCACTCTCTTCATATGTGGTGAGTTTTTTGATGATTAAGAGGTTGCAATTGTTGAGTGAAGTCTGCCCAGTTATGATTTCAAAATCTCATTGGTTATCCCCCAGACAGTTATCAAGGGGCGTTCGAACTTTCAGTTCTCTTCAGACACAATGCATGAGTTCGAACGAAACGAACGTTCCAATGCAAACGAAAACGCATCGAAAACTGATCATGTCATCCAGAAACAGTAACTCTTTTGATCTCTCCCCTCGAACTTTCTTGCCCCCGTCCAAGAACCCTTCCCCGTAGCCGTCGTTTCCTCACCTTCTTCGTCCTCTCCGTGTCTCCGCCCGGCCGGTGATGAATGAGTTTCTGCATGCGGCGTGTCGTTCTTCGAGGAAGAACACGAGACGGCGATTTGTCATATTTTTAGAGAACTTGATAGGGAACGGGTGTGTGGGTGAGTGACGAGGGAGAAGGTGATAGGCGGTTCGCTTTTTGGACTCTTGGATTCCGATTTCGGAGGGGAAAAAGTGTCTCTTGAACATGACACAGACAACTTCCAACACTTGCTTCCTGTTTCATAGTGTCTATATCCTTTCCACACTTTTCAGTCGTACAATCCGATTTATTTCAGTACTCTCCAGTGCAACAAATGCCTCCAAACCACCCAACAAACTGGCTGCGATGGAGAATGTGAAAATGAATTCGAAGGAGATCGATCGGGTGCAGCAGATGCACTACGGGTGGTACATCCAGGCGGTCAGCTCGCTTCTCGGATCCGTCGGCAAACAGATGTACATGAAGATGAGAAAGTAAGCAATTGATAATTGGATCAGTTGGTGATAAGAGAAGAACCATTAAACGGCGCGGGTCCATCGGGTGACGGGAGATGTAAATCACACGGAAAGCCGGGGAGACCAGTTCGTCACTTGGCACTTTTATGGCTTTTCTCGCTTTTCTTGCCGACGATGGATTGAGTGTTGCGAGACGGACGGGAGGAGAACGAAAAACCGTCGAGAATATCAGCCGCCGAGAGGAGGCAAATGATAAGCTGATAGTTTTCGGAAGACATGGACAATGCGTCGTTAAGAGATGCAATGATGGCTGCGCATATAAAATACGATTTCACTTTGAACAAATGAACTCGTGGTGATGATTATCATGGGATGGTTTATCGTCCGTTCACAGTATCAGACGTCCCGAGTATTACTCACGGGCTGAACATGTCTCTTTTGAATGCATTTTGGACAGTTTCGGGGTTACAGTTTTTGACTGAATGGGCACTTTGAACGTCATAGACTCGATTTTTTCGGCGAGTTTGTTGCTTTGAACGAACCAATATTCTCGTAACAATCGTCTGTAATAAAGCCAAAACGTTCGCGTTTTGCTGAAAAAGAATTGGAAAGTAGAAACATGCTCCGGTTCTCTTGAAACTTTGAAACTGAATTTCAGCACAGTAGAACTAACAATTAGGAATTTGCTTTGTTTTCCAAGCTCAGGTAGACATTATTTCTAACCGAGCTTATGGACAAAGTTTGAGACTATTCAAAACATGTCCATCACTATAGCCGCAAAGACCCTTTCGGACCTATTCAACCTGTATTAAAATGCAATTTCACGACATATTTTCCCTATTGAAACGACGTCTCGAGTTTCGACACACTTGACGACGTTTCACGAAGTCGTTTGAATAGTGCAAATACGACGTGAAATTGAATTTTAATACAGTTTGAGTAGGTACGTTTGTCTTTGTTAGTTTGGAAGGCTATCTTCAGCTTCTAGGCACCTCTATTTCTTCGAATTCATGTCGCACCCCTCGGAAACCTTCTCTCAGTTCTTCGACCCTTCTCTCTAACGAATCCTGCTTCCAGACCTCAACGTCGTGCGTTCGTCGCGTGCCTCGACTCGATAAAGAAAGAATACGACGTGAAGGAGGGGGCCAAGTGTCTCGTGAAGGCGTTCGATGGGAAGCTGGAAGACTCCTTTGCGGAGGCGGCTCTCGATCCGAAACTTGATTTCATCGATAAGCAAGACACTGTTCCGATGGGAAAACTCGACATTCGGAAGATAAAAAGAAAGAGAATCGAGAAGAGAATTGTGCAAAAGGCGGCGAAGAAGAAGGCACGGACGGTGAGATTCAAAGAGAGAGATGAGACATCTGATCATTGTTCCAGATGATCAACGAGATCCAGAGAGAGAAACTCGAATTGGCCAGATTTCGCAAGCTGAAAAGAAGACGATTCGCTGCTCAGCACAATATGAGTCCGGAGAAATTGGAGAAAATGGAGAAGATAAACGAGATGAAACTGAAAAAGAAAAGGAAGAGAGTGCGGAGATTGAGGAGAGTCAAAAGAAACATTCTCTCTTTGTACGGGAACGAGGAGGCGGCGAAAGAGGCGAAGAGAGTGGACCGGACGGATGGAATGTGGTACAGAGTGAGGAATATGGACAAGGTGCCCGATATCGAGGAGAAGACGAAGAGTCCGATCAGGCGCTTCACCGGGATGATAAGAGAGTTGGCGAAGATCAACGGACACAGGAACATGACGTCCAGCTACTCGAATTTGAAGAAGGTGAGAAGGGAAATCCCCTAGATATATCAACTATGGGGTTACTTATACTCTATTAGGTTCATACTACATATATCTCTCGGGAAATTTTCGGCACGTTTGCCGGCAGGAATCGGCAAAAATTCGGCAATTTGCCGAATTTTGCCCAAATCCTGCCGGCAAACGTGCCGAATCGTGCCGGCAAACGTGCCGATTTTTGCCGATTTTGTGCCGTCGACAAGAGTTGGCGTGAGAGAATTTCGGATTTCGGAGTGAAAACAGTAACTGGGATAGTCAAAACTTGATTGATAGTGCCTACTAACGGCCCTCATCAAGCGAATCCAAAAAGTACAGTACTTCGACACTCTCTCTCTCGAAAGCTCGGCTCTTTTTCGTAAATTACACTGGGATATTGAGAAAGGCGAGACGTCACTATCCGAATGTACCGACATCTCGCGGGTTCCGCACTTCGTCGTACTTTGTACAAGAGGGGCGTGGCGAGTTTTGCCGGCAATCGTGCCGAATATTTTCTGAACTCGCTCGATGAAATTTCTCAGATTTCTGAGCAAGCTCCGCCCCTTTTGCCGGCAAACGTGCCGAATCGTGCCGGCAAACGTGCCGAAAATTTCCCGAGCTATCACCGTCCTCCGCACCCATTTCATTTCTTCATGAAGTATTGGAAAATGAATCAATCCAAACGATTCGATTATCTTTCTCTACGAAGGAAATTGTGAAACAGAAATGAAAGTCAATCATTCTCAAAATAGTCTATGGCTTAACAGATCTTGAATTTCCGTTTTCTCCCCATCCACCCCCCCCCCCCCCCAAACCTGTAAATGTTTCCAGCTCCAAGACGCAGTGTTCGGTGCGAGAGAGAAGAATCGGTTCAAGAACCGAATGCTCGACATGGTCATCGGAAAGAACCATCCACTGCGGCAGACGAAGTCATTCACCGACAGAGTCCGAGACATCACTCCCGACGGAATGATCGACGAGAACGTCTATGGACTCGTGGACGCTGTTCAGAAGCACAATAAGGACGCGAATGCGAACTTCCTCTCGCCACGCTTCCTGCCGATTATGCCCGAGAAACTGAACACGAAGAGGTGACTGAGAGTTGGCAGAGAACACTGTGAGCAATGCGTTTCAGACGTCTCCTCTCGCCAGATATGTTCCCTCTGTACAGGGACGAATCGGACAACAGCATTCTGCCGCTGCCGAACGTTCTCGAGAGGGCGGGACTCCGGGACAAGGACAGAGAGAATGTGCTCGAGTTGGTGATGGATCTGACGGGGGTGAACAATGTGGTCGATGATGCTCTGGATCTGGTGAAGGGACTGAGGAGGCAGGGACTAGACAAGGATCTCGTGGATATGACGTCTCTAGTCGACATGGTAAGAGCCATGCAAAGAGGAGTGCGGAGACGAATGGATTACAGGCCTACGCTACCCTCGCCGGCACTCTCACTGCCCCTCAAAACCTTGATTTCGCCAACAAAAAGTTCTCATTTATGAACAAAGAACAGATGGAAAGTCTCTACGGAGAGAAGGGCATCTATAACACTTCGGTGTCCGAACTGCCGTTCGACATGAACGAAGTGAGTGAAATGACAGAGGATCAGAAGGAGGAGTCGATTCGAATGACGATCAGAGAGCTGGCCAAGGGCAACGGAGCACAGGGAGGAGGCTACAGGCGAAGGGCCAAACGACAGACCCTGCAGCTGTTCGGGGGCATCTACAAGGTGGTCTTCCTCAACCCGACCGTCTTCTCCCCGCAGGCCTTCTCTCCGACGATCAACACTCTGTCGGTGCTCGGACCGCTGGTCATCTCGCCGCAGTTGTTCTGTCCAAGTGTCCTCTCGCCTCTTCTCATGTCCCTTCCGGTCATTTCTCCGCAGGTGAGTGGGAAATTAAACTAATTCACATTTAAAAAAACTACCGTTTCGCGAACTCTTGTTGATTTAAAAATTTAAAAATTTGTAATTCGTAAAAAGAATGTGGGTTACGGCATTAAACTTTCATCTCCATTCAAAAAACCATATTTGACTGGGTTTGGTCTTGAACGCAAGACAGTAGATAAGCCATCGAGATACCGTAAAACTCTATCTTAACGGCGCCCCAAACGGTTCCGGAGAACCATTATATCTCGAGATTGATGAGAGATATCAAAAAGTTGCCAAGAGGAAATTTGCAGTCCTAGTTATGATCCACAAGTTTTTTGTTGACAATTTTTTGATATCTCTTATCAATCTCGAGATATAATGGTTCTCCGGCAGCGATTGGGGTGCCGTTAAAATAAATGTGTTTAAACGGTATTTTGTGAGTGTCAAAACGAGGCAGTGAATGAAAACAACGGAGTTTGAGTTACTGTTTCGCGAAGTCAAGTAATGTTTTCTCTGTGAATCGTCAATGTTTCGTTGCAGACCAACTCTATCCCTCCTCTAAATCTTCTCCATTTCCAGGTCGGCAACCCCCTGATCTTCTCTCCGTACGTCGTCGGTCCGAACGTCCTCTCGGCGGCCGTCTTCAACGCGTACGTCTTCTCGCCCTACGTGCTCTCGCCCAACGTCATCAACCCGTACGTACTGTCTCCTCTGATCCTCTCGCCCTTCGTCCTGTGCCCTGACGTCCTCTCGCCGACCATTCTCTCCGGAGTCGTCCTCTCTCCGTCCGTCCTCTCTCCCTCCATCTTCACCGATTCCGCACTCGCAGTCAACGTGCTCTCGCCGACATTCCTCTCCTGATTCGGGCTTCTCAATGACATCCAACGGGTTTAATATCAGATTAATTTATTGATTCGATAATAAAGAAACCACTAGTCATGTGCAATTTGAATGTTGACGAACGTCTTCGATTTGAGTAAATCTATGAGATTCCCGTCACAAACGCACTCGAATCGATCCAGAATCGACCATTCGCCGCCTGAAAGAGCATCGGATTGGGGGAGTGCTCGTGAATTCCCATCGGAGCAACTCACGGAACTTCTTGAAGTACTTGGACATTATCTTGTAGGCCAGTCTCAAGAACACGCCGTTTCCCGTACCTTCGTCGAACGGCAGCGCCACCGGATCCACAGTAACCGGTCTGCGAGTCGTGGTGGTGGTCGGGGGAGAAGTTGGCGTGTCCAGAGTCAATGTGGCCAACCACTGTTTCAGGTATTGGATCTAAACTCGGGAGAAAGGGAAGAATGATGACATTGTGGAGTTTATGTACCTTGCTCTGAAGATTCGATGCTATCGTCGGTGCCTTCTGCACAGTTTCCCAGATTGGTTTGTTGGCGTTGAGGGGTATGGATCCAGTGAGAGAGTTCAGGAATTGACTGGTACGATCCTTCTGGAGACACCGACAGCCGTACGTTTTGACGTCTCCTGGAAGAGGAAAGAGCTTGTGTCTCTTGCATACGAGAACAAGTTTTGACTCGGTAAAAACAGATATTCGTCTTGTAACCTCTAAATTGAAAACAAACTCCAATCGGCAGACAGATGATTGGTATCGAGTTCAGAGTTGTCTAATTTCAATAGAGCGCTATTGAAACAGTTTTCTAATTTACCCATTTTCAAAAGTTCCCGGATATATGTATCTGTAGAACAATCTAGCTAAGCTTCAGTGGTTATCTCTGTTTCGAGACACTGCCGTTTTCCGGAAAATAGGTGTCTTCGTAACATGGATTCTGAACCGATTGACGTTTTACGCTTAGTTACATTAGGGTCAAAAACAGGAACTCTTCACGATAAATGTGAAGCATTAGGGTTACAGATGTTGTTTGACACGGAGAAAGTGACAGACGGCCAATCGAACAGTTCCACTCACCATAGAAGAACTGCGAGTGGACGATTCCGAGAGAATAGCAGAGAACGGAGAAAAGGAGTGCGCAGCTCGCCGAGTTCATCGTCCTTCCGACTGGCGTTCCGGTCTGTTTGCTCCGGGGGCGCCGGACCGGTTGACCCCTCCCCCCCCCCCCCTGCCGGTTCGATGCAAATGTTGAACAAACAAGAATATAAATTCAACTTTATTCAACTGTTCCGGAATTTTTAATTTATTCAATTTTGTCATCATGAGATTCGGGGCGTTTGGGTCACTTATTATGAAAGTATTGGTTGGGTTAGAGGAGGTAGGGGAAGGATGTACAGACAGAAATAGATGGGTGAGAGAGAGAGAGAGATTGAAGAGGCAAGAGGGAGATAGAGATAGAGATGGGAAAGGGTTAAAGGCAAGAGCACGCGCCGATGAGCATCTTCGAGTAGTTACGGATTACTGTACGTCCCTTTTCGTCTCTGCAAAATGAATTAGTTTAGGCGCTTTGCGAACGAGCACTGTCTCAGTATGCCTTCATTTCGGGAGACACTCCATGGGAACAGTGCCGTAGTCATAGATCGATGCCTATTATCTCCTCCAAACCGATCCATTCCCCCTTACCTATACAAAAAGTTGAGTGACTTGAGATTGGTCGGAGCACAGCACACGGGCTCCGAGGCGAACAGCGACTGGAGCATCGCGTGATTCGACGCCTTCCCACTCGTCAGCAGCGGCTTCGCGCACTTTCCCTTGCAGAACGACGTCTCGATGGTCTTCGGTTCGATGACGAAGCGGTCCCAGCCGAAGTGCTTCAGACTGACCAGAGTGCCCTCTTTGTGACAACGCTGCAAAGTTGTTTTTAGAGAGAAAAAGAGAGAGAGAGATGTGAGTGGGAGAGTGATTTATAGTGGTACACGGGGACAGTTGTCCGTGTAGTTGAGTGAGATGCAATTTATGAGGTGTTGATGACTGCGGAAAAGGATTACGGTAGCTCAGGTGGGAAAAAGGGCGTGGCCAAAGTTTACGGTGTCATCAGAAGCACTGGAACTGCTCAATAGAACACGATTCGCGAAACATTAAAGTTCTGTGGTTTCAGTTTCTGGTATCTTTTTTGAAACCGGAATCCACAAATGGAGGATGCTCATGAAACTTAATATTTCTGTTTCTAGACGGCCATTTAGGTGGTTACCAAAGACAGGAACTTGTTGCCTCTAACCCTCTAAGTAACTTGCCTCTACTCACGTTTCTGTTCTGAAGGAGCACAACTCGCACATCGTTCGCCATCTCCTCGTTCGCCTTCCGCTCGCGTTCCTCTCTCGACGTCTCCTCGCCGAATCCCTGCCAAACGTCTTCCGAAGACATCTCCTCCGACAGACTGCTCTTCTTTCCGTTTCTCCTCTTCACTGGCTCCCGCTCATCACTGTCCAGCGGGATCGAGTTGTAAGTGTAGTACTCCCTCAACTCCTCGTTTCCCAGATCCCTTCGCTTTCTCTTCGTCTGTTCGGTCTGTCGGATGACGGATCCAGTGTCGAGAGTGTGATTGACCTTCGAGAACACCACCAGGAACGGAGAGCTCTTCCGGATCATCTCCGAGTAGGGTCTCATCTTCGTGTGCTCTCTCGAGATGCGGAACACCGCCTGCTTCCCGTCCAAATGGTAAGAGTCGAAGACCGGCTTCGTCGCATCCCACACCACCTTGTAGTCCTCCGACATGTCCTCTCCAACCGCCGATCCTCGGATCTTTTTCAGAGTTTGCGGCCGGCAGTACTCGTTCACACACACCGACTTTGCCCGAATCTGACGAGAACGTCTTCTAGAGAAAGAGTCACGTCTTCGGAGGAAGAAGTGAAGCTCGGCTCGCATGATCGACTCCTGCGCGTCGAATCCATCGACGTCGAACACGAGAACTTCTTGTCCGTCGAGTTTGCCGACTGCCGGTTCGATGGCTCTCACGAGGTTGCCGTCTTCGTTCGAATCCTCATCTATGAAGATCTGAAGGAAGGGAAAGTGAGGGAGAGAGAGAGAAGAGAGAGAGAGAGAGAGAGAGAGAGAGAGAGAGAGAGAGAGAGAGAGAGAGAGAGAAGAGTTGTGTTACCTGGTAAAGGTCCTTCATGTGCTCGGCGAGAAGATGGGAGGGACGGTGGAAAGTGGTGATGTCTGCAAAGATTTTATTAAATGCAAATTCTGAATATAGACGAAGAGTTCATGTTGTTTTATGTTTCGTTCGAAACGGAGAAATGAATTTCTTTTTATTCGGATGCCCCGCAACCGAATAGAGCTCTGTCGCAGAATCATTATATCTCGAGATTGATAAGAGATATCAAAAAGTTGTCAACAGCAAACTTGTAGTCTTATTTGTGATCTTTACTGTTGACAACTAATTGATATCTCTTATCAACCTTGAGATATAATGATTCTCTGGCAGAGTTCTCCTCGGTTGCGAGCATTCGATAGTATAGACAAAGAGCTTTCGAAAACAGTGACCACTGTTTCAGAAAACATTATTAGTCTCCATAGAACTTTCTGATTCAGTTAGCAATTTTGATGCCGCCTTATCGACAAACAAAGTCAGCGACGATAGATACTTTCAACATGAGATCATCTGCACTCACTTGGATCGGAGCTCTTGAAATGGAGCAGATCTCGGATCGTCTCATTGATCAAATCCACGTCGACTTTCGCACCTTGGCATCTCGTAGTTATTGCAAAAAAGAGCAAAAGAGAGACGATTCGAAGTCGTCTCATAGTTGGAATGATTCTGAAAAGAGAGCCGAGATGTGAGTGACAAGGAGGGGAAGAGTTCAAAAAAGGGGCCATTTGACACGAGAGCGACACGGAATGGCTCTCTGGAGAGCTAGTGGCGGAGGGCAAAGGTGACATGTCACACGGCTTTTGAGATATTTGTCGCTGGGGAAAACGGGATGGGAACGAAGAAGAAACGGGGACGGAAGGAGGGGGAGGGCTACGGTATTCAGTGAACCAAGGGGAAATTGATGGTTATCTGGAGAAGGGGACATTGAAATGGGAGGAGGAAGAGGAGATGCTTCTGTTTCCGTGGCAATGGGGGGAACGGCCGGAGCGGGAGAGACACCCCCCCCCCCCCCAACTTGCGGGCCGTTTGTTCGGAACACAAAAAGAGACATAAAAATGAATAACGAGAAAATTATTGGCTTCCCTTCCCCACACTGCTACTGCTAGTGTTTGTTGGGGAATTGGACAATTGGAGGACGAACAAACGAATCGCCGAATGGGGGAAGTGACAAGATAATGAGATGGGAGAGCGGACTGAAGGTGTCGTTGGTATCATTGAGGGCTTCGGGACACATGGGAGAATGAGGGGATTCGTGTTTCAGCGCGTTCGGAAAACCTTTTGGAAACATTCGTTTGTTATTGTTACGTTTATTTTAAAGAAGCTAATCGCAAATCGGCACAAAATAGTTGCTTTCCTATTGTTTGCCGTCAGAGTTTTGGGACTAAAGGTAGGAAAACAACAACTTTTGCACATTACAAGGTTTATAACAGTGGTCGCTAATTGTTTTATCCCTATAATTGGATGCATTGAGATTTCAGTGAAACATGAAACTTTGTTTGAAAAAAACACACTTTTGAAACAAGAGCTCTGCGAGGGAAACCAGCGAAATGTGGGGTTTGAGAGATTGCGAGACACTTGTGTATGTAGCATGATTTCGAGATTTCCGCCGTGATTTCATTGGAACTATATCGAGTTTCGCTCATTCTCAATCACTGCAGTTTTTGGACAGATAGCCATGGATTCATCAGTTATCAGTGTCTTTCGATCGAAATAAATCGAGACAAACCGGAAAAGTTAATATATTAAAGTGGCTATAACTCGGGAATCGTCGAATTTTTTTGGAAGAACTTTCGGGAATAAACTGATAATAAAGTTGTAGATGACATTTTTCTCGTCGACTGCTTGAAATCACTAGTTTCGTGAACCATTTTGCGGTCCCTTGGGTAGACATTGCCAGCATCCAAGTCCTTCAGACATGGGTTGGTATTCGGATGGGGATACTAGAGGAACACGGTCAGGTTGCATTCGACGAGATTCTCAGATCGACTCGTATCCTCAATAATATCACCGTTTCATTAAAAGAGGATACGGTTTCGTATCCGGAGAATCGTACTAAACGAATCGACCATGCATTTCCGGAGATCAAAATTAGTTACGGGACATGAGACATCGTCTTGAGCTTCCGCTTGTCCAGGAAGATATACGTCACGGCACAAAGACAAAGTTTCAAAGATTCAGAATTTCTGGAGTGCTCGATTCGGATTCAGCAAACATGAACTTCTATGAAACAGAGGAATTCAATGACCGAATCACATGGATTAACAAGAAAATGCTATAAAGAGCTGTTGAAACAGTAAGATAGACATGCTCGAGTGACCAAGTGCCACGTGTAACAGGTGGGGGCGGGGGGAGAAAAAGAGGAGAAAGAGACAAAAACAATGGACGAATTAACCTTCGAAAGGGGGCATCCATCCGCACATGGGCCGCCTGTCAATATGTTTCAAATTACCTCATTACGGTAATTATCCACCCCACGGAGGCATCTTCTCCGGCGACGTCTTCCGATTGAAAAGAAGCGTCCGGTAGAACACAGTCGCTCTGCCGGCAGAAAGACGCATAAAAAAGGGAGGAAACGGGACAGACATGGACATGCATGTTTATGGGCGACGGGGGACAACGACGACGACGATGATGATGATACAATTATTATGTACACATGTATACACAGAAAGAGATGGCAAAGGTCAGATAAGGCGCGGCGAGGGCACGAAGAGGGCTGGCAAACAAAGCGTCAAACAAGTATTAGCACCTGGAGGGACACCCAAAGGTCAGGTGATAATGGCTCATCGAGCACACGATGGGAACCTACTGATAAGGTGGAAGACCCCTTTTGATTGATTTAACGGACGGGGAAGACACTGAAGAGGTACTGTTAGAGTCCGTAGAGCTTGAAGTGACAGAAACTGTTTCAAGAACTAGTGATATAGGGATAAAGTTCTTGATAACGTTAATTATTTCCTTTCAAATAATGATCCCTCGCATATCTATTTAAACACAGCTACTTCTAGGAGCCGTTGAGGTTCAACTTGTGTTACTATCTGATAGTCTTGGCTTTTGTGGAGATGAGTGGAGGGAGAGAACACAACAGAGAAACAGGAAATCGGATGGCTTCGTCCATTTGGATTAGATGGAAAGAAGCTCATTTACGATCAGAGTTCGAATAGAGCGAGGAAACACTCACACGTACCTATTCTCAAAAGTATAGAATAGTGTCTAGAACGGGACCAACTGTCCCAACAGCTCTCGGGACAAAATGTAACCCATTTGACGATCGTTTCTTTTAGAAAACAGATGTACAAGTGGAAAAGAGAAGAAGGGCTCGGAAGACATTGGAATTCAGGCAAATCTGTTCATCAGCTGTCAAGTACTTTACCGTGCACTTTGAATATGTCCCCCCGACAAGAAAGCAGTTGATCTTTTGATCTAGAGGAGCCACTGGCGATACAGTAAGACACAACTATTGGGCTGTCCGTGGAAAGAATAAAAACGTCTTCTTCTACTTTTGAGGATGAGAAGAAGGAAGTTGTTTATGAAATGCGGAGAATTTATGAAAGAATGGCTTCTCGCCATTTCGATTCTTAAATAAACTATCCCACAAAGACTCCTGATTCAATTGAAAAGAGGCTATACAAATTGTTCGGAAGGCGATTCATAATCATAATCAATCAAAACATCGAAATGAATGACACTTTGGAACCACTTGTGCAGGCGATCGGCTCGAATTTCCGAGAAGCGGCCGAGGGCAAAAGAAAACAAAGAGAGCGAGCGAGTGCACACGGGTGTCACACACACACAGATATCCGGAGGTGTAATGTGTGTTGAAATGAGAGCAAATTATGTTAAGCTTAAGATAACATTGGTCTTCTTCTGCCGCCGCCGCCGCATCTCCTGACAACTGCCCCCCGGAGGATCTCTCTCTCTCTCGCGCGCTTTTGTGTCCGTTTAACATCATCCCGGTGATAGATGGACGAGTCAATTGAGCACTGGATGACGCCAACGGGGATTATTTGTTCGAGGGGCGATAACTGTGTCAAGGTTCCAATTCAGAGAGGGAAAGTGAGGAACTTGAAAAACCCCCGTTTCAGTGCAAGCGGAAATGATTTTGTTTGAGAGACTAACTGATTTGGTCCAGTTTCGGGTTATAACGTTCTTTTCTTTACTGAATGAAACCAAACTATTGGGACAGATTCTCGACGAATGATGAGGTATTTTGCAGATTGTTCGTGCTATACAGAGAAGGAGAAACCGTCGTTACGAATTGGAGAACAACGAATGAGGAGTCTCCGAAACGGCAACTATTGGTTCGAACGGGAGCATTTCAAGCTCCAAGGGACAGTTATCCATCGAGTCTTTCATTGGATATAGTTATGTTTTCTCCTAAATATTATGAGTTCGCCGCGAGCGTGAACTCCGCAGTCGCGGTGTTGGTGAAGGTCCCGCAACGAAAGAGAGAGACAGCGTGTAAATTTCAGAGACGCAGACAATTACAAAACTTTTCGCGCCAAAATCGAGGTCCATGCTCTCGGCGAACTAATCAGTTTTGTTCGGAATATCCTGAATGTTCGATTTTTCCGGTTTCAATTACTCAATGAAACGGTGGCGGCGGTGCAATGAGTCGATTCCCAACGATAACTATTTAACCAAATACGATTATCGAGTTTTTTTTTGTCTGTAAGATGCGACTAAAGTTGCTTAATTTCAAAAACTGCCAGCAGTCGATATTCCCACTTGTAGATGTGGTTTGCGTTTTTAACACATAAACGAAATCTTAGAAACCCCAAGAAATTGATTTCTAAATAATTATGCATTTTTAACAATCTAATGAAACTGAAAATCAAGGTATCCATAAAAAATAAGCTCGTAAAATGTAACGGCAACTTCCATATTGTCGTTTCTCATCGAAAAAATTAAGTTTCCTCACATTTCGCACGTTACCTCGGGGGTTTTCAAGCGTTTTTCTCAAAGATTCACTTATTTACCGGGAAAAATGTTGAAATAGAGTTTTCACGGCAATTATATCGGAACTAAGTGTTTTTGGAAAATGAGGAACACACAAAAAACTGTTTCAGCACATTTTCTTCTATTTCAATGTTACAAAAGAAACGTTTTCTCCTTATTCTCGGAATGAATAATCGAGCAGTGAAAGAATGGCAATCTCTGGGAAACTGGACAAGTTGAAATTTCGAAAACTATTCCAGTTTCACCGAAATCATTTTGTTTGGGTGTGAACAAATTGACTACTTCCAGTCGAGCAAACAGAATAACACTATCCGAAGACAATTGTATGAAACAGATTGGAAAGAGAGAGAGAGTGCATGAAGAAGCAGAAGCACCTGGTCCCCCCCCCCCCCCCGTACTACGGTATTCTTGATTGCAGCCAATTTGGACTCTCGGGCGGCGCCTTTTCCTCTCGAATTACGGGCGGCTCGGCAGCAAATGTAGTGGAAAGAACGCGATGATTTATTCATGAATCGACCAGGAAACGGTAGAAGAAGGAGAGTTTCGCGAATGAGCGAAGGAAAAATAAGTTTAGTAAAAGTTTGAGAGACTCGAGTTCCCATCGGTTATTGGCACTCTCAAAACAAAGAATGACCATTTGGAGGGAAGGACAAACAGAGAAAGAGAGAGAGAGAGAGAGAGAGAGAGAGAGAGAGAGAGAGAGAGAGAGAGAGAGAGAGAGAGAGAGAGAGAGAGAGAGAGAGAGAGAGAGAGAGAGAGAGAGAGAGAGAGAGAGAGAGAGAGAGAGAGAGAGAGAGAGAGAGAGAGAGAGAGAGAGAGAGAGAGAGAGAGAGAGAGAGAGAGAGAGAGAGAGAGAGAGAGAGAGAGAGAAGTCGTGAATCATTCGAATCACAGGAGAAGGAAAGGTGTGATAACGAGATGTGCACAGGCCTTTTTCGTTTATACTCCGTTATGTCGTCCTGTCGATCAAGGAAAAACTAGAGAACATTTCATTTAATGAAACTGTAAAACCAAACAAAAAGCAACGGTTCCAAACGAAATGACATCTCGGGAAATTTTCGGCAATCGCGTCGAATATTTTCTGAACTCGCTCGACGAAATTTCTCAAATTTATGAGCAAGCTCCGCCCATTTTGCTGGCAATCGTTCCCGAAATAACATATAAGTGTTCGGAAACAGTGTGAAATATGTTCAAAGATGTCTGTAACAGAGAAGATTTTGATTCGGTTGGAGAAATCGGTTGCACTGCTATTTGTGAACATTTTTCCTCCAAGGACTCGCTTTCGTAACGGTTTCAGAAAGAAAAGACCAGGTCTGTACTGTTTCCCACCCATCTTTCATCTTGAAGTGTTCCAGTATCAGATTTAAAGAAAGACGCTGTTTCAAATACTCAACTTCAGTATGCCATTTTTTACTAACTAATGTGAACTCCACCGAAATTGTATTTTCTTCTCGAGACCCGCCTCGCGATGGGACCCACTATCGCTGGAGAGGGCTCAACTCGCCACATTCGCTGATTTTGATAATAATTAGAGCTAGAAAGCCTATGGACCATCATGTTTCAAATCCGGGTCAAAGACGAAAAAGATACCGTTTCGTCAAAACTTATTCTACTCATTTTCAGATGATCTCACCGATTCGATCTTCGGGTACTCAAACAGCACATCTCCGAAGCTCCCGTGGGTATTATACTTGTGAAATCACCCAAATTGGCGATGATTTTGACGAGAAAGTTCGTTTCATGGCCGCCGTCGGGGCGGGGCTCCCGCGTGAATCGCCAATCATTCGTTTCGCTATTTATGTAAAGAGTGGTCCAAAATTACCCGCACAAACTATTTTGAGAATATTTCCAAAACCAGAAGTCAGAATGAGATGAGACTCAACAAAAAGTTTATTCATACTGTAACAACTATTTATCGGCTAATCCTGTTCCACACGTCCTCCTTTTTTGGCGATTACAGCTCAGAGTCGTCCACCAGTAGGCATCCACCGTGGCACGCAGGTACTCGACGGACAAATTGTCCCATTCCTCCAGCAGTGTCTTCTTCAGGGCTTCCACTTTTGAGTGGGGTCTTGCGTTGACCTTATTCTGCAAAACCCCCCAGACGGAGTAGTCAAGGGGATTCAGATCTGGCGAGGAAGGTCCAAAATGGATGTGCGGTGAATACTAGCCTTTACCATTTGGCTGAACACACAACATTGAGACATGAAATTTTAAAGAATTATAATAAATAAAAAAAATAACTTTGTTCGCACCAAAAATGCCCTAGTCCGCTACACCATGGCGCCAAACTTTTGTGCGGGTAATTTTGGACCACCCTGTACTAACCAATGCACACGCCAATAACACGGTTAAAGGCCAGAAAACCAATGGACTATTATGTTTCAAGCCAAGCTCAGAAAACCAAAAAAAAAACCGTTTCGTCAAGTCTTATTCTACTCATTTTCAACTGATCTCACCGCTTTCACGGTATAAATCTGAAATCGAGGACTGTAAAGTTTCGAAAGTCCAACAAACCACAATTCCTTGCCCTTTCCCTGCCCTTCCCCTGCCAAATCGTTCGCTGTGTTTCCTTTCAAAGATACCACTAATTGCTGTAAAATCCGAGTCAGCCGGTGTGGTCTCAAAGAAGAACCAGTTCTCTTCCGTTTTTCCGTCCTCCTTCTCTCCAAAATACACATGGAAATACACGTTCTGAGTGATCGATTCGAATTGAATTCGAATGCAAATACGCCTTCGCCCCCCTTATCATTCCTCCTCCTCTTCTTCTTCTTCTTCCCAACTGAAAAAAAAACATAATCGTATCATCCTGTTCCAAATTGGGGGTTTTTCGTCCGGAATCGGCGCAAAGATTTGCTGATTTCTCACCGTTTTCTGCGCCGAATGCACCCATTCTCTTATCAGTCGTGCCTTAATTTGATGTGTCACTGTCTGCACACCTGCGTCTCTCACTTTCTCTCGTTCATTAACTCTTCTTTCTAATTATTATCATTTGTGCCCCTTCCCTCAGGTGTCACATGGTCGTCGGATGGCTCCGGAGTTCTTCGTCTACCTATTCCTTGGGCTCATCGAGCTCTCCGTCTCCACTTTCCTCCTCTCCACTGTCGTCAATAACTTCCGACTTCGAGACAAATATTCCATTTTTCTAGGTGAGACACCACGTTTTTGATGATAACAGAGCATGATCACGGATACTGTTCCCATGAATATGTCAATAGACAGTGTTTCCTTTATGTTTCTATGCGTGAGTTTCTCCGAGTTCGTTTGGGTATAGAAGACACGACGATTCGTTTTCGCATAGTCAAAGGGCAATTTTTTAGAAAAAACAGTCAAACTTCCAAAACCATGTTTTCAAAGCCGTTCAGGACTTCTAAAAACGGGGTGCTGTAACCTGTCAGTGGAGCGCGCTTGCTGACGTCGGGCGCAGAACCCGGTGTCCAATACACATTCTGCGGACCAAAGGCATTCCAAATTTGAAATAGAACTCTACTGTTTCCCCTTTCCCCCATCATCTTTCCATGAAAACCACTCCAATTCCACCACGACATCTGTTAATCTGCAGTGAAATTCATCGTCGACATCGTCGTCGCGTGCCTCCTTCTCCTCCTCGCCTACCTCGACAGACACGAAGATGAACGGATTTGCGGCGCCACACTCGTCATCTCGACCTCGATTCCTCTTCTTCAGGTGATCAAGAAGTCTCATTCTGAACCAATCGAACCCTTCCTTCCCAGGTACTGCTGCTCCTCTGCGAAGTCATCGACTGGTCCCTGGCGGCGTTCTCTCCCGTCTACTTCCACCACTCGTCCCTCTTCTCGAGGATCCTTCCGTTCGTCGCCGGTGCCATCTGCTATACGATCATTTTGACGGCATTGGTTGTTCTTGGTGAGTTGGAAACAATATGTGAGAGGAGCAAGAGAGAGAAAACATAACAAGAGAAAAGAACAGATGTGGGAAATGCGAAACGGTGAAGAAATGCTCCGCAACCTTGGTGTCCAGAGAGTGCTCAAGCGGAAACGGGAAACTAGCGCTTTGGATAGAATAGCGTCACCTTTTGAACACAATCAGAAACCAGACATTTTTCGGCGAATGGAAGACTTTTCCGAGTTCAGCACTTGAACTGCTGAACGGTTGCTGCTTTGTTTCGGGACAGAAACCGAGATTTAGGGGAAATATGGAAGGAATTGACTGGAGAATAAGGCAAACACAAAAGATGTCATCTCACTTGAAGGAAAAGGATTTGGAGTGTCATTTGTGATCTACGGTTACTCACATTGGTCATATCTCCTCGTGCTCATCGTCCTGGATAACTTCATCCACGTCTTTAATTTATGAGAATCATGGTTAAAACTCTATTTGATCGGTACCCCCCAAGTGAACGGGCGCCCTTATTCAACGGCACACTCCATATTGTCGTTTCTCATAGAAAAAGTTGAATTTCTTCACATTTTGCATGTTACCTCGGGGTTTCAAACATTTTTCTCAAAGAATCACTAATTCACCACGAAAAATGTCCAGTAACACCAAAGAAGTCAATCGAACAGGCAGTAATCACGGAATCGACAATCCGAGAAAATGTTCGAGAGCGACAGAGTTAAATTATAACTGCACTAAAAAGATAAAGTTGAAAAAATTAATGGCATGCCGTTAGAAAATATAGTTTTTATGGTATTTCAATGAAAAGTGTCTAGAATCTCTTAACAATAGATTCCGAATACTTGATGCATTATTCCGTGGCTCAAAACCTCTCGATGAAACCGAAAATAGTTCAAAATATACCGAATTCTCAAGAAAATCAGTGTATTTCGTAAAAAGAAAGGTTAAAAGTGTTTCTGATTCTGTCGATTTTTAAGGAAACTATCAGATTCCCTGTGAGTTAGCGTTTTCTGAAACGGTCGTATCTTCACGAGATCCTTTGGTTTGATAGCTTTCCGGCCACGAATCTTTTCCACACAGTCTGTTGCTATACGTAACTAATCAAACCAGCCACTTTCCCCCCATCTCTCTCCCATTTTCAGACGCAACGAGCACAACTGTCTCGTGCATAACATCTCCGGAAGCGTCGGCCGTCACCTCCGCCTACGATTTCTCTCTGGCCATAACGACTGTTTGTGTGGTCGGACTGGCGGTTCTGCTGCATCGAAACCTGAACAGCGCCTACTTCCGACCGGTTATGCTCCATTTCATAGCGACTCTCTTCCTGGAAGAGATCCCGTTGCTCACGTGCATAATGCTCAAGTATTCGAATAGTGTGAGTTGAGAGAGAGGAAAGTGTTCATTCGTCCATCTCGATTCCAGAAGTCAGCGATTCTAGCCGCAGACTTCACCAACTGGCTCGTGTGCGTCCATTCGCTGCTCCACTCCTCCTACTTCGTCTACAACCATCAGGATTACCGAGAAGCCGTCAGTTCTCTGTTCCGGAAGTGGAAGATCGTGAGGAGTGGCTCCGGATGACACCCTGCCGACTGGCCCATTATCAATGATAATCAGCTGTGATCTCTCTCTCTCTGTGTTTTTGCTCCGGTTTCAGCATTCCAATGAACTTTAAAAGAGAACATTCCCCCACGGAGCACTCGCGAAGGGGGGAAAGTAGGAATGTGTCGGAGCTCTTTCGGAGAGCAAAATCGACGTAATTGTAAGTGACATGCTCTCGCGCGCCCCGCCCGGAAATTCATCGAAAGCCCGCAGAGTCCGCCGAATACAAGCTTCGCGAGAAGAAGAAGAAAAGGTTTTCGCACCGGAAATTGAAACATTCTCTTTCTTCGGTTTTTTATTTTCCGTCCGTTTCAATTGGTCCCCCGCGCCGTTTTCCATCCGGACTCGACTGCCGAGCGGGCAGTTTGAGATGCAGAAAACGGGCACAAATCATCATTAGTTTGTCTGGATCATTAGGAATAAGTGGTGAGTTGAAGAGAAGAGAGAGAGAGAGAGAGAGAGAGAGAGAGAGAGAGAGAGAGAGAGAGAGAGAGAGAGAGAGAGAGAGAGAGAGAGGGAGAAAGAGAGAGAGAGAGAGAGAGAGAGAGAGAGAGAGAGAGAGAGAGAGAGAGAGAGAGGAGAAAGAGAGAGAGAGAGAGAGAGAGAGAGAGAGAGAGAGAGAAAAGAGAGGAAGGCGGAGGGAGAGGTAATTAATGGAAGAGACAGTTGACTCTTCTGATCTTCGCTTAAGATCTGTTAGACGTTTGGTTCTTAGATCCCTGTTTCACAGAATCCTTGTTTCATAAACTCGGACCCTTTTTTTGTTATATGGTTTATTGTTTGAACTCTATTGACATCTGTGTTCCTCTTCTACAGAGACGATCCAAGATAATTGATTCATATGATTCCTTTCGAAAAAGTTCTTCAGTTTCGGTCCATACTTTCCAGGTAAAAACGGATTGTGATCTCATCGTGCAGCCGCTTATTTCACTGTTTCTCGTTTCACTCAATATCCATTTTGACATTCATCGTGAGTATATCACGATGAACATCCTCAATCCGTTTTCTCATCCTGCCAATTCGTCTACCTTTTTTCCGTATTCTCTGACCTGTTGCTAAAACGAAAAGGGAAATCTGTCATTTCGAACAAAAGACCGCAGTGCAAAACAAGGGTTCTCTTGGAAACGTGTTTCAGCAATATGTAGAACATGTTTGAGAGAATATCTCGAGTAATCGTACGTTCAATTTCATTGCCCACAGTGTTCCCTTGGATGTCTTTACCCATGAGCAAAATGAGATATTTGTCAAGTTCTGGTCATGAGAAGATAAGGACAAAATGTGTCCGCATCCGAAATAAAGATTTTGACAAGACAATGCATTCCCCTGCCGTCGGTCTCGTTGGGATACTTTACTTTTTATTTTGGACTCATTTGAACTTTTTGTACTGACAGAAGTTTCAAAAATGAATAATACGCTCTCAACGAGACCGACGGCAGCCGTCAAATGCGCCACTTTGGGTGATTTCGATAGTAATATTTGTCTGTAAAGAAGAAAAAAAAATCATTTCGATAAATCATATAACGATTTCTAAGAAACCTGAAACTGTCGAGTGGAATAAGAGTCCTCCTATCTTGCATTACTTGCACTTTTCAGAGACTGTCCTTAAACATTCTCCATCCTGTTCTTCTCAAAAGTTCCCTTTCTCTCTGGCACGAGACAAAGTGAATATGGCTCCGTCGGAATATCATTTCCTCCTCTTCTTCTCAACAACAACTCCCATGAGCCCATAAAAAAGTGCATTGTTGTCCCATATGTTCCCCTCTTCTCGCCGAAAACCCATTTTGCCACGTCATTCCGGAGAAGACACCTTGTTCCGGAATCACGGGGGCACAAGTGTCGTGTTCCTTTCCGTATCAACCGCCCCTTTCGCCGCCCCCTCGCCGTCCGCCGCGACGACACATAATTGCCTTTCACGTATATACTCGTGTGTGTGTAATTGTGCATTTGAAAATAGAGAGAGAGAGATCTTCTCTTCTGGAAAAGGATGAGAAGGCGATGAGAAAGAGAGCCTCATTATTCGGATACTGACTGGACGGGCGGGCGGGACGAAGAGGTGACTCCTGAAGATATACTCATCAATTAATCATCAGCCATCCGCTCGCGCATGCATGTTTTCCTCCTCCTCCTGCTTTGATTTGCTGCTCTACGATTCAGTTTACCCCCTCTCTTTCTCTCGGTCCCCACAAGCATTCAATCATCACTTTCCGACAGGAAATAACACCTCGCGAGATTCCGAGAAAGATTAGCCAGAATGCGGGTGTTCCAGAGTGTGTGTGAGTGAGTGGAAGAGATGAATCTGTCTCGACATTTCCTGTAGTCTTCCGATTCCAAAGATCCATTTAGTGAACACAGACCATTTGTACTTGCATTTACGAAGTCAGCTTATTGTACTTCCAGAGCTTCTGCTAACACGCGCTCCATGGCGAATATCGTTGGCGGCCTAGAAAAACGGTGTTGAAGTTCGGCCACCAGTTTTTGTCTCAATGGAGCGCGTGTTACAATATAGCCTAAGTAAAATTTTGAGAATGTTTTAGGATACTACTTCTCATCGTGTATTTTTTCATTTAGCTCAACAGATTTGAAGTTGTAGTAGCATTTGGATTTCTGGTTGGTTCAGTGTGTATTTGGCGTTTGCTTCTTTCTTCAATTGCGCTCTACCGCAATAAGAACCAATGACCTAGAAAGACACAGTGAAAGCTCGGCCACGTCCTTCGTTTACCAACTGTCATCTCATCGCTTTCCGAAGCCAATCTGTCAGAGCGGATCGGATCACTGTTGTGATGAATCAGGCGATTCTCATGATTCATACCTCTCCGAATTGTCTCTGGAGACTACATTTTTGAGCTCCGTATCATTATCAAAATCACCAAAACTATGTAGTCTATGCTTTTGACGAGAAAATGCATTCGACAGCTTCCTGTGGTCTCGATGAGAATGTGAACAGGACCAGGCGTAAAATGGATTTTGTCTTCAAAAGCATAATTTAGGGTGATTTTGATATGTTACATATGGTCTATTGAACCGTTCAGAGCCCCCTCATCACCAATGACATCCTCGAGAAACGGGGGGAATCGTGTGGTTTTTCTGTCACACTGTCACCACAAGCATCTTTTGGTCTTCATTCGAAGATCGAGGAGCATTCATGTGTTTCCGGTGTCCATACCAACTCCTCGCTCTCTTTTATAGCTGCACACTTATTTCTCCGAAAGAGAGCAGAAAGAAATTCTCCCCGTCTCTTTCTCTTCTTCACTGTTTCACAGAGTCTCCATCACAACTGAGTGATAACTTTGATTACTTGATACCATGATCATAGGATTGTAGCCCTCGTTTTCTTCTTCTTCTGCTTCCGGTCATCATTGGAGCGCACTTCCTCTCCCCGTTTACTTCCATCCTTCGGAATGCACGTCATCGCCCTCGTTTTCCGCTTTCAATTCTCGACTCCATTCTCCTTTTCTCTCCAAGACCTTTGACCTTTTGTGGACTCCTCTCCCCTCTGGAATTCCCCCCGTTTCCAGATCATTTTCCAAGAATCGTTCAGCTCGAAACGTTGCCAGACACGTCCATCTTCTCCCCGAGGAGCCTCTCAATTTCTAATTTATTTTCCCGAATGTCTTCGTACTCGACTGACAGGTTGACACTTTTTCGCCATTTTCGAGAACACTTTCCCTCTTTTTCGTTCTGTAGATCATTTGAGGAATTGCAGAGTCTCCGAATGATATTCACACTGCTCTCCACGTTGCCCGTCCTCATCATCACCTCGGAACTCGACTATTCCGAATTGGTCCATTCGGCAGAACTGGGTAAGAGAGAATGAGGGAGTCATAGACGGTTATAGAGGGTAATAGAGAGTCCATGGGGAGTTGGTATTGGAAAAATATGGAAATGGAATGGGTGAGAGAGAGAGAAGAAACGATAGAGAAAGAGAGAGAAAGACAGAGGTAGGTATATTTTCATTCTGAACTTGTTTCTACATTTTGAGTTTCAAATGCCACTTTTTCTTTCTGAGTTATCCATGACTAAGCAGGTAACTGTTTCAATTTTCCAGAAACGTTTGGAATAAAACATTTCGGAATTGTCTACCATAAAAACTCTATTTTAACGGCACTCCAAGTGCTGGCTGCCGGAGAATCATTATATCTCTTATCAATCTCGAGATATAATGATTCTCTGGCAGCCAGCACTTGGAATGCCGTTAAAATAGAGATTTAACGGTATCCAGCATGATTCGAAGTGGTCTTTATGAATATTTTTTTGGAAGACCCAATCATTTTGAACATAAGGATAATCCAAAGTACAAAATCCAATCCAAGACTACACTAAAGTAATATTAGTTTCATTCGTGAAACGGAAACATTTGTGACTGTGATATTAAATTCTTTCCTCTTTTCGAGTTTTTCCTCGAAACACCCGCACCGAAAACAGTTGAGAAATTGAGAAAAGGGTTACGGTAGCAGTCGTTCAAGTGTGTCTTGTTCATCGTCAACCATCGTCAAAAAAATGCTATGAGAATGTGACCCCAACTCACAAACCATATCTGAAACAGGAGAAAGTGTTCCAGTCTCTTCCTCCTCCTCTTCTTCTTCATCTTCTCTCCACCACAAATCGTTCAATTCTCGGAAACGGAACTGCACGAGAGACACCGATATCATCGACAGACTGCTCAATGGAACCGGCTACAACAAGTTTCGGATTCCACGTGGGCCTATTCGGTTGAAGATCACCGACAGATCTGTGTTTCAGAGGAGGAAGGAATGACGGTGGTGGTGGAGATCTGGATCCAGGCGATCACTTCGATCGATGAGTTGACCAACGACTTCGACATGGACATTTACATAACGGAGACGTGGCTAGATCCAGCACTCAACTTCCAGCAAATGAGTCCTTGTAAAGGTGAGGGGAATCGAGAGAAACGGGGGGAAAGGATGTGCATTCTAGGAAATCTCTCTCTGAATCACCAAGTGCTCGATCGACTCTGGACCCCAAACAGCTGTTTTATCAACAGCAAAGTGGCTCAGATTCACAATTCTCCGTTCAGGTGAACACTTTCCCTTCGGGATTCCAGCAAGATCCTCATTTGCAGAAGTGTCTTCCTGATGCTGTTCCCAAACGGAACCGTCATGGTCAACTACCGTGTTCGCGTCAAGGGACCGTGTAGTTTGGACCTTTCCAACTTTCCATTGGACCTCCAGAAGTGCAGTTTGATCTACGAGAGGTACCTTCTTATCTCTTCTTATCTCTCCTTTATCACTTATTCAGTTTCAACTACAATCGTCAAGAAGTGGAAATGAAGTGGTCGGACGCCGAGTATCCAGTCTTCAATCTCTCGAAAATCGTTCTCCCTGACTTTGATCTTTTCGAAATTCAAACCGAACGCAAGCAAGAGGTCCGCGGATTCCCTTCCATTCTGATCTACCCTTTGTTTCAGAACTACCCGGCAGGAATGTGGGATGAGTTGCACGTGACGATCATCTTCGAGCGCAGGTTCATCTGGTACTTCATGCAGGCCTATCTTCCCACCTATCTCACCATTTTCATCAGGTATTGCTGCGGGTCCCGCCACGGAAAGTCTTGAAAAACAATTATCGCCCGATTCAAAATGTCCATTTGTTTACAACTATAACAACTTTCGCGTTGACGAGAAAGAGTTTTCTAGGCCACCGACAGTTTTGCGCCGGCGCTGAAAATTTCAACTTCAGCCGTTTTTTCCGGGTGTTTTTTGTGTAAATTCATTTCTTTATCATGCGTAATTTGTTTTATCAAAAGTCCGCATCAAAATCGGCCGGACATCGGAATTTTTGAAAGTATAGGGGAAATTTACTGTAACAGTTTTGGCGGCCGGAAAAACATTTTTCTCTTCAAAATCTTCATTTCGATGGCATCCGATAGTAACACTTTGCGAGCTTTTTTTTTTCCAACGTTCCAATGGAACCTCGGTGAATAGAAGATGGCGGTTGAGAGACTATTTTAGACCCGCGAGCAGTCTGAAACTGTCTCCCTATTGCAGCTGGGTGTCGTTTGCTCTTGGCTCGCGAGCAATCCCCGCGCGGACGATGCTCGGGGTGAACAGCCTGTTGGCCATCGTTTTCCAGTTCGGAAACATCATGAGAAACCTTCCGCGAGTGTCCTACATCAAGGGAATCGGTGAGCGACAGCACTCGGATCGTGTGGAGCAACTCTTTGCAGATGTGTGGATGCTCGTCTCGATGACGTTCATCTTCTGCTCTCTTCTGGAACTCGCCATCGTCGGATTCATGGTCAGAGACGAGACGACGGCGAAGAGGAAGCAGCAGAAGAAGTTGTCGGGAAATGTGAGTGAATGTGCAAAACAATGCATGATAAGATTCAAATTGATGTCAGCCGAATGGGTTTTCGATATGACAAATAACAAGTCTGACTCACTTTTCAAATCAGAAATCACTTTTTCAAATCAATTTTCAGTTAGAAAAACAAACAGAAATAACTGTTTCATGATTAGAATACTTGACAACCGAGTTGCGAATCAATCGCTTCTCTCGATCGATCGTCAAAAAGTATATTTTAACGGTATCCAAAGGCTTCGGGAGAATCCATATATCTCGAGATTGATAAGAGATATCGAAATGTTGTCAACAGAAAACTTGTAGTCCTAGTTATGATCAACAAGTTTTCTGTTGACAACTTTTTGATATCTTTTATCAGTCTCAAGATATAATGATTCTCCGGTAGAGTTTGGGGTGCCGTTAAAATAGAGTTTTCAAGTAACTTCTTTCGAGAATCCCTCTCGATTTCAGCAATCTCGTGAGGAGTCTCCGCACGGAATCAGTTCCGAACGTCGTTTCATGTTCCCTCCCGGTTGCTCCGAGTCGACAAAGTCGCTGAATGCGTGCGGGACCGGCTGCTGGACTCCCGAACGCATCGACTCCATTTCCAGTGTCATGTTCCCGTTCACTTTCTTCGTTTTCAATGTGAGCGATTCTTTCAAGAGTTCTCGAGAGTTGTTCTCTTCAGATCATCTACTGGTTCTATTACATTCATCGAAAGGAAATCATTCGCGAGAATCTTATCAATCGAATCGACGGATGAATATCAAAATGTTGCCTTCATTTGTTAAAATAAAGTTTTTTTGTAAATTTGACTTTCTTTTTATTTGTTATTTCATGGAGAAATATCTTTACCCGATCATTCTAGCCTTCACAAACGCGGCGAATTTCTGCTGCACTCTGCGTCTCCGCCCGCGGTTAACTATCTCGCCAGCGGGCGCAGCCAAAGTACGGCGAGTGGCGGAACCCGCGAGGTGTCGGCTGCGCCGATAACAGGCATCCCCGTCGAAATGGCAGCAGTCACGTCTGGTGAGGATACACAAAGGTTCGGTTTCGCTAATAAAACGGCAGAACGAGAACATGTCGAGACACCTTGGCTGTCTGAGGACGTACTTTTTATTTTTGGAAACCAATGAAAAAGATACATTTCCGATACTTTTCCCTGTTTTAACCGTCGAAATACTCGACTTTTTCCGCAGTGCAAAACGACTCCTCGCAAAACTGCGATTCCGCGTAGTCCCACGACGTCAGTTGATCAGAACAGTTTGTTGCAAAACTGAATTGCGAAAACGTTTGAATAACTCTCAGAAATGTCGAGAAACATGTTCGGTTATCGAAGACGTGCAAATATTTTCGGACCGCGAGTGCTTCATCTCAATGAGATGCTGGCCAGCAGACTCTGATTAAAATAAACCAGCCACATCTAGGCGGAATTCGGATTTTCTAGAATTTATTACAGGGAGAAACGACAGAATGACGAAACACAAAAAGACCCGTTACTGTGGAAGATTGAAAAATAACTTATAAAGATATGAGAGAAATCTCACAAGAGTTACTGATCTTCGATGACCAACGGTGGTAGTTCGACAATCTCTTCGTTTAGAGGTGCTGGAGGCGCTTGTGGTGCTGCATGCCGGCGTGGAGGTTCTGGTGGTGGCCGTGGAGCTCCGCGATTTTGGTTTCGTGGTGTGGCGACGTAGAAGAGGAAGTAGATGTCATCGCAAAGAGCGATGCCGCATTTCGATTGAAACCATCGGAGAACCGGAGCACTCAGCAGAATTCGCTCGCGGACATGGTAGATGAAGGCTGAAATGAATGCAAGGAATTCCGAATAGTCCCCTTTATGGAGAAAAACTCACTGATAAGGAGTACAAAAAAACATGCGAACGCGTACAGAGCACTCGTCAGCGGGTCTTCTTTTGGATTCACGGTCAATCCTGAAAGAGAGAAACTGCGTAGTTATTATGCGAAATGGGTATAATCCTACCGTCGATCTCAACTCCGAGGCTGTAGAACCAACTTGGAACACTGTGAGGCTTCGTTTCTCCTTCTCTCTTCTCAATTAGATCCGTGTGCGAAATGATAAGATTCTGGAAGTAAAAATTCACTTGAAGGAATATGAAATTCTCGCGAAACCTTAATACTCGTCGCGTCTAATTCTTTGCTTCCCATTCGAGCGACCGCGAGTCCATTCACATACAGAAGAACAGTTGGGGTTCCCGATATTCCAAAACGGAAATTCAGTCGATAGCTCCTTGAAGAACTGAAGACTTTTCACAACAAAGTTGTAAGGAACTTACTTCGTGAGGTCGGAAGCGTCCACAACAATTGGGATAATATTCTCAAATTTACCGGCGATTGAGTTAAAATGTGGAGCCAGGCGAGACGAGAACGGGCAGTTTTCCGAGTAGAACATACTGAAAATCACTTATTCAGTATATGCTGAGAAATTCAGAAAATCTTTGATTAAAAAAACTCACACAATCATGCACCAATCTCTCCCGTAAAGGTCTTTGGAGCGCCACAAGTCCAAGAAACCTGTCTCGTTCATCGAGAATATCGAAGTGGCCATCACTGGAAATCAGTTTTTCGAAGAAGAAATTAGAATTATGAAACTTACTCGGATAACGGCATGTGTACTCGAATTCCCGGTATTTGTTGAATATCGGATCGTTGCATGCTGGATTGAACTCTATAGGACACGTTTGATCGAAATAGCGTCTGAACACATCGATTTTCCGATTAGAATACACTATTTCTGTTTCCTCACCTTAACCTCACTCCGTCTGGTTCCACCTTGCACACTGTCGTCGGCAACCCGCGCGAACTATTACTGAAGGGACCTTCCAAGTCTTTGACCCGAAGCTCTCGGTCCCGCAAGTCGATGACCGTTTGTATCGTTGTGAGCATAATGCAAAGTGTGAATAACACTTGGATAAGCATTTTCTGAAGCATCGGGCAAGTTTTGAAAAGAAATTGTATTGAATTGAAGTAGCGAGACGAGGAGAGTTGGAGAGTAAGAAATGCGCGAATTTTTAATGAGTAGTTGCGGTTGGAGAGTTAGAAGCAGATGGAGGTGGCAGAGAAAAAGGCGAATTGCGATGTTTTTGCTGATACGAAGACGTCAGAAGACGTTACGAACTGGAAGTGATTGCTTATCAGCTCATTTTGAGGCTCATTAGAGCCGGGAGAAGGTACGCGAAAAATACTGAGAATAGAATAGACTATAGGTGGTTTGGAATTAGTGCATGAATGATATGATGAAGTTTATTATGGATTTAACAAAAAGTATGAATAATAAATTAAGAAAATGTTGCAAAATAAACCGAATAAAAGGAATATTTTATCAATGACTGCAAACACGATTCCCGATGCGCATGATTCGACGACAAAGCACACACTTTCAATGCTTCTCGATGGTTGTTGTTGTTATCGCGCGATGCGTCGACGAATTCATCATTGAAGACGTCAAATGTTTGTTTCGACAGAGAGAAAGGCGGAAATGGAAGAGGACAACAATCAAACTGAAATAAATTACAGATTGCAACACTGAAAAATCGGTAATTACCCGTCCAAAGAGTGTGCAGTTATCCAAATCATTGTGACCATTGCGAACTGCCACCAGAGATTTTCAGACAAAAGTGTGAAAATGTGGAAGGAGAGCAGTGTTATACAGAAAACAATGCATTGGGTGAACGCCTGCGCGAACAATCGGATCTCGTTCTTCCGTCGCCGGATCATTTCCGCCGCCGTCTGACTGTTCACTCCGATGATCTGCAACTGAAAGCGTGCATTGGCGAGAGAGTTCACTACTAGGAGAGACGGAGACTACTTTGATTACATTGTTGGCGACTCGCAGACGGATCAGAGTGAGCATGTCGATGATGAAGGCGAATGAGCACAGAATCACTCCGCCGATGAAGTCGAATCTGGAGAGAAAGAGACCGAGAACTACTGTTTCAGGTTCAAGATGATGATTCTTCTCTACTCATTGCTAAAATGTGACCTTGTTTTAAAATTTCAAAACTGTCCTAAAAAACTTCTAGCCATATTAGTGAGTTTTCGAATCGGAATACACCACTAGTAGAAGACCGCCTGTTTTGATCTATGAAATGTTTTTCGCAAAGCGCTTTCCAAAATATGAACCGTTTCGAAAGAACGATGTTCTCTTTAGTCGAAACGTTTTAGATGTCGGCGTAATATTCTTTTGTTAGTAATCGAGCTAGTTGGATGGTTTCTGTGACTGTCGAAACAGAGAATTGAGTGTCTTCTCGTCAAGTTCTAGTCAGAAAGAACGTTCATGTCCCTGTGATACGGAGCATCTTCATGGCACATTATTCAGATTCTAAGATCACACATCACCCGTGTGATCTCTATGGAAGAACTCTTCGAGTTGTTTACCCAATGTTCTGTGTCTTCTGTTATGATTCTCTCATGATCCTATTCACTCACAAAGACAGGAATTGTCCACAAGGGAACTCTGCATAAGTCCATTGGAACGTGTGCGCATTGAAGACCACGTAGCACTTTTCGTCTGCAATTAGCGGAATGAACTGAAACGAAAAACAAGAGTGACGTACCCTAAAAGTAGGGAATGGTGACTACGAAGGCGATTGTCCAGATACAAATGATCGCGTAGCGAGTGTTCGGAACAGTGAACCAGATGTACGACTGAAAAGAAGACAGCTCTCCGGGAGCCACGGGGATCGGCTCACTTTGATGGGGAAAACGATGGAGACGTATCGATTGATGGAGATTGCCACGTGGGCCAGGATGCAGCTCCACCAGAAGATGATCGTGAACTGACCGAATCGCTTGCCGACGATGCTGTGGGCGACATCGTTGTCCTGACTGCAAAGTTCTGATTCTCAAGGGGCAGTCCAATGGGGCGTCTTTGCTGACTTGAGAATCATGGCAACGGGCCACGTGGAAAAACAGAAGAGCATTCCGACGTTCGACACCAAATGGGAGAAACAGAGCAGTCCGAAGGTGTTGTGGAGCAGCGGGTTACGGTAGATGACGAACATTGCGAGCAGGTTGGACACGAGACCCGCGGAGCCCACCTGGACGGGATTACTGTAGAGGGGAAGTGCGGGCGACAACTTACGGAGACCATGAGGGAGGTGGCTGTCATGAGGACCGACGCTTCGTATGGAGTGCGAGCAGTGGTTGTATCCATCGCTGAAATCACTTTCTTCAATGAGTAAGCGACTCCGCCCTCGTCGAGAATCGAAGAGAATCAAAGTCCATTTAGAGGGAAACATAGAACGAGCATTTTGGACCTAACGAATGGGAAACGGGATGGGGGGATAATCTGATCCCTAGCCGCCTGCATGACTCCTCTTATATATCGGAGGCGAAGAACAAAAGGGTTCATTCGGAATGGCGTTATTTCCAGAAGCAAAATAAGGGAATTAGGCGGCGTTGAATCATTTGTAGGCGGTGCCTCCTGACACGTGCCTCAGAGATCAGGTCATGCTCCAGATGACACGTGGTTTTCGCTCTTTCTCGAATGCTGTCTGATCGAGGAGCAGAACACACTGTTTGAGGTGCTCGCGGAGCGCATTGAGTTCGATTTGACCCGTTTTGGCAGAGGGTCAGAAATGTTTTGAAAAAGCGAACCTTCGAAATGCTCTTTTTTTCATTAGTACAGAGAAATGTCTGAAAATGCAGGAGTCTATTGGAGATTTCAGTTAAATCGGGAACTGTAGATGCTTGAGCAATGCCGGGGGTGTGTTTCGGGATATTGACACCTTTACGGATGCACAGGCCGACGGTTGTTGTCTGCAAGCGCGCTCCACTGAAAGGTTCCGGTACCCCGTTTTCGCATTTTTTCAATTCGCCCCGCAACAAAAAATCAAAATTCAAAAGAGACTCCCCTCAGCAGCCCGTGCGGATGGAAAGAAGTCCGTTGGACAGAACCTCGAATCAATTCTCAAACAAATATTCTACGAAAAAATGTTAAATGAAAACCAAAAGTTTAAAAGATATAAGAATTAAACAGAGAAACGTTTCTCATCGAGTCCGACGGTATTTATAGAATAAAACGACCTATTCGCAGAGTCCGAGGTCTCACGAGAAGGGGGTTTCTGGGGAACAAGGATCACATCGTCTTTCGTCAAGACGGCGTTGGGCCAAACGCAACATGCATATGGACGACGGTTTCGGAAGCTTTCTGAAATTGGAAACGACTGCAATAACCCATTCTCCAACGTTCCAAAGACTTTCCAAGTTATCGAAACCAGAGGAGGATGTGGAGAGTGATTGTGGGTCTACGCCGATTGTGGGTCCTATCACGAAATGACGTGTCATCACAAAACTAGTGGACGCTGACTTCTGACCTCAATATGACCGCGGGGCCACCTTGGTTCGAAAACACACATTGGAATGAAAATCTTTATTCCTGTTGCAGAAACGACATTTTATTCTCGAACATTGTTTTAATTCATTCAGTGCATGTTGTGTTTCTGACAGGATACCGACGGGATGCTCTGACAACTCTTTGCCACGTGGGATAGAATGAATGAACGAAAAACCGACTCCTCGAGGATTTATGTGAGGAAGCAATATTCAAAAAGGACCAACTCACTGACCGTCCCCAACGGAAATCAAGAAGACCTTTCTTCACTTCCGGGATCCTTTTCCTTCTCTCTCTCTCTATTATTCTGTTCCTTTGACTCTAAACAAGCATCTTCTTGTTGTTTTCCTCTCCACTTCCCCCTTTCCATTATACATACCTCATCTTGTTATTTCCCCCCATGAAACGAGCAGAGACCATGTGCATACAAGATTCCCACGGTTCTCCACGTAACTTTTTGGTTTACATGGCCGTTTTGATAGTGTCTGAGCTAGTCTTTTAGCGGGTGACTCGATTCGGTGTGAGAGAGAGAAAGAGAGCGAGAGAGAGAGAGAGAGAGTTGAGTTCAATGGAGATCACTACACTCTACTGATCTCAAATCAATGAACGATGTGTACGTGCTGATTTCGTTTGACCTGCTGTCATGAACGGTTCTAGCGTCGACAAAAGAATTCTATATTCTCTTGAAACTTTATTTTAACGGCGTCCCAAACGCTGCCGGAGAATCATTATACTATCGGATGCAGCCGAAATGAAGATTTTGACGAGGAAAAAGCTTTAGGTCTCGCAACGAACGAGACGCAACTCAATGTTTGTAACCGTAACCCTTGGTCTAAAAAGATGGTATTCGGCCGGTTTTCATCCGAATTTATAAAAAAATAACTAATTAAGCATGAAAAGGGAATGGATTGACACGAAAAACACCCGGAAAACGGCTGAAATTAAAATTTTTTTGGGTGCATCCGATAGTATCTCTTATCAATCTTGAGATTTAATGATTTTCCGGCGCCGTTCGCGCTCAATTAAAGGAAACACCCGCAAGCTCAGAAACTATCTCTCCACATCCGCTGATTTTTGCAACAAGACGTGTTCTCGTGTGATTTTTAATCATCCGCTTTTGGGTGAATACTTACAAGGACACCGTCAGTCTAGCCTTCTATTCAATAAGGTGTCTGACGGATTAGGGAAACGGTTCACATCTATTGACGCAATTATCAATGGAGCGCACTTTCTGGAGGAGTGCACAAGTGATGGAATGATAAGGATTACTGGTGAAAATACTTGTGCAGAAGCTCCAAATTGGACAGGTGTTCAAAGACAACGGAGAGCTGGATCCAAGATACAATATTTTTTAAACAGCAATCAGCAAAAATAGAAATCAGACATCGCTTCGAGATATTTTCTGCGAAATTCGTTATGCGCCTTTAAGCCTCCGCAGATTACTGTACCCCACGTGATCCCACGTGCATTGCTCTCTCTTGAAATCAGCCGATTTCAACACTTTTTTCCGTTTCCAATGACGTAAAAACGTCATTTTCTCACTTTTCTCGCATTTCTCATCCGGTTTGTTTACTCGCCGAATTCGCTGACTGCCCCGTGTCTGCGTCTCCAATGTTTCGCAACGTTCCGATAGGACATGACCAGCGGTCAGTGACCGATGCGAGAGCGAATTCCGCGATTATTACACAGCGAACAGAGACGACGAAACCACGCGGGGGTATAGCTCAGTGGCAGAGCATTCGACTGCAGATCGAGAGGTCCCCGGTTCAACTCCGGGTGCCCCCTACTTCTTTTTGCGTTTTTTGAAGGATAAATGTTCATTGTTTTCGATGGAATCTCTACTAGACAGTCTACTTTATGTGAACACCGATCAGTTGGATATCTCCGGTGATTTGAAGACGTTCGATCTTGGCGGCCGGCACGCGGTGATCGAAAGTGCAGTAGAGAACGTCGTTGAAGAAGACCTAAAGAATCGGTTTCTGACAGCATCATCATCGTTGATAACGAACCAAGAACTTGTCGTCGGCCGCGTAGATCAAAATATCAAAAGAGCGTTTCCCCTTGAGCGGGAACTTATTCTTTCCCTCGAAGCCGATTTCTGGAGTCGAGGCAGAGCCAGAAATCTCGGTGTTCCGCAGCACCTTCTTCTGAACAAAAGAAGCGCACACGCGGAAAGGGACGTCGTCGCCGGCGAAGAAGTCGATCGAGAAGTCCTTCGGCTTCTTATCAGCGATCGCCGACACGAAAAGCTTCCGGCCGACGTAGAAGTTTCCCGGAATGTCGGCGTTGTAAGGCATGTTCTGAAGACTCTCTCCGATTGACTTCCCTCTGAATCCCGCACACTCACATAAAGTTTCCCCTCCCACGACACGGCATAGAGTCGCACGTCGCCGGTCACGTAGATGTGGGAGATGTTGCTCATCGGCACGTAGTGCTTGAAGTTGGCGATCAGTTTGTGCTCCACGTAGATCTCGAAGTGCTGCTCGAAGCAGCGGATGCGAATGTCGAACTCGTCGCCCTCCTTGTAGGATTTCTTCACGAACGCTTCTCTGTAATTGAGCCAATGAGCAGTTGGAGTCTCTTCTCCGGAACACTCACTTTCCCCACTGTCCGTTGATACACGCATTCATGAACACCTTCCCCTTGACGAGGTCGACGCGGAGAGCCAGAAGACGGTCGTCGAGTTCTCCCAGCTCCTCATCGTCCAGTTCGACGTTCGGACCCGACGTCAGGTTCACGATGAACCCCTCGCCGCCTGAATTTCCAAATTTCATTGCAATCTGCACTGTGGCCTAGAAACTTTGCGTGAAAACTCGGCCATTGGTCTAACCGTTTCGCATTGGATGCAAACGCGCTCTCCTACTCTAGCGTCGTCTGCGTCTCCCAACTTTCATGCTATCTCGTTTACACAGAATGAGAGAGTTAGGAAAACGTCTAGACGCAGACGCAAACTTCAACTAAAGGTTTCAGAGCTCAATTTAAGCACTTTTTTGTTTGGATAGTTCAATACGCTGTAACTTTCCGTATTGATTCGAAGACGTTCTCTAGTGACTATTGTGTATTTGCTGAAACAGCCGTCTTGTTTTTGTCTCGATAACTGTCTCTTCTTATCAAATTATCACCTGTAATGTATCCTCTGGCAATCAAAGATTGTCCCGGTTGCAGCTGATTCCCGTCCAGTCGCGACAAGTACGGCACTTCCTGAAACGCAAAGAATGTGTCCTCTTCGTTTCAAACTATTTAAAGAATCCCCCCTTCGTTTTTCACTCGATTCGCCGATTCCATTTACACTTGATTAGATTATCGAAATGTGAAAAACGGTCGGGCGCCCGACGCGGGAATTCGAATCGCTATCAAATTAGAAGAAAGCGAAGGCATTTGCCACGACGAGTGTAAAATTGAATGAATGCAAACTGACGAATGTGTGGTTTCGGCCGGTGATCGAGTCCTTTCGGGTGAGGACTTTCTTCGGTTTACGCACGCTCAGAATACGACGGAGGATCGACGTCATTCTGGAAATCAGATGGTGGAAAAGGGCAGGATACAGAGGGTATGCACTCTTAGAACAACAATGGAACGTGTTTCAAGACATACACATACTATCGGATGCCATCGAAATGACCCGCACGGAGAGCTCTGCCGGAGAATCACCATATCTCAAGATTGATAAGAGATATTGAAGAGTTGCCAACAGTAAACTTATAGTCCTAGTTATGATCTACAAGTTTGCTGTGGACAACTTTTTGATATCTCTTATCAATCTCGATATATAATGATTCTCCGGCAGCGTTTGGGGTGCCGCTCTGTTAGAGGAAATAGGGAGGAGGGCGAGAGAAGAGGAGTGAGAGATATCTAAGTATGTACTAATTAAACAATAGAAAATGTTTCAAGGGATACTCTTTTATAAAGTTTCTGGAAATGAAACAATCAGCAACTTGCATCTAGCCCTATTTAAACGTCTGAGCACTTTGCTAAATGTGAAGTTATTTCGTTCTGTGTCTTCGCTGCGAGACCCATCAGTCATCTACCGGAATGGGTCTCGAAGCGAAAAGACAAAACAGTACTGTGATTAGTAGAGTGCGGCAGAGAAAGTGGGACACTGAAGATGCGGAGAACGGAAAGATCGGAAAGTCGTTTCCGGTCAATTGGAAGCTATTACTCAAGAGATTTCCGATGTCCTGTGACGTCGGGAGTCAGAATCAGAAGAGTACAACGTCTCCGACACTTCGAACAACACCCTGACTTTTGGTCTATTTCGAGACATCGGAGCTCAAGAACAGAGCTCAAATACCATCACACAAATCGAACTTTCAGACGAAATTGGGGGGGGGGGGGGGGGGAAATAAACAGAAGACTAATTGGACGGAGGAGTATGTAGTAGTTATGGACAGGATGTTTGTGACAACTCTTCTTTTCTTCGTCTCAAATGAATCATTATTTGGAAGAAGACCAAACAACACGCGAGAAAGAAGAAGATGGGGGGGGGGATATCGATGCACATTTTAGATGCAATCCGAAGGAGAAGAAGCGTGGGAACACTGCGGAGGACATGGGCAAGATATCAGTTGCGGTGGGCGGTTGATGGGGTCGAAAGAGAGAGAGAGAGGGTCGAATCAAAAATCACACAAAAACAAGACAATAAAGGAAGGAAAAACGGAAGGCCGTCGAGAGAGAGAAGTGTTTGTGCTGATTGGGACAAAGAATTGATAGGCGACGGAGGAGATACCAGTTGAAGAGAGACGACGGCGACGACCCCTTCTTCTCATCATTTTTTGAAGTAGACAACAGCATTCCAACCGTAACTGATGACCACTCGAATGGGTTCGCTTTGTTGTGAGAGGGGGCACTGTACTTGCCTATTAACATCATCGGATTGGAGAAGAATTTGAGACGTTTTTCAGTGGATAACTGCTTTTTTGACTGGAAAGGAAATGATTCTCAAGGAATGGAACCGAAGAGGATGACTCAAACAGGAGAAACGAAGAAGTCAAGAAACAGTAATCAATTGGAAATCACTCGGAAATCTCGAGGTTTGGCAGGAGAATCTGATTCTACATCACTGCATTCCGGAGTTCTGCTTCCGGATCACAGTGGGATCTTTTCGAAACCAATGAAAGAACGGCTTCAAATTTCACGAACTTACGGATTCATTCGAAAACATGAAAGATACCAGACTTTCAACTCACTCGGAACAGGATTTGTTCAACTTCCCTTATTCAGAGCAACCGTATTCTCTCGAATAGAACGACACCTCAAACGCCGCTGGAGAACCATGATATCTCGAGATTGATAAGAGATATTAAATAGTTGTCTACAGCAAACTTGTAGATCAAAACAAGGACTACAAGTTTGCTGTTGACCACTTCTCAATATCTCTTATCAATCTCGAGATATCATTGATTCTCCAGTAGCTATATTCGAGGAAAGACATACGGTACAGAGATCAAGTGGTGATTTAGAATTCGCACCGGATTATCTTTTTACTTCGTTTTTTATTAAAACGTTTCTCATCCTATCAAAACTTTCCAATTCAAAAATCACTTTGTAGGAATGATTTGATTATCACAACCCGCACGTGTTCCATTGTGTCGCCTGTTTGTGTGTGTGTGCGGCAACTGGTTAATTGTAAAGTTCCATTTTTAGAACACAACTAAAATGTTTCTTTGTTTCCATGGTCGCTCATGTCAAATAGGGGTACGTTGGTGTAGATCAGAAGGTACCGGATGAATTGGTTTCATTTCTGTTTCAAAGTGGACAGAAGTACACTGTATTGGAAAGGACTACGCTAACATTAGTTCGCAAAATGCTGTGAAGAGACAGAAAAAGAACACGAGAGGCTTCTTATTATCAAATATTTATTATCAAAATAAGCGGATGTGGCGAAGTCTGCAGTTCATCCACATCAGCGGGTCTCACTACGAAAACATTAAACTTTTTTGAAAATCTACATGCGCCTTCGAACAAACTACTCTGGATTTCATGTTTTGAGTTACTTCCTACCGTAGTTTCTTTAAAGACGCATGCCGATTTTTAAAAAAAGTTCAATTTTTTCGTGGCGAGACCCTCCGATGCTCCACATCCGCTGATTTTGATAACATGAATCTTTTTGAGTTCAATGTTCCAGAACTCGATGAGCGAAAGGGGCTCCGCGACAACTGCATTCGGTTGAGCAACTTCCCAATCTTCGGCTTATTTTTGCAATTAGTATGTTTCTCTCAAAAGTGTCCCGTTCAGAACTTTTTCCATGAAAAAACGTTAAAGTTTCTGTTTACAGTCGAAATAGCTCAGTTAGGAGAGCTGCAAGAGTTGCGAATTGTCGCGTATTCAGAAAAGGAGAACCAATGTTGAGAGACATAAGGATCCCATTCATCCCAAAAAAAAAAAGAGAAACGAAACATTTAGAAACGGGCGGGAAGGAGGAAACGGAAGAAGACGATGGATATATTCTCTCGAAATGACTGGGGATGGAGCAAAACAAGCGCCCTCTCTATTTTCAGACTACATTCGGGGGCACGCGCTCAATCAAAAATCACCCGGATCTTCGGTTTCTCTTCTGATTTTGTACTGAATGCAATGAGATGATTTTTGGAATATGGAGAGAGAAGGAAATTCTGAAAAGGCGAGGGAAAAAACGGAACTTGAAAATGGGTAATTGGCGGAATTAAGGAACGAAACGGCCGATCTGCGAACGAAGCCAATTGTTGCGGTTTCACGGGATGTATTCCCTTTTTTCGTCTTTCAAGACACAATAATACAACATCGAGTGTTTCTTTTATTGAAATCAATCCTTATCAGTGATATTCTATCTGCATTGGGAAGCACAAACGTTGTTGACCTGGTCGGGTGTCGAGGTGTGAGGACCCACTTGGCCGTTGTTGAGGGGTCCCGTTTGAACGAACTGAAGTGAGATCGTTCGAATGAGAAGGTATCTCTTATCACTTACATTCCACGTCTGACAGTTCTGAAGATTCATTCCGTTGAAGCTCGCAGGCACTGTGATCAGAGCGTTGAGAGTTGTTCCGGAGAGGTTGGCCATTTGAACGGAGACATTCGAAGTGTTGTCGAGGGTGGGCGGAGCGAAGCCGGTGGTTCTTCCCGTCTGGACAGTCACTTGACCGTTCTGCACCATGAACAGTATCACCGACTGACTTTGCTGGAAATGGTTCCGGTTTCGGAAGGAAGTTCTTGGACGACTCTAGTTGAGAACTTTGACCTAATCATTTGGAACGAATCACTTCGATTCTGCAGTTTTTCGTTCATTTCTATTCGGAATACGACGCTGTGAGTGCTTGATGCGGCCACAAACGTCAATTGAATTCTCTATGAAACAGTGAAAAGAAGAGTTCGTTCTATTCAAAATAACCGATTATCCGTCGAGCAGTGATAATCGTGAACTGTGAACGAGATAGACGTTTGGAAAAATGAACAAAGTCAGTTTCACATCTATTGTTTTAGACAAATTGAGTTATGTACCCAATCCGACTCTCGGCGTCTAGTTTCGATGAAATTGAAGCTCAAATGGTCTATTTTCAGTCGAATCAATCACATTGAATTCTCTTCATCTGTCTATGTCATCATTTTTGACACCCTTGCATCAATTTGATAGTCAGTTGATACGGTGATCTACTCTCTCTCTCTCTGCATTTCACTCACCATTCCTGGTCCGAAACCAATGGCAGTCCACTGATTGTTCGAGATGCGACTGTTCTGGTACTGTATCTGCAGTGCTCCGTTCACTATCTTCCACTCGGCCTTCACATTGTTTTTCGAGTATTTACACGTGGCACCGCTTGCCAATCCGACGACCGTCGCCAGCAGCAGAATCGACAGTTGGGAGAGCATTTTCAGTTGATTCTGCGAGCCATTCGGATCCCATTTTAAACCCCCCGGGGGGCTGTCTTCTGTTGACATTTGGAGTTATTCGGGTGGGTGTCGAACCATCCCGCCCGGCGGGGGAAACAGAGGTTTTTCGGGTGACGACTGGTAAACAAGAAGAGAGTAATGGCGGGGGGAGACTCAAATATTTGGAATTCGTTTTCATTTCGAATTGCCACAGACCGAAGAGCAGAGACCGATGGGAACGTCTGCCGAGGGTTACTGTAGGCGTTCGGGAGAGGGTTCGTGTGGATTCTAAGCCATCAATGGTCCTTGTGCAGCCGAGAATGCTCCGTGTCGTACATATTGCCATTTGTCATTGTGTGCTCTGAGTACAGACGAGAGTTCAGGGAAACAGTGACAAAACGAGTGTGCTACATTCGAATAGAGCAAACAAAAGTTCAGTGGAGCATTCATCGAACACACACTTCGAGAACATTCAGCAAGAGATGCGACTCGAATTTAGAACAACGAATAGTTCATACCCAACAGTTATTCCGATTTGGGGAGAAACATTTGGTTGCAGTTTAAACTCGGAGGAATAAACAAAAATGAAGAGAACGAATGTTCTGTTTCAAGGAAACTCAATGCATGTAAGTTGTACTTACTCGGGTGATTTTCATCCGGAAAGTACCCGCAAGATGGCCTGTATACTCCTCTGGATAGTTCCTCCGTCTGTGAATATCCCGCGGATAAAAATATCTGTAAAATATCTGTCTCTGGATAATTGGCACTCTTGCCCGCAACTTAAATATCCGGGAAATGTCCCGGACTATCCTGACAGCGAAAATGTGTTCGTTCATCATCGCAACGATTTCAAAATTTTCTGCGGCGGGCAATCCCGGCGGACATTTTCTTCTATCCTGAAGGATATTTCTGAATAAAAATCACCTGGGTATGAAAGATTTATTACAATGTAACCGGTTACTCAATCGTTAGGGGGATAAGGGACGAAAACAGATGAATCTGATGTTTTGAGGCTAAGGCCAGGGAATAAGTGGAACCGATCTCTCCCAACTACCCAGAGTAGCAGAATTGCTTGAAATTCTGTTTCATGATTGGGTTTACACCAAACCCGTAGAAAATCGCCGCTGCAAAGAAACATCGAATCCGATTTTTTCGTGAAAACTTCACAAAAATTGTTGTTTTCGATGGAAATTATCAAGAAATTATCATTTCGCAACAAAATGTCTGAAAATGTTCTGTTTTTCGATATATTTTTTCTCATTTTCAATCATTTTCAATCATTTACACTGTTTTCCTCTCTGTTTTATTCAAATTCAGAACAAAAAGCCACTAAGACAACATTCGAACGTTAAATATAAAGTGGAATTGAAAAAAATTGATAATCCAGCTGAAATTTCAGATTAAATACTCAAAAAGTTGCACTACATGTTTCGTAACAACGTTTTCATAAAAATCCATCATTTTTATGAAGATTTCCCCGAAAAAATCGCGTTTTTTCCATTCATTTTGCAATAAAATGGAAATTCCATGAAAGTTTTAACAGTAAATGCGGTTAGCCGCGGCTTTTGGTTTTGTTGAACAGTGTGATCGTTTGGGCTGTATCTGACGGCCCTGGAACTCTGGAACATTCAAAAATGCATATTGTGAATGTTCATTGTGCCCGATCGATGTTTTCAAGAAATGGTGTCGGAAGACAAACTCGTAGTAAATAAGCCTGACATTGTGAGAACAAAACACGTGTTCCATAAAAGACAAACTCAATGAAGCGCTCAGCCACTGGACCATCCTTCCAAAAACAGAAGGAAAGTGTATTTGCAGTCCATTCCAACTTTAATGCCGTCTTCTATATAGAAGGCATGCCAACTTCCGATTTTCGCTTTTTCATAGTATCAATTTTCTGTTTTTCGTGTCTCTCAATGGTTTTATATCTTCCAAAAATGGTGAAAGTGGAAACCAGATTAATAACAGTCAATGGGCAATTATACGCTCCTTCCAGGAATAAGAAATTGACAACAGAAGCACTTTAGACTGCGAAGGAAGAACATACTCAAAATGCACAACTTAATTAAGCTTCAAAAATGAATTGAAATGTTCAAGTCCATGCAACACTGATCTGCAGAGCTACAGTATAAAAAAAGTGAAAGTGGCTGGCGCTGGGACCGTCTTCACGAATCGTTCAGAAAGTTTACGTGCATCATCGGACTCAATTTACACACAGAAGTTTTCAATTAGTGATATTAATGATGAGACAACAATTAGATGCCACTAAATTACAGAATAATCCTGCCACGCACTTTAAGGAGCTCATAAAGCTCTTGCGGCGGACTCATACCTTTTTGACCCTTTATACACAATAAAGCGAATTTTAGATGAGCTCCGTATTACGATTCCATATTCATGAAACGGAGAACAGATGAAATCTACAAAATACTTTGGATTCTTATTATTCGGTTGATAGAGTTCTGAAGGAAATCTTGCACAGAAACGATGTTTATGCTGTGCACGCTCTCCACGGTTAGCTATGTGTCAGCAGGTTGCTTACTGGCACAACTCTCGGCACACTGGCGCACTTTGCGACGAGCGCGAATTTCGTGAATCTGATTCAGAAGTTGAAAAAATGGACAGAACAGAAATTAATCCAAGAAAACGCATGAAATTATGGCCTACAATCACATACCGGTCATTTTGAATACTCGAGCACCTCTTAAAGTTGCAAAATGGCTGAGATATCGAAAATTTCGTAACGTTCCACTTTTTTCTCTATCGAAAAATGCTCATAGCTGTGATGATAACTCGGAGAATCGATTAAATTCTAAAAAAGAACACGTTTCTCTTCTCGAGACCAACAATTTCAGGGTGGCAATCGAACAGAAGTTCCCACGTTCCCTGAAAAGACTAAACGATTCTGGAAACGAATTTGGCTAAAACAGACTCTCGCGGCGCTCCGGGTGTGCTCAAAAACATGGATTTCAAAGTGAAACATCAATGAGAATGCCTTGATATAAATTGAAACAGAATTCCTCACAAAAGTCCCGGAGCCATTTCATCTTGTGTTGACCCCCTGCTCCGAAACCATCCGAATCGTTGCGAGACCATTAAAAAAAGCGCCTGGAAGAAGTTGCAGAGTTCTCTCGTTACAACTGAATCCCTTTCCTCCAGTCGGATCCATTGGAAACATCAGAAACCTTGTAAATATTATTCCCATTCCACTTTTCCATCTATTCTTACTTGTAAACTCGCGAAAAAGAGTAGCGTTTTGAGTTGCTCAAACATGTTACGCAAACAGAAAGAAACGCTGGCATTACCCGCACAAAACAACAAAACCCTTCTTCTGTTTGCTCATTTTTCCCTTTTCCCGGGTTACTGTAGGGCACAAATGTCACGTGTTCTCTCGAAAGAAACGATTGTTCTAGTCGAACCGTTTATTGGTCAAAGTTCCGTTGAACAGGAAGGAGGAGATGAGAGGAAGAAGAAGAAGGAGAAGAAGAAGAAGGAAACGGAGGAGAAGGAACAATTATTTACATGGCGAGAGGGGCGGGAGAGCTCTAATTGCATTCCATCGGGCACACCTTCTTGTCCTTTGGCGACTTGCTGTTGCGGGTCACGGCTCCGTTCTCGATCTTTCCAGACTTGATCCACTGAAAATCGGTCTCTTTCTCTAACTGTCCGTGTGTCCATCACGACTTACATGCCACTTCTGGCAGGACTGCAGGTTTCTTCCGTTGAACTGAAGGGGAAGAGTGACAATGGCACTCATCGTCTTCTCGCGGGGGAAGTAGACGAGCGCTTGCGTCTGCACGGCAGAGTTGCTCGAGTTTCCCGACGAGGCGAACGTCGGCGGTCCGTGTTCGGTGGTGGAGCCGGTGCGGAGAGTCACCTGGTTGTTGGCGACCAGGAAGAAGATTCCTTGTTGGTTGTTCTGAAAATTAGAAGATGAAAGTTAGAATACATTGAACAGATCCTCAGAATCAGTGGAAAACGCTCACCTTGTCATCTCCGAATCCGAGTCCAGTCCAGTGGTTATTCTTGATGTTCTTGTTCTGGAACTGCAGAATAATCGAGTTGTTCGCGTAGGTCCAGTGCGAATTGAAGTCGCCGCTGTCGTGTTTGCATGTTCTCGCGGCGGCCGCCACGAAAAGAACCGCCAGAAGCACGCTCGATCTCATCATTTTCGTCGTCGTCGTCGTCGTCGTCGAGTGCTACTGTAGACACATGCCATTCCCGTCGCGCCGCCGCTCTTTTATACCCGCGGCGCCGTGTTTGCCACCACCGTTTCGTGGTTTGTGTAGTCCCCTCCCGAATTTGTGTAGTTCAACAACGTGCCAAGTGCTCTGTGTGTACTTGCTCCGCCTGTCGTGTTACTTTTAGCTCGCCGTGGTGCCCAACGGATTACAATTTGAAAAAGAGCGAAAGGAGGGAGGAACGAGTTGATTCCGATGTTTCGGCCAAAGAGTGCCCCGTTTTCTTTCGATTTTTGAGCCGTGATTCGGATCTTCTTAAACTGGAGTTTCCTTTAAAATACCAAAGTTTTTTAGAAAATACTTTGTTTCCGTTTCACAATTTCAACCTACCGTGGTTCCTCAAATAGAGCGACACCCCAAACGCTGCCGGATAATCATTATATCTCGAGATTGATAAGAGATATCAAAAAGTTTACAACAGCAAACTTGTAGTCCTAGTTTTGATCTATAAGTTTCCTGTTGACAACTTTTTGATATCTCTTATCAATTTCGAGGTATAATTATTCTCTTTGATGTGCTGTTTTATTCGAGGAAGTACGGTAGTACGGTAGATACACTTGACAAAAATGCTTTATCATTCCAGTGATTTGGGATATTTTTCGTAATCAATCTTTACTTAGGGGGGTCGATAGCTCAGTGGGCAGTGGTGGCCGCTGGCAGTCGAGAGGTCCCGAGTTCGATTCCTTGCCTCAGCCCCCGGGTTCACCCAGCCTCAATTGGGTAGTAGCTTCGTCTACGAAGGGTAATCGGTCACACTCCCCGGCCCGGACGTGACTTAAACTAGGCCAACTTCGGATCACCACCGGGTGTCTTCGGAACCTGAAATCCGAGATCCGCAGCTCCTAGAGCTTGAAATACGGATCGACTTTATCCTTTATCCTAATTGAGAAAGGATGTCTGTCTGTCTGTCCGTTTGTTTGTCCGCAGCCGTTTCTCAGCTCCTACTGAACCGATTCGGCCCGTTTTTGGCAGACAGGTCAGAAGTATTGACCGCAAGGTGCACATAAATTTTCTAAGCGATCGGCAAAGTCTGACGCCTTCTGAAGCACATCTTCTGCTTTTTGGCTTGATTTCCGTCTTCATTTTTGAATGGGCACATGCCGACGCGTCAAATTTAGACGTGAGACCAAAACAATTTTGAAGCATTTCTAAAAAAGACAATATATTGTCGACAACAGGCGAAACTGCGGAGCCCAGGCTGAGAGGCGGCGTTAGCCGCCTCGATTGGCCTGGTAACTACTAATAGTGGTTAGTTGGCTAATTACTGAAGGACCTAACGTGAATCGGCAAAAAATATTTAAAAAAAATTTTTGCGCCCAACCTTTGAAAAACAATGACAAAAATAGGAAAATAACTATTTTTTTCCGATATAAGAGTCAAAATATGTCAAGCAGCGCTCAGGAGAGTGGAAACGAGAATTCACAGTAAGTTTTCTAACAAAATCTAAAAACCAAAAACACTCTGAAATGTTCTGTCCCTGAAATGAAATGAAATGAGGAACCGTTTAACACTTTATTTGTGCAGAAGATGAGTTTCCTAATGATATTTCGACTCATTTCTAGACACGAACCATTCAAAACAAAACGTTCATTTCTGTTTCACTATTTCAAGATAACGCAGTTTTTTATTCCGATTGCGCTTTATTATTTAAACGGTATTTCTCTTTTATTATTATTTATCTGTCTCATTGAAAACGGGAATGTTTTATCTTGTCCTCTTCGGAATATGTTCTATTTCAGCATGAATCAGATGATGTGTGTCTCCTTGGTTTTCAAAGAGTATCTTCCTCGCTCTTTTCAGGTACATTGGGTGCCGAGAGGAGATGAACGGAATCAGTTATTCCGCATTTTTCACGGACTGAAGGATTTCAGTTATTTCGTGTTCCGTATTCCGTATTCCGGCCAACTCTGGGGCCGAGGGTTCCCCTGGCGTATCCAAATGATCTGATCCCATGAGAAACCTTCGACTTCACAGTTGAACCCATTATTATCGACCTGGAACTGGAAACTTTGACGTGTTTGTGTTTCATGGATGCTTCTGCAGAGATAAACACGACTGTTTGACTCTCATCTTGTTTGGTTACTCATGAACTGAACCCTGCACAAACAAATCGTTTTTTGTAACAAATGCTCGAAACAACTTCCACTTGCATTCAATATTTATTCAAGTTAACAGGCATTTATCACAAGAACAAGAAGAAGATCTCTCCTCTCTTGTGGCTATTCGAAACGATTCGACGACACCATGATCGACTTCTTCTTATTCCCATCGGCAGGGCATTTGGCGGCACAGACGTCCTGAAAGAGAGCGTGAGAACAACATTGTAGTTACAAGATTCGGCGTCTCCTTTCTTTTTTTTTGGTTTCTTTTTCTTATGTCAAATCAAACAAAAGGACACATGTTTGTACTACTGTGGGGAATGAATTGAGAATGAGGGGCGATGTCCTTGGAGCGGGAAACGAGTTCCGAGGTGATAAGAACGGGCAGACAGATAGAGAGAGAGAGAGAGAGAGAGAGAGAGAGAGAGAGAGAGAGAGAGAGAGAGAGAGAGAGAGAGAGAGAGAGAGAGAGAGAGAGAGAGAGAGAGAGAGAGAGAGAGAGAGAGAGAGAGAGAGAGAGAGAGAGAGAGAGAGAGAGAGAGAGAGAGAGAGAGAGAGAGAGAGAGAGAGAGCACAAGGTACAATGTGACAACCTGGGGGCGGCAGAAGTGTTCTCGACTATGCTCGGACGCATTGGATCACTACTTTGGGAGCACTGAGCTGAAGCTCTGTGAGCCAGATTCTGAGCTAACAAGGAAAGTGTTTTGAGACGAACTTTCAGATTTCGCTATAAACTTGCAGAATGACACTTTTTTATACAATGATAGTAACCGATTTCGCATAGTGGCTAACTGCGCAAACGTCTAGTTTTCCAGATATTTCGTCTCAATGTGCTCAAAAACGCCCGATTTCGGAAAAAAACGCACTTTCTAACACCCTCAGACAAAATTTCTTGAGGAAGGATTCTGGTGATCATCCTTCCTATCTACTCGTTCTCTTATCTGTTTCTCTGGAAACCCACGTGGATGAAAGTAATTCCTCCGTGGTGCTTCTTCAAATGCTCTCCTTTCATGCTTCCTCCCGGCAGAAGCAGCCAATTGACGCACGTGTCCAGTGAGAACTCCCTTGGACCAGCCGGACCGATTGGTCTGGTCAGAGTCACTTTCAGATGGTCTCCAGTCAGATCCACGTTCTCGACAGTCACGTATGTCACCGGATCGAGTATGACCTGCTTCTTTTTCGGGGTGTATCCGGTTTTGGTGGTGATGACGTCACCGATTCGGATGAAGACGATCGCCTCGAGATCCTTCTGGAATTGGGTCTTGACTCGAAGAAAGGCTGTGGACTCACCATTCCGGGACCGTTGCCGAACGCCAACGAAGTCCATCTATCGGCGGTGAGGTTCTTGTGCTCGAAGTCAATCTGGAGCACACCGTTGCTCACACTCCATGACAGCGAATTGACGATGGTACTGTTGTAGAAGCAAGTGCTGGAGTCGACGGACGAGAACGTCGCAGCCAACAGAAGGACGACGGAGAGGAGCATTTCGAGTGGGAAACGGAAGGGAGTGATGCAATTTATACAGGTGAACGAAATGTTTGGAAGCGGAAGTTTATGGGAATGTGATATCGATATGTTGATAAATATTTCTGCAAACGAAACACTTTACATAAACATTTCGGCGTTTGGGAGTGGGGACCAGTGGCTGCAAAAGTAGACGGGTCCAGAGATCAATTTCCAATGGGCTGCAAATTGATAGTGAGGTTTTGAAGAGCAGAAAGTGTTTATTTTCAGAGTAGGAAGGGTCGTGGAAGTTTCACGGGGAAACTGAGAATGCGAACCCTGAGAAACCAATAGTACCTCTGAACATCTGTTATTTTTCATGGAACCAGCTGGATCGGGCATCTCAGTCCCCATTCACTGGTTATGTAACAGAAAATTACTGTTTCCCTTCGCCGATAGATATCTGATGAACTCGAAGAGATTACTTATTTCTTATTTTCTTTTTTTCAAAAAGTTACAGAGCTCTTTTGTTTTTGAAATTCTTCGGCTCTTCTATCGAATAGACAAACGAGCATTATTCGACTTTATCTTCCAAAGGACGTCTTTCGGATCAAGTACTGGAAATGTAACCAAAAGCTATTTTGAGTTCATTTGAAACACAAAACCACAGATTGTTCTCGAACTTTCCTCGTGCTCCCATAGTCAGAAAATCGGCAGACACAAGAACTGGATCGTGGCAGAACATTCAAGTGTGTAGTCGATAATAGGGATCCATTAGTGCAAGCTACACACATTCTCCTCGAATCGTGATGATTTTTCTAGATAGATGATGATCAGGTTCGAAAAGAAGAGGGGGTGGAGGAGGTGTTATAATAGAATTCGTTCGAACCACCTGAAGAATGGAATTCTCACATGACGCCTCTGGAAATTGTTTCCGTTTTGGGAAACGAGTAATCGTTTCTGTCATCACTTGACACGAATAATTTGACCATTCAGCCACCTTTCTCATACAGAACCCCAGGTAGACAAACCATCAGAACTCTGTTCAGAATGGGGGTTTTGACATATTGTATCCTTTGAGAGCATGACAGTTCAACTTTCCGCCAGCCCCTCGTATTACTTTCTGTCACACTATCCATCGGAATGGCCCCTCGAGCTCTGCCGGAGAATCATTATATCTCGCGGTTGATAAGAGATATCGAAAAGTTATCAACAGTAAACTTGAAGATCATAACTGGGCCTACAAGTTTACTGTTGACAACTTTTTGATATCTCTTATCAATCTCGAGATATAATGATTTTCCGGTGGAGCTCTCCTCGGATGCATTTCGATGGCATCCGAAAGTATCTCACTTCTTCATATACATCATGTTCAATCGAATGATCTCGAATAGACGATTTGGCTACACGGGACTAGACTTGACCACTTGAAACATGTCTCATTCTTTCATGAGAGAAGATCGTCAGTTCATGTGTTTCACTATCTATGCCCCAAGACATCCCTTGGACTCACCCTCGCCCAGACAGTCCGTTCCCCCGACTACACTTGGCTAGACGTGATCTGAATGCGTCACTCTCTCTCTCTCTCTGCAGATCCCATCGGTTATTCAACAAATGAATTAGTGAGAGAACAATAAAAGTCACAAAACGGAAGCGAAGACGTTGTTTTGTGATCGTCCGATTTGTGTCGACACGAGGAAATTGTGTAAGAACGTGGTGGTCAAATCACAAAATGTCCGTAATCAAACGGATCTGTGCTTTATGATGATTCTCTGAGGTGACGTCCGATTCGACAGACGCTTCTTGTTCTTCAAGCGCCAAATTCGACAAACTGCGTCCTCTAATGGAACTTGCAAAAGTCCCCAAAATAAATAGACAAATTCTGACCTCACTTTCCCGAACCGGACTAGTATTATTAGTACCCGAACAGATCTCTCAACATTTCCATTCGTAACTGTTTGGTACTGTCGTTGGTTTTCCCACGAATTCAATTTCAAACGATACTTGTCCCGAGAGAAACGCGTGAAATGTACGTGGATTGGCAGTAGAGCGCATTCGGTCACTTTGGACGATGCGTTCTTGATCTCTTATATCCTACAGTCATGCCGATTCCACTTGAAAACGTTCTTCATTCAAGGAACTCTTTTCGTTTTCCAACTTTGCATTCCGCTCTCTTTTACACTGGATTCCAGAAAAATCAGAGGAGAGATGAGCAAAAACGTTCATAGTGTCCAAACACTAGGCATCTTTGAAGCGGTCGGTGAACGCATAAAGTCAAATATCGGCTAACAAATTGTTATTTCGACTTGAAGTTTTGGACAATATTGTGGGGTGACCATGATGAGAGACCAGTTGTTCCGTGATCTGATAGCTATTTGGTGACAGTGGGTCACAAACATTCTGAAAAGGGATCTGTGATTCTTCGAGATGACGTCCGATTTGACACAATCCACCGACGAGGTTCTCTTCCTGTTCTTCGATAATCGGATTCGTCAAACTGTGTCCTTCAATTATTCATTCAGTCTTTTCCAGAATAAATAGACAAAGTTCGACCTCATCCTCACTGAATGCACTAGTTCCCACTTAGATCTGTGTTTGCTTCTTCCCATTTGAATGTAGATTATTGTATTGTGATCCGTTGCCACGTGGAATCCAGATCTTTTTAGAGTGAGACCATACTATCCCAGCGCAACGCTGCCCAAATCACAAAATAGTTTGCATCCTCAACTGGCGCCTGTGCTTTGTGATTCTTAAAAATGACTTCCGACTGACAGTGTTTCTGCCGTTTTCATCTCGAAGATCGGGTTCGATAAACAGCGTCCTTCGGTTTCAAATGCATCCTTTGCCAGTATAAATAGGAAACATTTCGACCTCGCTCTTACTAAATTACCGTAAAGTCTCTAATAGAAGGGCCCCCCAAACGCTGCCGGAGAATGATTATATCTCGAGACTGATAAGAGATATCAAAAAGTTATTAACAGCAAACTTGTAGTCCTAGTTTTGATCTACAAGTTTGCAGTTGATAACTTTTTGATATCTCTTATCAGTCTCGAGATATAATCATTCTCCGGCAGAGTTTGGGGGGCCCTTCTATTAGAGACTTTACGGTAACCGATTTTTCAAACTTCCGAACAGATCCATCATCCACTCTTCTCGGTTTCTCGACATTTTCTTCTCATTCCAACTTTTGAACGGATCTTAGATTTCTAGCATTGTATTTGAACGCCACGTGGCGATTTTCGGTAGTTTTAAATAGACACAGTTCGACTCGTATTCAGTGGGAATAGAGTGATGTTTGGTAAAATTTGAAAAGGCCCGAGCTATTCCCATATTCCCGAAACTCTGGAATTGAGGAAAGATTATAGAAAGTCAGTGATACAGTAGGTTTTGCGATGTGAAGTTCGAGTTTTGGGTTGCAGTTCTGGAAATTTGTATTCTTGACTGTCGTCATCAACCGATCCTCCCTCTTCTCCGTTCCTACGAAAACTGTCATTCGCCTTTTGAACAAAACGTTTTCAGTTTTAGTTTTCTATATCAAAAACCGACTAATCTTCACTTTTCATTGTGTTGCCGATTCGTATTTCAGAAGTTAAAGGGTATACTAAACAGCATTCCAAACGACACAGTGGGAGTACTGTCCCCCGAATCTCTCTCATCCCTTATCACTTCTTATCACTCCTTCGTGCCACTTTGTTAACTCTGATAACTCTCTGACGTCTCCGTCGTCGTCACCGCCCTAATCTCCTTCTCACTTCCTCCCACTTTCTCCTTTTATGTGTGTTTCGATTCGTGATCATTTGATACTTCCAAATTGTCACGTTGGCACCTTTCCAATTCTGCGAAGGCCGGATTATTCTCTCTTTCCCCGCCGCCACCTATCAGTCGTTGCATCTTGTTTCGATGGTCGTCCCGACGAAAACAATCCACGGAGATATGGATCGAAAGAGCGGGCGACGGGAGAAGAAGAAGAAGAAGAGGACGGGAATGAAATGAGGAGAAGCTAGACAGTGATGAAGAACGGGGTGATGATCGGGGACAGACGACTCCAGGATCACAGTTCAGTGTCCTGTCCATCCTTTTTGGGTTGTTCAAGAGCAAAGGAATGGAATCGCTGGAGTCCGTGGAATTCTTCTATGTTCTGGGTGTTTGACCATCCGAAGCCCCTGTTGAACTGTGAGAGCCCTTATAGTATTCGGATCTGGATCAGCAAATTTGATCCGTGAAGTTCACAGCTTCTGGAGCATGGATTCTGATTTGCTAATCCCGCAACGAATGGGCGAGACAGTGTGGGAATTTGGAGACACAGACCATCAAAGTATTGTCTGCACCCGAAATCTAGGTCTACACGAACGCATAGAATTCAAATCCGCTCTATTGAGAACCTTTTTATTTTTGAAGATTCTTTGACGAAACGTCATTTGGAAGAAGCAGGTTTCTTATGTTTGTACCGTTCTGTTCATTCACCACAATCCACATCGTGTCCATTGAACGTGACGGTTCTGTCAGCCTCACGTGACCATCGGAAAACGGGAACCCAGACGATATCTCTCTCTCTCTCTTTCCCTCTCTCTCTCTCTCTCTCTCTCTCTCTCTCTCTCTCTCTCTCTCTCTCTGTCTCTCTCTCTCTCTCTCTCTCTCTCTCTCTTTCTCTGAAGATTTGTCATTGTTTTTCTCATCGAGAAGATGCATCGAGACAGTCGGCTATCCGCAGACCACAACCTCAAAGTGTGCCCTGTGGAGTTTGTGCCCGTTGGGAGCGACGGGAATGTGTAGTTTGGAGGCGGTTGTTTTGAAATGGGCGGGGAGAAGGGAACAGTGCCCCCACGGGGCTACAGCATCTTTTTGATCGGGAAAGCGAAAGAAAGAGAAACGGCTCTCTCCCATTCCTCATCCGTCTGCACTCGGAGGACGGTCTCTCATGTTTCCAGTGGCTGCATTCGATTGCTCAGTTCTTCTTTCCAATATATCGTCATTGAGGAACTTCCCCTCACTATTACGTTGTTCCTCTTCCGTTTCCGGCAACCCCAAAACGACCCGAGAATAAGGTTTTCGCTGACGTCCATGCCTGTTTTCAGTTATTTCGAGGGATGTCCGCAGGAAATTGGAAACAGACACTTTCGTTTAAATAACCAAACCTGCTCATCTGTGTGTTTATGAACTCATTGTTTCCTCGGTCTTCAATCGAACAAAGAGGTGTTCCCAGTGTGATCTTTTGTTCTTTTCAACTTTGAAAAATGATCTTTTTCCGTCATTTCGAACTTTCAAGACGTTTTTTGAGAGTTTGAACGGAACGAATGTTTGCTGTTTCGCTAACTTTGTAACTTCGCGATGAGACCAGCCGTCCACTATTATTGCCAACTGGGTTTCTTTCATTTACAATAGCCGATGAAATAAGGTTCATAGCTCATGCTGCATGTGAACAAAAATATAATTATTTCACTGTTTCGAGAAATGGTCATCGTTGAGAAACTGATGTCTATGATAGTGAAATCTTATTTTTAATATCTAAACTCCGTTTTCTCTCTATTCTCTACAATTTTGGCACAATGCGAAATCAATGAAACATAAGAAACACTGATTGAATCCTGGAACTGTGTTAGCTCCATGGTCAGAACTGGAACTCTTTAGATTTTGGAAAACCGTTTCCGTTTATACATTCTCCTAGCGATTCAACAGTTGCCTGGGAGAACATTTGATTACTGGAACTGTTTTTCGTCTTGGAAATGTTTTTCATCATCCTGGGTTTTGAATGTTATACAATTGATGAGACAGCGTAGTATCAGCACAGCTCTTTTGTTTCCGCTTTGCGAACAGTTAAGAGTTCATCTGTTGAGCTGCACTCATTGGAGCTCACTCTTGCTCCTGGAACACCACCTGACGCAATGAACTCAGAAGCAAAGATGCCCCAATTCGAATCTATCCATTCCCTCGTCACTTCCGTTCCAAAGCGTCTCAATGATCTCATAAACACCCAAAACCCTCGATTCTCCCTCTAACTATCATGCCCTACACACGCCCTTTGCTTCCTGACTACGACTACTACGTTCGCTACGAACGACGACTACACCTCTGCATGCATGATAAATGGGTAGATCACAATCGTGTTGCCCCTGTTCTTCCATTCACTACCAACGCCTTCTAATTCATTTCGTGGCCCCCTCTCTCAACACAATTTGATCATTTGCTTCGCCATCTTGCTGCTGGTCTCTGATGGACACACAACACACTGAAACCAACGTAGAGATAGAAATATCCCCCTTCTCTTTCTCTCTCTCAGACGGGTGGTGGTTCGACACGGAATTACGCCCCGGCCGAGAGTACAAAGTACGCCCGTGTGAGAGTGAAGAGAGAGAGAGAGAGAGAGAGAGAGAGAGAGAAACGGCCCCCGGAGGGTTCGGGAGAGCGATACGAGAGGAGGATCCCCCCAGGTGAGTCTATATGCGATATTCATTCGCTCTCTGATCCCTCGAAACTGATTAGGATCATTGGAAAGAACAGCAATATGATCCGATGGGTCATAGCTTTGATTTTGAAAGAAGACTCCTCGTGTAGTGTACGGATAGATACCGACGTCTGATTGGGAGAAAGAGACATGTGAACTGTAGTAGATGGAGTGTTTCCATGGTACTGCTCAATTGATCAGGATGCGGATCAGTACTCTTCCGACAAGTTCCGTTCTTTCTCACCGTGGCTCCATTTCGAAACCAAGTGTGCTCTATTGCTAAACTTTCACAGATCTCTCACTGCTAGATATTCACATGGAGTGTCCAAAAGATATCGCACTTTCACAGAGAGTTTTGGAGATTCTTCAATTTCTAGCAGTGGAGCGCATTTTGTTCCGAAGAGATTCCACATTGCTTACTTTGTTCTTTTCTTAACTTTCTTGAATCGAGGTGCTACGACTTCTACTCGAAAAGCACCCCTTCTACAACTGCTGTGCGTTCGAAAGTGAGCCAAAAAACGCAGAAGGTATGAGCATTTGTAGTGTGAAAGAAGGGACTTTTGCTCCATTAAAGTATCATTTTACACCTGATCCTAACGAAATCACTCTTTGACTCGTGTTCGTAGCTCTTAGAAACATCATTTTTTATCTGATTGAAAAATGACATCCTGTTGGAATAGAGCTTTTACGGTACGGTGTTACCACCCAACGTGTATGGTTTTGTTGCATTTCAGAAGTAGTCCGACGGTTCCATAAGACAACGGTCCCATGTGAACTTCGACAGTATCGCAGTCACTCTGAAACAGTAATCATCGTGATACACTTCTCCCCAACCCCCCTCACCATGGTCATTCTGGTCTCGGTGCACTTTGGCTCTTCGCCTACTCACTGGAACTTCTCATATTACTACTGACCTCCCATCATCATCATCACTCCGTAGGTCACACTTCCCCCAACACAAACCACACACGTGGTATTCGTGTGCTATAAACTCGACGTCCGTCCGTCCTCTTCCTCTTCCGTTCTTCGGAAATCATCCCAATTTCCGAGTGTCCACGTCAGTTGTCTCTGCTTCTCTCGTGCCTCTCACTCTCTCTCTATGCCGCTTGTTAACAGACAAAAACAGAGCGGTTCGTCGAAGAATTGGTTGCTGCTGCGAACACTTTGGGTTTATTTGGGAGGGAACGTGTTCAACGTCATCCCGACTGCCGGGTACAAAGAATGCCCCCGGCGCGAAGAGGGAAGAGGAGAGGCGAAAACACGCGCCGGCGTTTCCTATTCAAATCTAGAATTAGAATATCAGGCTGCACGGCTTGAGATACCGACAATCGAATCTAACGAACCGCTATGAATGGAGGGTTTTGCAGAGGCGCTGGTTTTCTGTGCAGGAGCAATGTAACCGAACTTCGGAGATATTTAGGCATTTCACACTCGGAGTTTCATGATAACAAAGGGAACCGAAACATAGAAAAGATGAAAACTTCTGAACCAATCTGAAGCCGTTTCAAAGTAGGACAGAGCTACATTTCGAGCAGATAACAGTGGCTCTTGAGCACGTTGTCCATTCGAAACCCATTCATTGACTATGTTATCTTTCTGAATACGGTTCCTTTTTGATTGTTTTGAAGGTCTTTGCTAGGGAGCTCTAGTTACATTGAGATGAGACACTGAACAATTCGAGATTGGAGACAACCAGTTTCAACTGTTTCATGAAACTGTGATTAATCTGGAAAAGTAGCTGAAGACAATTTTTCTACTTTCCCGTTTAGAGCATTTATAGACTTTTAGCTTGTCTAAGCAGTAGTTCATGGGTCACGTGTTATCAGTTTGACTGATAGATTGATTGATTCAGCTCTCCGATGCTGGATCAATCAATGTTAAGAGCTACTTCGATTCTTCTCATTGTGCACACTTGCGTACAAGTGAGCATTTCTTGAATCACTCATCGCAATTTGAGCCCTTCCTCCGGTCCCTCCGTGATCTTCTGATCTCCCAACAGAGGTCCTAAAACTTCGCCCCGATGCGTTGTGTCCATCCTCCGCTGAATCATCATCTTCTGAACCTTTCACCCTCCCGCGTCCTTTGTACCCACTCGCGCCTCCTTCTCATTCGCCTCTCAATTGCCCTTTTGCGAAGAGAACACGCCACCCACTCTGAAATTCGAAGCGCCGCAGTCGCCGCTTCATCGGCTACAACGTAGCTGATCGGCTGATCATCTGGGTGCAGTTCTTCCCTCACGGAGGAGTCTCTGAAGATCGCTATCTCTTCGCCTCCTTCCCCCCTTATTATCCGTTTTCACTGTTCTTGTACACCCGAAAGAGTACTCCACACGTCGTCTCGCCCTTCTAGCCTCCTGTCGACGGGAGAGATAAAGATTGGTCGAATCCCCCCTGCCGTGAGATACCGTATCACCTGTCTGCGCTCCGTTGTCTTTTCGATCTCTGATCCTCGTCTCTCTCCGAATCGCTTCTTGCACCCCTATGTCATCGTGTTTTGGTCTGTGTTGGAAGATGACTTTCGAAGGTAAACACTTTGCAAAAGCATCGAAAGATGTTCCTCACTGTTTCGTGGGATCCTGATCCTAGACAACCAACAGAACCGTCAGTAGCTGTTTTCTCTCAATTGAAACGTTTCTTCCGATGGCTCCTTGAGCTCAGATCCCCCTGAAACTCCAAGGGGATCTCTGGAAGATGCTCATGATAGTGACGGGAGTGTTTGTCCCTCCTATCTCCTTCCGCCCCTCTTCGCCTTGTACAGATCCCTGCAGCAATTCACGTGCATTTCACCGCCCGTCCCCAGAACACTCACCGCCCGCCACCGCCTTCTCTCCCTCCCCCTCTCTCTCCCAACTTTCTCTTCGCGTCTCTGCGTCTCTCCCGTCCTGTCCACTCTCTCGTCTCTCTCCCGTTACCACTGTTTCCATCCAGTTCCTCCCGAGTGTGTTTCCCTGGTGTTTGTACATCATTCGTCCCCCCATGAGCTCTTCTTCCAACCGTACCGAGAGCATTGCTCAGAAGCAGACAGCCGCCCGAAAGAGAGTCTATTTAGTGAGCAGAGAACGTAAGAATGACTAAAGTTCCCATTCGGATCCCCAGCCAACCCCCCTCTTTGTCTCGCCCAGAGATCGAGCTCAAAAGAGGAAAACCAAAGCACATATTCGCGATGATCTTTTGCTCTCGGGCCGCTCGCAAGGTCCGCTGGCCTGGAGGAGGCAGCTGAAGTCACAAAACATTCGTGACGAGAGACGCAGAGAGACCAGATGCTCCTAGTGCAAATCATCAGAATATCAACGACGCACGTGTTTCGATGATCCGATCGAGGTGTGTTTTGAGTGTTGAGCACACCTTCAGACACTGTCTCTCTTCTGTTTTCGATACATCCTGTGGTTTGAGCGGAGAAGGAGGAACTCCTCATTAACGAGGAGAACTTGCGAGCTCTTGTACTGTTGACGACCCTATTAAAGACGATTTCGAATTCAAACATTCCCGGTTTCAAGCGTTTCACATTCAGAAATAACTGTATTTGGGTTTGATGTGTCCTTAGTCACCTCGAGTTGGAGATCATATGAACTTAAACTGCTCGGCATCAAACATATTTTTTTTTCTATTTTTTCATTGTCTTTTAGCCGCAAAAAAACAGGAAAAAAACTCTCTTCTAGCGATTCGCGTTTAGGTCCATTACATGATGTATTCCCAACAAATGTGCACGTGGCTCTAGTTTAGTGGAACTTTTCCTGCTGTATTTTGGCTGAAAATTGAAACCGAGGTTCTTGAAGTGATAGGGAACAACTTCTTTCGGACTTACGGAGTTGACCTCAGAGCTGAAAAAAGTTTCCAATGGAATTCAATGTGTCCTCCCCGAAAATCATCATAACTCGGTTCAAAACAATCCGTTTCCGATGGGTTTTAGACAGGAAATAGTCAAGTGGTCTGGCGACAAGATCCTTAATTTTCTGAGCTGAAAATGGCCAACTGAGTGTCTGAAACCCACCTGAAATTCGAAAAATTCGCTATTGACCGTGTAACGGATGTGTGTCACATACAAACCACAAGTGCAGAAACACGTGTCAAATGAGAATGAGCTCACCATTTCGATTCCTGGTCTGACTGATTGCAAAACGGTTTCTCTGTTTTGTGTTGGAGAGAACCGCCTCCTCATCTCTGCAAACTGATAATTCTTCAAAAGACTCTCATTATTCCTCCTCTTCTTTTCTTCCTTTCTTCCCAACAACTTTATGCAACTCTTCAGTTCGCTCCTCTCCATTTCGTAATCATTCTTCTTCTCTCCATGTTTACTGTTCTCCCCCTCTCTCCACTTCAATGTATGATCCTTGTTGCGACGAACATTTTGTGACGAATTGTGACTTAGAGCAGGTCCAAAATGATGACATTTCCCCCGATCCCTTGACAGTCCGTCAGCCGTGAATCCTTCCGCACATCATCACTCCCATGTATCAAATAATCAAGTCGTCGTGATTTTCGTTAAACCCCCCAACTGATAAGCGGAAGAGGGAAATCAACTAGTGTAACTGTGTTATTTACCCAAAATTGCATGCGCGTTCTTCAGTTCCTTTTCCCATTTCGCATCGTTAATTTCCATTGTTTTTCAAATTGCATCGTTCGTTCCTTCGACCCGCCAAATTATTGACCTGTTATTTTGATCTTACGAGAACTCAATGAATTGAAATTTTGATCGTAATATTTGTGATACCATGTTTCCTCGAATAGAGCGGCACCCCAATAGCTGCCGGAGAATCATTATATCTCGAGATTGATACGAGATATCAAAAAGTTGTCAACAGGAAACTTGTAGTCCTGATCATGATCTACAAGTTTACTGTTGACCACTTCTCAATATCTCTTATAAATCTCGAGATATTCTCCGGCAGAGCTCTCCTTTGCAAGTTTCTGCCTCTTTTTCGTTCAAATCTTTCGTGACCATGTTTTTTGTCTTTGTTGTTGGTCTCGGAGCGTGGAAACCTTTTGACGTTCGTTCCTTCGCTTATTCGAAAAGACGATTCCTGAAGAGCTGAGGAATAAATCTTCCCAATCGGCCAGTATTCATTCCGTTTCACTTTGCTCCACTTCAACGTTGAACTTGAAAGAGAAACGGTGAATACGAGAGACGCTCAATGTTCTCTTCGTGAGGAATTCCGATGCATGATCCTATCCTTCTCTCCTTGCCGTTCTTTGTCCGATTCAGAGCTCATTGGAGGGGGGAGTACAAGTTCAACGAGAGCTTAATTACCGTTTCCAACACGATTCTTAGTTGTCCGTGATCAGACTGTTCTTCTATTTCGTAAATCTGGCTCAATCCAAATTGGGTTACTTCTGCAATACACTTCCGTTTTGTGCTGTGCCGCTAAGCCACAGAAACCAACATTTTCGACGCTTTCCGTGCAAAGTTTTGCAACGACGGGTCTCGCAGCGATCTCTCGTGAACCTATTTTCTCGAAATGTCGAGGAAATCGTCTTTAGTGACTTTGACGACATACTGTTTTCCAACCAACGAGCATGACAGTGTCTCCAAACCCCTTCCATTCCCTCCCCTGGTAAACCTCTCCCCAGTGCACAACATCACTCCTCAGACATCTGTATTTTGTGTGAAGAATACACGAAAGATCAATATGTATTTTGTGTTTTCTCCCAATTGCCACCATGTTGACAAAGAGCCGTTGCTGCTGCTGAGACGTTTCTCTCTCTCTGTTTCCGCTGCGAAGGAGGAGACCGTTCCGATTTGGGAAGAGGGCAAAGTCTCTTGTGCTGCTGACGTCGTCGACCGATTCACTTGTTTATCGATGATTGTTTTCTGAAGTGATGAGTCGTCAGAATGATCAGAAGGTTGTTGTGTGGGCTGATGTCTGTGTTCAGTGGCAACTTTGTTTGCAAGCATCAGACTGAAAAATTAGACAGACTGATCACACACACAGAGACCAGTTTCAAAACAACAAGAGGGTTACGGTAGTTAGGAGGCAGCAAGGTATCTGAAGATCACTGAAGACAACTGCTTCTTCACAACGCAAGTGTTTTCAGACGAACTTTCAGATTTTGCTGAAAATTTGCAGAATGGAACTTTGTCACACTGGTAATCGATCCGGCATAGTGGCTACCTGCGCAAACTTCTAGTTCTCCAGATATTTTGTCTCAAAGTGCTCAAAAACTCCCGATTTCGTGAAAACACACAATTTTGAGCTCTAACAGGCAAAATATCTGGAAAACTGAAAGTGTTCGCAGTTCGTCACTATGCCGGATCGATTACCGGTGTGAAAAAGTTCCATTCTGCAAATTTATAGCAAAATCTGAAATTTCGTTTGAAAACACTTTCCTTGTACTGTAAGTGGCATGGTTTGTCAATAATCAACAACTATTTATATGAAACAATAGTTCCATCAAATCAGTATCGCGAGTGTGTCATTTTGATCTCTCGGCGAGCATCGGAAACTCCGCATTGGGCTACACTGTAGGACGGCACTGTTTCAGAGAGCACTCAAGAGTCAGCGAGTGTTTCAGTGTGTTCACAGGTGTCTTCCGGTCCAAAATAAGAGAAGGGACTATCAATCGTCTCATGTGCTTTGCTCTTTTAATCCGCCCGTCTCCATAAATAAATCCCTCCTATGGGTTACTTCCGCTATTCTCCCCCCCCCCCCCCCCTAACTCAAGTTGCTCTTTCTGAACTTCTTCTTCCACGTCAAAGTTCCTCAGCAATCTTCCTTATATATATTCTCCCAGAGGAGTCGGTTTTTCATTCGTTCATTCCGTCCGTCCGCATGTTTCCCAAAGGCAAAATGATGTAGGGAGACCCCATCTGTCACTTTCCCAGAGGCAAACCCAGCCAGAGTGCCGGCGTTAGCCGGTGCGAACAGGCTGGTTCAAATGCTATTCTCCAATTTCCTTCCTTCTATGTTTCCATGATCCTCCTTGAGACCGAAAGATCTGTTTGTTCAGGAGGACCAATTGTCCCCTTCTCCCCCTCGCCCCCTCACTCTCTCGTACTATCCGCCCGACTCCGCCCCTTGTCGGGGCGTCTTCCTCCCGGATGGATGACAAGTGGGCGGAGTCTCCCTGGGTGTCTGGAGGCGGACAGTTATTCGTGAAAAGACCAAATTTCAGCCGATTCCCTGTCGATTCGCCTCAGAGAACGAGCAATCAGGAACCAAGAAAGCACCGCCGCGCACTTGGTTCCACCCGTCCCCTTGGCTCATCTGTGATGTGTGATCCGGAGAGCATTCGGAGAAACGGCTCAAAAGGGCACCTCCTGAGTGCTCCGTTGCTCATTCTTGCGCCATTCCTCCCCCGCGAGCAACTTCCTGAGCATTGTCTCCACTGTTTCAACTCGATTTGAAGGCTTCATCTGTGATTCGGTATTCCAATGCTTGAGGTTTTCCAACTGATCAGCAATTCTTTTCAACATTCCTCTTCGAACACTGCCCGCATTTCAAAAGTTCCCAGTTTCAAAAGCTCTTGAAAAGAGCGCGAAAAGGCATGAAACCGATTGGTCTGAGATCAGATGTGATCATCTTGAACACGATTAATTGGTCCGTACCAACATGCCGTGCTTCTCAAACTTCCTTGTTTCCCTGTTTGAAGCTGAAAATCCATGACTCACATCATCACACAATGGTTATATTTTGAGTGACGTATGCTCTCTGAAACACGTAATTCCCCCTCCTGAATGCGAACAACGGCCTCAGAAACATCTCTCACAGTTCGTTCCGTTACTTTTCCGTTTCTCCAGCTCCTTTTCCCCCCTGATTCCTCACATTCCGTCCGTTTCGTGCTCTTCTTCTTCTTGAGTTGCCATTCCCACTTCCAGATGGGACCCTTGTGTGCCGTTTGTGAATCTCCCACTGCATTTACTCTGCATTTCGGCGGAAGATGTTGCAAGGTTAGTTCGAGCACGACTCTCTCAGAATCGATCCAATTTTCCAGGCGTGCGCGGCGTTTTTCCGTCGGACAATCGCCCTGGACCTCAAGTACGAATGTGCCGCCGGCGAGCCGTGCGAGATCCATTTTAGTGAGTTTGTCCGGTTCCCTAACACGCATACAGTACTCCCGTTCCCATTCGAACCAGCCGTTCCGAAATGCGCGTCTACAGTAACTGTGGCGGTGTCTGATCATCTGATTCCTTCACTTTTCCGATCTCTAGACCCGCGTCAGAGCACAATTTGTCCTTTTGCGTGCCCGCAAAACATAACTTTGTGCTTTGTTTCGATACGCGTTCTCTGCGTCTCGCCGGCTCGCGCACTCTCTCGGCGTCTCCCCGACTACTGCTCGGTTTCGAGAGACGCGCATGACTGATAAAGGCTGGATGGCAGGTGATAACCAACCAACATTTCTTTATCAGTAACTCGCGTACTTTGTTCCCTGCCGTTTATGAAAGCACCGAAAGAGGAGGGAGGGGGGACAAAGAGTATGACGAGGTGATTGGGTGGGTACAACGAAGGGAAAGCGGAATAGGAAATGACGAAAGAGGGGGAAGGAGCATCCGGGGTAGAGGGAGCAGGAACTGAGGGGTACGGTAGGTGGGGGAGGCGGTGCATCGGTTGATAGAGAGCGAAAGAATCATCAAGGACTATCAACCGAATGCATCATTAGGAAGAGTTAAAGGATATGTGAAACAGTGGAAATAACATACCGTATTTCCTCTCGAATAGAGCGGAATCCTAATAGCTGTCGGAGAATCATTATATCTCGAGATTGATAAGAGATATCAAAAAGTTGTCAACAGCAATCTTTTAGATCATAATCAGGACTACAAGTTTGCTGTTGACAACTCTTTGATATTTCTTTTCAATCTCCAGATATAATAATTTTTCGGCAGCGTTTCGGATGCCGCTCTAGTCGAAGAAGAAGAACGGTAAGGAGTTCAGAGTGATTAAGAGATCTTACAATTGGGAGGAAAAGTAGAAGCACTCTGAGCCTAGACTTCATAGCCGTTTATTCGAGTTACCCGTAGTCTTTGCCTAGTTGTTAATGGAAGTGTGTCATAGTTGAAACGATGGATAACAAGAAACTCTCAAGAGATACAAGAACACTGTGCCAGAATCCTGGTTTTTAGAGGAGCTTCTGGGATCTTTGTTTTAAGTTCAGATCTAATCAAATGCGATTCCTCTTTTCTGGTAGATCACAGTTTGATGAAACTGAAGAGTAGTTATGTTTTTGATATCACTTTTGCTCATCTACCTTGTGATTATCTTTCTCAAACAAGTTCACGAATTGACTAAAACCTAAAAAAAACCTCAGGAACACCAATTGAAACAGCAATCCATCGCTCGACTGACCATCTAATCCTGAATTATAGAGTTTCCAGGCATGCGACTCGTCTGCAGAGAGTGCCGACTTCGCAAGTGCTACTCGGCAGGAATGCGTCCAGAGTGTGAGTTCTTCTTCTGTGTCTTCTGGTATCAACTGTGCATTGCAGTGGTCCGTTCGAAGCGCGAGAACTTCGCCTGCACCCGTCGCAAAGACTCCCGCAACAACTCCGACGGCTACACACCCAACGGCGACTCCCCACTGCAACAGCGTCAGTCTTCCAGCCCGGAAGACGTCGACGACTGGGGATTCCAGCTGTTCGAGGAGAAGCCGTCGCGGCACGTTGTCGAGGACCCCAAGTGTCCGGTGTCGCTCCCGCCGCCACCGCCTCAGCTGCTGGTGAGTAACGTTTGCGATGGGGTGACTTGTGAGAGAGGAGAAGGTACTTTGTACTTTGCACCCTCTGGCTAATGCAATTACTTTGTCTCTTTCCCGGTCTAATCTTTCGATTCCTGGTGTTATGAAGTGATCTTTGAACGCTTCAAAGACCTGGTTACGGTAGGCGACGACGACGACGACGACCGGTTTTGCAAATAAAAATGGGCTTGATGGTCGGGGGGAAAATGGCATGAACTTGACGGAAAGAACAAGAAAAAAGGGGGAAGAAGCTTGAGAAAGAGGTGCGGAGACAATGGGTTACTGTCGATCGGAAGTATGCTGATTGGACGGGCGGCACATACTGTACTGAGGAGGAAAGGTTTCGGGAGAAAGATAGGAATCTTCGTCTTTCACTGCAGCATTCTTTTCGGAAAAAAGAAGTGGGCTAATTCACAGGGAAACAAAGGGAAACTCTTTTGGGAGAAGTCACGCTTCACTGATTACTGTCTTTATTTTAACGGCACTCGAAACGCTGCCGGAGAATCATTATATCTTGAGATTGATAAGAGATATCAAACAGTTGTCAATAGTAAACTTGTAGTCCTAGTTATGATCTACAAGTTTGCTGTTGAGAACTTTTTGATATCTTCTATCAATCTCAAGATATAATGATTCTCCTGCAGCGTTTCGAGTGCCGTTAAAATAGAGTTTTCACGGTACATGAGCAGTTTATTGGCGTTTCGAAGAAGACGTTTCAAAAAAGTGCTACTTCATTCGGTTTGAGACCACCGGGGTCGTAATTTCTGAATGATAATTAGCCAAATTCGAAGTGCTAAGAAACTCATTGCGGTGCCTAGATATGGGTCTTGGAAATGTATGGACAGATATAAATTGGTCGACTTTGTAGTGTTTTCGAGTGTTTTCTCTGTAAAACTGGGCTTATAAGACACCCTCCGTTTCCTTCCAACATCCCTCTGATTTAGCAGACAGAAGACTCGTCCCGCACGTCTTCATTCGACGCTGGCTACTGTTCCGCCTACCCGTCCTCCTCTTCTGCTCACCCACCACCGCCCACTGCTCCCCAGCACAGTCCGATTCTACAGTACTACCGGCGCATGGAAACTGGACTGTGCTCGCGGAGACGCATCATGTACACGCCGACCGACATGGACTACATCCTGGACAGTCATGCCACACTGCAGTGTGTGAGTTGGCGGGCTTATCGGTCTCCTCTCATCCGCTTATCGGTTTCAGCCCTTCACCGTTAGCGACCTCCGGATTCACGACTACCGCAACTTCAAAGGACTCGCTCGACACGACTTTGTGATACTCTACGACTACACGACCAGATTCCCGGAATTCGACAGCTTCACGTGCCATGAGAGAGTGAGTTCGAGTGAGCAGGGTTGGAACAGAGAACTTGTTTCAGAACATGTTCTATCGTCTTGTTCTCGCCGTCGACTTCATCCTCTCGACTGCCTACTACTCTTCCAAGTGAGTCCCCATAGTAATCCCCTTCACTGAGTGTTGTATTCAGAATGGGACAAGCCCACCGTCAAATGATCCTCCCCAACGGAGAATTTCTGTCAATGGACCCTGTCCCGATGACTGGAAACGAGCCGAATGCGAGGCAATGCTTCAGGTCGGAAGAGGACTTTTCCAAGTATCAGTGAGTCGTCCGCTGCTCCGAACTCTCCCCGGAATCCCCGTTTTCTCAGAGCTCTGATGCCGATGCACATTGCCATTTGGGAGGAAAGTGTCGTTCCGTTCTCTCGCTTGAATCCCACTTTCGAAGAGTTTTGTCTCCTCAAGGCACTCACCGTTTGGCACGTCAGTGAGTGAACTTTTCTGTTTTATTCAAACGATGCTCTCTACTTGATAACTCGTGCATATCTTTTGCCATCTATCATTATCAGCTGGAAATCCGGACTTTGATCTGGCCAGAATGGTTCATTGTTCTCCCACACTGTTTCCGCAGGCTGTTCTGTTTGTGCAACGTGACTATCTGGTGTTATTGCGAAGTGGCACCGTTACATATTTATCCAGTCACCTGTGTTTCCATGCTACATGCACTGCTAAACCGCGCGTGAAAACAGGGACTTTTGATTCGCCCCGACGATTCTGGGGAAGCAGTGGAGGGGAGTGATGAGGAGCCTGAAGATGCCCTTTGCCATGTGGATTGAGAGAGACAGCTGGTTGGGTTCCGAACATTGTTTATCTACATCATGATGGCCGAGTTCACGCAATTCCTTTTTTTGGCGGAAGCGTTGAAAAGTGTCAAAGTGAACGCAGTTACTGTCGGATGTCATCGAAATGGCCCCGCAAGGAGAGCTCTGCCGGAGAATCATTATATCTCTTATCAATCTCGAGATACAATGATTCTCCGGCAGAGCTCTTCTTGTTTGCAGGGACATTTCGATGGTATCCGATAGAAGATTCTCTATGTATCCTCATAGTTCCCGAACGATGCTCAATCGACCGTATACCTCAATTCTCCCCGTATTCCAGCCTACTACAAGTTCACCGAAACGGGCCGTGAGACGTGCCGTCGTCAACGCAACGTCATCATCGACTGCCTCTCGAAAATGTGCCACATGCCCGGAGGAGGCGGTGAGCATCGAATGGGGGAGTTGCTCATGAGCATGAACTACATCATGGTATCCCGCGTTCCCCATATTCTTTCAACTGGAACTTTCAGGAGTCCACCCAGAAACTGACGACTTCCTACGTGATGCTCACCTTCTTCGACGTGCTCAACTGTGATTCGATGCTGCACGAGATGCTCACCTTCAAGTACTAGTCGCAAATTGATGATTGCATTGTTAGAATTGATCCGTTCGTTTAATATTATTCACTCATTTACACCCGATTTCTTTTGTTTTCTCTCATTTACTCACGCACACTTTACTCATCTGACTCAGTCGTTCGAAACATAATAAACAGCTTTATTGGATGGAACTTGCGGTAGAATGTCGTCAGTTGTAAGTCTGCACAGATGTTCAAAGCATCAAGAAACCGAGTGATGAAGTAGCAAAAGAGCCATCCTGTCCCCTCATTCTCTCCCTCATCTCGACACTTCCACTATCGTCAAGACGAAATTATGGCAATGAACTACTAATGCCGCTTGTTAAACTTTGAAAATAAAACAAACTTGGAACAGTAATGCTGCGTTCAAAGTTCCCGGGCTGGATCCAGCCCGGCTTTGAAGAGCGTTCAAAGTGCGCGAAAAACGGCGGCATCCAGCCCGGATTCCGGCGCACACCGTACCCCAAATTTCGAATTCCGATGGCTATTGTTTCGATGTTTTTGCATATGCACTTGTTTCAAAATCTTCTTATATTTTTTTTGCTCACATTTCTTCTGTTTTATAAGGGAATTGATACATCTCTGATTCTTAAACACGAAAATAGGAAATTTCATTCAAATTATCAGGCGCGGTGTTTGCGTATTATTGCGGACTTCGGTTACTGTGAACGGCCGAAATCTGGGCTGGATGCCGCCGTTTTTCGCGCACTTTGAACGCTCTTTAGAGCCGGGCTGGATCCAGCCCGGGAACTTTGAACGCAGCATAACCATTTTAAAGAGATCAATCTTCCGACTACTATAGAATTCACCCGAAATGACGACTTTGACGAGAAACTGTTTTTGCTGGGAATCGGCTGTCAGCGGTGCATTGTGAGATCTCCGCTTGTTCCAATCATCAGCCAAAACAGAAATCTCTTCCGATTCTGACATAATCACCCGTTTCAACCTACACATTTCGGTTGTCTGTCTCAATTTGTTTCTGGGTGGATGCCAACAACAGCTTCTTCTTCGTCTTCTCACACAGACATCCATCCGATGCTCATCACGCACTCGACGTCAGAAACCGTCTTCCAAATCGTCACCTCCCTCTTGGCCATCCTCACCAACTACACACTCTTCGTCCTCATCAGACACAAATCGCCGAAGAGCATCGGAGGATACAAGTACCTCATGCTATATTTCGCCGTTTTCGAGATATTCTATGCCGCTTTCGACATGCTTTTTCTTCCCGTGAGTCGCGGAGAAACACGCGGAAAACGATGCGAGTTTCAGTATTTACACAGCACCACATCTGGATTTCTGGTCATTTTGGATCCGGTGATAATCCAATTGGACAATTCGTTTTTACAGTTTCTCGATTGTAAGATAACGTTCTCGTTTCCACAATATTTCTGAATCAGATGTCTTCTGCGGCTCATTCGGAATGCTCATGTCACTGTTTGCCATTCATTTCGTCTATCGGTACCTGGTTATCAGTGGGTATGCGTAAGAGTTTTAAGAAACCAGTTGTGACCGAAGACTGAGACTTCGGATAGATGGGAAAAGGTTTCGCACAAACAAAAACCGTACCTGACACCATTACGGCACCAAAAATATAATGTTGAAAGAACTAATGCCGTTAAAATAGAGTTTTGAAATAGAGTAGTCTGTTCATTCCGTGCGTATCTGCAGAAACAAGACATGGACAACAACCAACGCTCAAATCATCGCCCTCTGGATATCAATTCCACTGATCATCGGCATCCTTTGGTCGACAGTTTGTGTCTTATTCCTCGGGAAAAACGAAGCATCCGATCAGATGGCAAAGTGAGAAATGTTCCCTCTTTCCATAATCGTCCGTTGTCCCAGAAGAGAGCTGAGCACTGACCTCGCCTACGTCGGTCCTTATTTCGATCGGAATGACAGTTCTCCGCAGAACACGCACGTCCTCTGCGGACTCTCTCTCATGGTCCTCATCGGGGTGATCTACTCGCTCTCTTCTCCTCTTCATCCCTCGTTTCCAGGTCATTTGCTTCGTTTCCACCTTCTACTTCGGCTCCAAGTGCTATTTCGAAGTGCGTGTTCTCACCAAGGACTCTTCCAAGTCGTTCACCTACAAATCCCTCCAGGCACAGCTCTTCTACGTACTCGTCGCCCAGTCCACCATTCCATTCGTCTTCGTTTTCCTTCCGGCCGCCGTTTTGGCCATCACAATATCGGGAAACTGGAGCAATTTCTATTACGGAAAAGTGCTGACGCTGTCGAATGCGATCTACCCCGTCTTCGACCCTCTTCCCAATATGCTCATGATCAAGAGTTATCGCGATGCACTGTTTTGTCGGAGAGACGCAGAGAGAAGAAGAAGAAACAATCTGGTAGTCGCTAGCAACAATAACTCGTTCTGTGGTAGGAAATTCACATTTCAATTGCAACTTGCTATTTTTTTTCAGTTTCTGAAGCTCCTTAAATTCCTGATTATAATTTATGCAGGATGGAATTACGTGGATGGTACAATAAACTTTTCAAAAAAACATATTTTTCGATCACTATTCTCATCAAGAATCTGTGAACTTCCGCGGAATTTATGAATATGTTAGAAAGAAAAACTTGTTTCTTGAATTTGAACCACCGCGTTTCGATCCAGGGCCGTAAGTTTTTCATGCGCTCGCTCTTCCATCATGCGTGTAATCCGTGTGGACAACCTTTCTGTTATTTTTTTCCCGTGAAAATTAATTTTTTTCTCAGGGTTTATCTCAATTTGTTGCTTCACTAGGTTTATTTTTAAATATAGCAAGCGTAGCTCTGAAAATACAAAAATGACGCAATTCCTTGCAGTCGGAATTGCGAAATTCAACAAACTAAATAATCACATGCTCATTTTCCAGAAAAATGTACAGAAGACTCGCCTCGGGGCTTTATCAAGTAAGTTTTGAAGCTATCCCGAAGGTTATAATCAATTATTCGCAGAGTTCCCAGAGACAAATCGCACAAGTCCAGCAGAAGTCAGTGTTCGTTCCAGAAACAATCGTGACGACATTGCCGAGCGGATTCCGAGTCGCGACAGAGAACACTGGAGGATCAACTGCCACTGTGAGTATTTTTAAACTTCACCTGTGCTTCATTCGTTTTAAAAATTCAGATTGGAGTGTTCATCGATGCCGGCAGTCGGTATGAGAACGAAAAAAACAACGGAGTCGCCCATTACTTGGAACACATGACTTTCAAAGTGAGTTCCAAGTTTCTAAATTTCTTTCACAAATTTTTACTTTCAGGGAACGCCTCGCCGTACTCGATATGGTCTCGAGCTCGAAGTTGAGAATATTGGAGCACACTTGAATGCGTACACATCCAGAGAGAACACAGTCTACTATGCAAAGTGTTTCACGGAGCGATTGGATCAGTGTAAGCTCTAAAATACTATTTTGAAACCAGGCGAAAACGGTTTTGTTTTCAGCCGTGGATATTCTGTCCGACATTCTTCTCCACAGCAGTCTCGCCAAATCCGACGTCGACGCAGAGAGAAGTGTTATCATCCGCGAAATGGAAGAAGTGGCGCAGAACTTCCAAGAAGTCGTTTTCGATATTCTCCACTCGCGTGTCTTCGACGGAAATCCACTCGGATACACGATTCTGGGACCTGTGGAGAACATCAACACAATCACAAGAAAAGATCTTCAAGAGTACATTGACACGCACTACCGCAGTGGTCGGATGGTGCTGGCGGCCTCCGGAGGCGTCGATCACGATAAAGTAGTTAGGATGGCAGAAAAATACTTTGGAGGACTCAAACACGGTGACTCGTCGACGCAGTTCGTGCCAGCCAAGTATATTCCGACTGAGGTTTGTGATAACGTTCTTGCGATTGAATGCATCCCTTTTCAGGTCCGCGGAGAAATTGAAGAACTGGAAATGACGCACGGTGCGATGGTCGTGGAGGGGGTCTCGTGGACCCACGAAGACAACATCACTCTCATGATTGCCAATACCGTTCGTTTCTTCTTCCCTCCACGTTCATCTATCTTACTTTTTCAGCTGATGGGAGAGTACGATCGCATGCGTGGATTCGGTGTCACGGCGCCCACTCAATTGGCTATGAAGCTGTCCGCCGATGAGGGAATCGAGTCTTTCCAGTCGTTCAACACGTGTTACAAAGTAACAGTTCATGTAATTAATTTGTTATCACAAGAATAATTTCTAGGAGACTGGTCTCTGCGGAACATACTTCGTGGCTTCTCCAAAATCCATTAACAATCTTATCGATTCGGTGCTCGATCAGTGGGTCTGGCTCGCAACTTGTAAGTTCTTCCGAAGTGTTTCTTTGGTGTATCAAATGTGATATTCAGCTGTGGACGAGCAGTCGGTGGAACTTGCCAAACAATCTCTTATGACGAATCTGCTCTTGATGCTCGATGGCTCCACACCGATCTGTGAAGACATCGGCCGTCAATTGCTCTGCTATGGCCGCCGGATACCCACTACCGAATTGAAGGCTCGCGTGCAATCCGTCACAGTACAAGACCTCCGCGATGTCTGCCAACGGATCTTCATCAACGGACAGATTTCGGCGACGGTCATCGGACAGACGACATGCTGGCCACTTCGAGAGCACATCCACGCTAATCTCCTCAAGAAAATGTAGTTATTGTTAGTTATTTGTTGTTTTCATAGTTTTTTTTTCCTCAAAAAATTTCAAAAACATCTCATTCATAGAACGAACCAAATTGAATTCTACACAGCGCCTAATTTTAAAATTCTACAGCCAACCGGATGAAAACCCGTTGAAAACAAGAAGAACAATTCAAGTATCACGTATAAAGTGGTAATGGGTGAGCTTCAGTGTTGTATATCCATCGATCCAAAGGAAGAATCGACTGATCATCGGCGAGAAGAAGATAGAGGTATTTGAGAGTCTCCGCTGGGAAGAACGATTCCATTTTATCACGTCTGCAAATGACATCAATTCTTCAAAATAGAAAACAAAAAATACCGTTTTATCTTTTTCCGTAGCACATTATCGATAGAACTGTATCCTCCCGACTCCACTTTAGCGTATTTTTCGATCGCCTCGAATGCCGCCCATCCCCATTCTTGATACTTTCTGTCATTTGTCGCTCGGAAAAGATAGAACCACGCTTCGATGGCCTCGGGGCGTAGCAGTGAGTGAGAATCGAGATTCTGAGGTGTTCAGTTCAAAACGAATCAAATGATGGGGATCACCTTGATGTAAGTGTCTTCTCGAGAAGTATCCGAAGTGTTCTCCATGTTGAAATGAACAATTTCCGGTCCCAAACCCGTCGGATTCTCGTACATTTTGTGACACGTTTCTCCGAGATTCTTCGCCATTTCCAGATGTTCTCCACTTTTATCCAACCCATTTAAATGGGAAAGTACGAGAGATCCAGAAAAAAAACAGACGAGATGATCCATTTTCGGATAGAACTGCCCGTATTCTTTGAGTTCTCCGATGAACCAGTAGCCGTTGGGGACGGATTGACGATACAAATGCTTCTTGATGGCATCGACAGCTTTCAGGAAGTCAGTGCGGAGCCAGTCGATAGACTTCTTCGTTTGCAGCCATTGCTTGATGAGGTACTCGTAGTAGCTGTCAGCCCGAGCACCAAGAGTAATGGCTGGAAATGAATTCGAATCAGAAAATGGAGGAAAAGTAATACACTTACTACTTTTCCGAAAATCACCTTTTCCGTCGAGGTAGAACGGACACAAACCGTCGTGATCCACGCATCCGCTCTTGTGAACATGCTCCGATGCTCCGAATGCGACAGCTTCGTACTTTTTGTCTCCTGTCAACGCCGTTAAATCTCTGAATTCCAACTGCAAAGTGTTCGTTTCGGCGAGCGACGAGAGACCTTGATTCGGACTGAAAGCTTCGCCAGTCGCCAGATTTACGTCGCTTTTGGGGATCGGAGAGGACGACGCGAAGGATTGCAGTAGATTGTCCCCTAGTCTTGCTGCTTTCTCCAGAAGGCACTGGAGATATTTCGAGTTTTTGAACGCTATTGCGAAACGACTCACAGGCTCTCCAGTCAAATGATATCCACTGAGCAATCCTCCGAGAACTCGAATCGTCGTTTCGAAAACGTTCACACTTTTCGACGGAGATACATTCAAACTGACACGAATCCATTCGACGCCTTCACGTGCTTCTGAAAATGAACGATATTTGAGTGAAGGATGACATCGAAACGAACCTTCTTCTAGTCCCATAATGATTGCAGTGTCCAGACTGTCCACAATAGTCAGTCCCAACTCGAACGGGTCTTCCGAAGTTCTCGAAACTGGCCGCAGTTCGTCGTGTCCCCATGCGTACTTCTTGTAGCCTTTCCATGCGTGTTGGAATGCCTTCACTACTGCTTCTTGGCGAGCATTTTGAGGACCTGGAAAATGAAAACGTTTTGCAAATTTATTTTTTTCGAAATTACCTTGGAAAACGGGGGGTGCTCTTTTTAATCTCGTCGTCGGCGGACACATTGTCGTCAATTCGGTGCCATTTAAACTTTCTCGAATTGTCGTTCGAATAGTGGGCCTCTCGATTGATTTTCCGAAAAATCTCTGCCTCCGAATGTTCAATTGGTCCGTTGGAGCTATCAAGTAGAACACGAGAAACGCGAGAAACTGCATGAAGACAACGAAGATTAGAAGAGCCTCTGAAACAAAACCGAATTGAGGGGAAATTGGGAATGTTACATTTGAAATGAATGCAAGAATAGAAGACAACTGACTTTTTTGATTGATTTTCAAACAATTCATTGCTATATTTGAAATTTTAACAACGATTTTTATGTGAATAATTGCGAAAAAACGAAACAAAAATTTCTGAATTTCACGTGGAAAACAAATGAAAAAAACGTGGATTTCTAAAATGGAAGAGGAGTACGAGCAGAGAAAGCTAGGCCATCTTGAGGCGGGACATTCAAATTTTTGTGATCTTGCGGAAAACCTCTCAAATCCACGTTTAAGAAGAAGAAGAAAACCAGCTCAAAGCCTAGTCGCTCGTCAAATTTTAGTCCACCAGCGATTAGTTTTGTGTAATAAAACTCCGAATCGAAGCCGGCAGAGGAAAAGGTGTTTGACACGAGAAAAAACATGGATCATGTGTAAAGTTCGCTTCGAAGGAGAAGCGGAAAATCAAGTGGGTCCTCCTCCTCTATGACGGTTGGTTTTTCGAGTCTTTCTCTTCGGGAGATTCCCGTTTCACTTTTCCGTTTTCTCTCAACGCGACGCAAGTTATTTCCGTCGAGCAGCGGTTTTTCGAGAAGGAAGTACAATTGATTGGTCGTTTCCAAATACATTGTGCCCCTCCCTCCCCCCTACACCTTCCCGCCTTCTCCGATCCGTACAAATGGCTGCTCGGTGGCGCCGTCTTCTCCGTCACGCCAACTGTCCCATCCGGATAACATCGGCGTGTCTGCGTCTCGCCTCCCGACACACTCTCCACTCGATTTTTTGTTTCAACAATGTTTTGTCTTTCGTAATTGCGACATGGGTACGCTCGTCTCCTTCCGAGAGGATCTTCGGCTTTTCGAGAAAATCCTTCTGGAAGCTTCTGACTGTTCACAACCCTTTTCACCTTCACGTTCACTGTAACTTGATTGCTAAAAACCAGAAGCACAGAATCGTTCCACTGCTATATTCATGTCTGCGTCTTCTCTTTAGCACGCTGTTTCGTCTGCTCAGCTTGAAATAGTTTCAGAAATTCAAGACGCAGACATGAAGCGAAACTTGAATTTGATGCATTAGTGACAAAACTTGCGATTGCATACGACCTCTGCTGGAGAATCATTATATCTTGATATTGATAAGAGTTATGGGAAAGTTGTCAACAGCAATCTTGTAGATCATAATCAGAACTACAAGTTTGCTGTTGATAACTTTTTGATATCTCTTATCAATCTCGAGATATAATGATTCTCCAGCAGAGCTCTCCATTTCGATTGCATCCGATAGTATGACGTTCGTCCATTGTTTACCGCTCTAGAGCTGAAATTGACCAATGGCCCTTGGCTCCCAATCCGAACCTCCTGAGCACTTGTTCCCCATTACAATTGTTTTCCACTCGTGATTAGCTCGTGATTATCATCACTTCTACGTGAACCTATTCAAATTACAATTGATTCTAGAAAAGTGGAGCTGATGATTGATTGATACAGTGATTAAGATCGCCTGATACATGCTCATCTACAATTCTCCTTGTTTCCTCTCCGTCTAAACGTGTGGTTTCCACTGCTTCCCACCCGCATCGTTCCATCCATCATCTTTCCCTCCAATTGATTGTGCCACGTGTCTCTCTGCCCCTCCTCCCAGGTGTTCCCCTCCTTCCCCTATCACCACTTGATCCGTCTGCGTCTCGCCGAAGAGGTTGTTGTTTATGAAGTGAGACATGTCGAAAAGAGGTGCGGGCACCACACGAAACGCGATGCGTCCGGGCGCCCGCCGGTGACCGCCCCTGCGTCTCTCCGCTCCGCGCACTCTCTCGCCGTCCCCCCCCCTCCCGGGATGATGATCAACGCGTGGGATGGATGGAGCAGGGCAGCTACCAGACGATTGGCCGATGAGAGAGAAGGCGCCGATCGGGCAGCGGCAGCAGGGGAGGAGGAGGGTGTCGTTTCAAAACTAATGTTTTGATAGATAATTTATTGCCGATCCAAGTCCCCGTTTCTCGGACCAATTTGCCCAGATGTTACTGTGTCACAGTCATTTTGATACGGAGAATAGAATGAATGACTGCGCTGAGGACTATTTTGGAAACACCTCTTCTGCTCTCTATTAGCTGTGAAGATGTTTCTAAAGTTTCTTGTGCTGTTCATGAAACAGGAATTTCAGATTTCTTCGGAACCATGAGATTTAGTACCCTTCTTTCTCTTCAAATTCTCGAAAACTCTATTCCTGAGGAAAACCACCTTGGCCCTCAAATTTGAGTCGCAGAGGTCTTCCTCTGGGTGATTTCCTCTGCTTCAGTCTCTGAGTCTTCGATACGAATCACACAAACCTTCCACTGAAATCCATCTAGAACCAAGTTAAGCACTCTTTTTTGAAGCCCAGCCTTAGATCTGTTAACCTCATCTCAAGACTATATTGAACATGTTCATGTATTGGTTCCGGTTTCATTTCGTACACTTCTTTTTTCACTTTCCTCTTTTCTTCAGTTGGATAATTTTTGGCGTTCTCGGACTTCTCGAAACTGCATGAAACTTTCTCGGATAGTCCGCTACTTGTGCTTTGTCGAAAGTTGATTTTTTCTCGAAATGCTGAATATTCTGTTCCATTTTCGAAAAAAAAGACTTTTTGAAGGTAGTTTCGTCAGCAAAAGCCTTGGAAACGAGTTCTGATAACTGAAATTCTGCTATTCTATGAAAAAATTCAAGAAAAAAGCACAAATAGCGGACTATGGAAGCGCTGTTCTTCAAAAGTTTCATGCGGTTTCGAGATGTCTGAGAGCCCTTTTTCTGTGATTTCCGATTCTTGGGACCAAAATCAGAAGTTCCACTGTTCGGAATGGAACGTTTCAGCTCTTAGGAGTAGTTGTGTGAAGTCAGCTGGTAATTCGTTCAGAGCTACCCCAAAAGTTGAGAGGCGGCCGATAAAACCAGAGTTTTCCCGATGAAATATCTCGAAAACAATAAGTTTTTGCGGGATACTTGTTGGATAACCAGTGGACAAAATTGTACCCCATGCAAATTTATGTCCTGGATCTTTGTGTATTCATGAGAGCAGCGTGGCTCCTTTTCCCCTGATCTCCATTCCCGTCGTGGGTCAACCCACTCCCGTGGGCCCCCGTGAGTCCTCAATCTCCCCTCTGTCACATGTTTTCAGGAGCTGCGATTAGTGTCGCATTGTTCCCTCCCTCCCATCTTCTTTCCGTTTGCACTGGGGGCGCCGGCTCCCCTCCTCATCCATTCATTCGATTTCATTTCTCTGTTGTAATCTCCCCCCGTCCCTCCCTCCCTCCCTCTCTCACTCCCGATCTTCATTCGATTTTCCTCATTCCGAGACGACTAATCGCTTCGACGACACTTTTTACATCGCGCCCCATCGGATATATTTATATCTGTGTCTTGTGTGTGTGTGTTCTGTTCTTTTGCCTCTTGATTTGAGCAATTCTTTTTCGAGTTGACGACTAGACGGGGGGACGACAAGAAGAAGAAGTGGCCAATGAAAGGGTGATAAGTGGAAGGCAGTTTGACGGCTCACAACACATTGCTCGTGTTGGTTTCACGACTCCCCCCGCCGCCGCCGTCACTGACTCTGAACTCTTGAACAGGTGATAACGAGGTGATAAAGGTCTGAAAGACAAGGGCTCCCTGGGTGTGGAGGTAGTTGTTCAGAGAGCTCGGACTGTGTCACAAAGTCCAACCTACTGGACTTCTTGTGATGTTTCACAACAATTACAGTTTCACAGAAATATCATAAATCGAGGATCATTTCGTTCTTGCTCTCCTGGAAGTTTCGTTTGGAGATATTTTCGGTAACACGCTTTCTAGTCGTTCAAAATCATACTCAATCGTTCAAAAACTATTGAGTTGAAAATCAGAACTTTTGTACTCTCAAATTACCTTCAACCACCTGAATTGAATCTTTCTAATTTCCCCATTCGTAGAAACCGCAAGCAGTAGTTCGATTCTCTGCGACCTCTCCAGTCCCATTGCTTGCCGTTTAGACTCTTTGTGAAAACATCGAAAAGTCGGAGTTTGAAGCAAAAACTTATTATTCATTGAAACTTTGTGATTCACCTGAAACAGTATTTCGAGAGTTTCCTTGGGCATTTGTGATCTCATCCTGCTTCCCAGTTACCTGTTAGCGGTCACAATGACTTTGGATCCTCATTTCAATATGTTCAATGTTTTCAAATCGTGCCGAGACCATATGTTTCCGATTCTGGAAAGAGTCTAGTGCTCACAGGAAACTATAGGTTCCATATCAGCGGAAACAGGTGGTCTCGCGAATATTTGATTACTTTGGTCAGGAGCCAATGCACACACAAAACGTTTGGAAAACAGTAGGTTTGCTTTCCGGTAGTACAGGAAAGTGCCCTTTTGTTCCCACTCCAGCTAGAATTCCTCAGTTTTCCCTGCTCATTTGTCTTGAGAAGGCCATTCTCATTGAACTTCCGGAGCCATTCTCTCTTTTTACACCTGACAGGTGCATTTAGTCTCTCTCTCTGTTTCGCTCGCCGCTCCTCTCCTCCTTCTTCTCTCCCTTCATCCCAGTATCCGTGTGATTCCATTGACACTCGTCGATGAATTAATCACTCTGGCCCCGTTTCTCTTTTTATCACTTTCCAACGTACACACTCAGCTCCTTCTCCTCATGCCGGTTCTTCTGCGAGCTGTCGGCTTCGGCAGGTCGTCGGGCAGCAGCAACAGGAACAACTTGAGGCCCGGCTCAACGGTGAGCGATCTGGGAGTCAGTTGGGAGGGAGATCTCTTCGTTGCAGGCATCGGGAGACCGTCTCCGTCGTCCTTCGCAAATCTCAGCCAGCGCCCAATCCCGGCAGACGCAAGCCGACAAGGACAAAGTCGTTCAGGTAGGAAGAGGAAGATGGATCCAGCGGATCTACTACGGATCACCTCGAAATGTGTCGATTGTAGCATCATAAAGTGTCGACCGACCTGTACGGAGCCTCCCAGTACCTAGAGTTCAAACGGGTATCCATTGTCTCCCCTTCCCACTCACTCACACCCCTCCCCAGCCACTTTTTAACCGTTTTCTGATGCTTCTCCTCCCGTAGAAATAGAAAACAGTCCGTAGACCATCCGCCCGCTTAATCCAGTTTCATTTTGACATTATTCTCCTCCTTTATTCTCCAAAATGCCCTCCAAAGCCTCCTTCTTCAGAGTCGAATCCACGAAACAGAGCCAGAAGTGGAAGAGAAAGTGACATGGGGTCAACGGTTTCATCGAATGTACAAGGATTATCATATCAAGGTTACGTGTTCACAATCCAGCTCCTTTCGCAAAGTTTCCGATTGCAGTACCTGTTCCCGTTGATATTCATCATGTTCTACATGCTCATCGGCGCCATTATCTTCTATTTTCTCGAGAGTGGAACTGCCGAAGCGGTCGCCAATGACGAGGATTACAAGTACAAGTGGGTTGATTTTTGGCCGATTAGTATATTTCTTTCCTGCAAAAAAGCCACGGATTCAGCTGGAAATTGTTCGAGAAGTTTCAATCGCTGAAATTAATCTCGCAGTGAAGTTTGAATTAGATGCATTGGAGCCAAAAAGTGCGGTAGAAAGGGAGGGATGTATGCACCTGTGTTTTCGCTTACGGACGGAAAAAAAGGAATATCAAAAGACGTACGCCGTTATTTCGGAGTATTGTAGTGAACAATTCCTCAAATGAGCACTGAAATACTGTATACTTGACCAAACACTCAAACACGCTCCATTGCGAACTTTCCAGATCAACTCTCCAAAACTTCCAATATCCAGAACATAGCCATTTCTCTTGATATTAATTCCTTACGCTTCTGAAACCGATTTCCAGACGAGAACGTCGATTACTGCTGCTCCGAATGGAAGAACTCGTGCAGGACACGGCGACGCGAAAGAGAGCCTACAGGAAGAAAGCGCTGGAGGAGGCCATCGACAACTACGAACAGAAGATGGACTTCACAGTGAAGAACGAGTCCCAGTGGACGTTCATGTCCGCTATGTACTTCGCCGGAACCCTCTTCACGACCATCGGATACGGAGACATCGCCTGTCTGACCACTTCGGGACGCATCGCCACAGTGATCTACTCGTGTGTCGGCATTCCGTTCATGCTCATCACCCTCAATGATTTGGGCAAGTTCCTCTACAATAACATCAACGGATGCGTCAAGGGATTCGAGGATTTCACGACGTACCTGGGAGCGTTTCGGCTGTGTCGGAGGAGCAATACCAACTTTCCGAAGGGGGATGAGGTGCGTGGGCAACGCTGGTTCCCTGTTTCTGGGAATTGGGAAAGTAGTCGAATGTACCTTTTTTCATTCGAAAAGTGCGATGTGCTGTTGGAACATGAGAAGAAAATGAAAAGAATCGGAAATTGAAAGGGCCTGGGAGGGTAGTATAACACCGTATTCAAAAGTTTGCCTTGTTCCATTGATAACATACTGCCAACCCAGGGCATTGCAATTCCCGACACTTTGATACTCTAGGCGGCCCATCTGAAATGTTCCAACTTAGAGTCATAGATCACTTTCAGCTCGTCACCCTGGAAGCAGGAACCCAGGAGACGCCTCACAACGACGTCAGTTCACTGGCTTCAGAGTTGGGAAGTGAGCGAAATGAGAGCGATTACGATGAGATAGAGGACGAAGAAGAGAGGGCGATGCCACGGATGAGTGTCAAAGTGGCACTGGGCATCACAGTCGGATGGATATTCTTCTGCTCGGCGCTCTTCAAACTGTGGGAGGATTGGACGTACGGCGAGAGTTGCTACTTCATGTTCATCTCTCTTTCGACCATCGGATTGGGAGATGTCTCTGTGAAGAGGAGAGAGTGAGTGGGTCAGAATACGAGGGTTTCATCAAATCAATGAGCATATTATTGATTTGTAATTGCTAAACGGAAGTTGTGAAACAGAAGTCTAACTGTTGCATTGCAGTATGATGGTGCTCTGCTTCGTGTTCGTTATCGTCGGTCTCTCCCTCGTCAGTATGACCATCAACGTCATCCAAGTGGCCCTCGAGGACTTTTATGTCAATCTTATCATGAAGCTTATCATTGATTACCAGGAGAAACTGGCCGCAGGTAGCTCCCTCTCGCCTTGATTCTCTTTTAGATTCCCTCTTTTCCAGGTGGCGATCAAATGGGAGCATCGGTGGGAATGATGAGAATGTGGGGAAATAACAAGACGGCCAAGCTTCTGATGCCTCTCCTCAGCAAGGAAAAGAAGAAGATGGCGATGGAGAAGGTCGAGGTGCAGGCGAAGAACAACGGATTCGAGATGCCGGCGATCCTCACGGACCTCGATGAGAAGTCCGGAATGCCGAAACTGTTCCACATCGAAGAGCAGACGGAGGGCGATGAGCCGCCGAAGGTCGAGATCCTTGAAGAGTTTCCTTCCATTGAATTGGTTTCAGATTCTCGAAGAACTCGTCCAGAAACAAATCGAAATCGAAGAGGCCGCCGCGGAGAATGCGGTTCTGTTCGTGGCTCACGACGCGAACACACAGACCGATATTCTTCTACAGTAACCGAGAAATTTCAGAAATGATGATGATGATTGCGTGATTTCAGAGAAGAAAAGTGTCATCAAACAGATGAGAAGATCTACGAAGAGTGCGGAACTCAGACGGATTTCAGGCCGACAGATGGGGTGAGTTGGGGAGATTAGACGTGATTATGCAGCAAAAGTCGACATGTTCTTGTCCATATAAGATCTGTAACAGGGATACTTTTGTGAAGAAGACACAATGTTGTTCCGAACCAATCCGAATTGCAGCAAGAATGCGAGACGCAGACGGAAGTGATCCTGAACTCGATCGCCGAGACGCAGACAGTCGCCCTCGACTACACGGACTCGGACACGATGACGCAGCCGGTGATAGTGAATGTGAGTTGCGATTTGCACACGCCTAGCTGATAGACACGCACTCAACGTTTAGGAGTCTGATAGTCAGACGGAATATGTGCAGACCAAGGAAGAGGAGCTGCAGACGTACATTGACACCGCGGAGGCGGAGACGATCACTGAGATCGAGACGAAGAACGTGCGCATTCAGACGCCGCAGCCGGTGATCGAGCAGAAGTGCATACAGACCGAGGACTTGGTGAGTTCGGGACATAGGAAATTAATGTGACAGTTGCCCGAATGCAAGTGATAAAGATTATATGAAACAGTGTTCGTGGTTGCAGGAAGACCGAAAGTCGCCTTCCAAAATGTCGTCTGCCAAGAAACGACTGCGTCGCGCGTTCGCCGGAAAGTCGAAACCGACGAGGAGCTCTCTGGAGCATCCAGTGATGAGCGACTGGAAGGACGTGGAGGAGAGCGAAACGGCGGTGGACGAGGAGGAGGAGGAGATCGGCTCAGTGGAGTCACTCCACTGGGATCCCGTCGACGGGATGCACGCCGAGAAGCAGCTGCCGGTCAAGAAGCTGACGGCGATGTTCGACTCGCCGAAGGGACAACGGAAGCTAGAGTGAGTACGAGTGAGCGCACGTCTTCTTCTTCGCCCTTTTGTACCGCATCCCCCCTCCCCTTCCCAACTTGTCGTCGTCCGGCATGCGTTTGATTTCAGAAGAAAATACTCGTCGTTCAATAAAAAACGAGAGAATTCGAGGTCCCGAAACAAGTCCGAATGAGCCCCGAATGCTTCTGCTGCTGCGTGTCTCCACTCATCAACTCATCTACACATAAACCTCCGGAAGATCTCGCCGATCCTTTCATTTCCTATTGCGGGCCCCCCTCAAATCATCCTCTTCTTCCTCTTCCTCTTCTTTTTCTTCTCTCCTTTCTCTTCTTTCTGTATCTTTTCCCTCTTGCCACCTGAATTCCCATTGTGTTATTTATTGTGCCGTAAACATGTTTTCTCTTTTCTTTCTTCCACTATCACCACACAAAAGCAAACAACTGTGGAAGGGAGAGAGTAAGCTGGAATGAAAGAAACAAGGTCAAGCAAAACAAATAAATCGAGGAGAGAGTACGGTTCCAGTCGGTTGTTTGGCCGAAAGTCAGGCGGAGTCACTCTGAAAGGATTAGAACACAGTTCGCAACATCCCACGAGCATCGATCCTCGCGTTCTCTCGGAAGAATGAATAGAGCTCTCACACACTCGGAGTGTATTTTCCTTTGCTTTATTGGCGATTTGTGAAGAAAATCAACATGAGCCAGTCATTCGGTATTCGCTTTGGATATTTCCTATGAACCGCATCTGTAGAATAATGAGTAATCGAGTCGAAAAACATTGCCAATGAGATTTTCGATAACTTGAAGGCACTCTGAATCTGTAAATCAGATTATCACACCAAAATTAAAATGTTCGGTTTCCTGAACAGTTGACTTGAACTCCCTCTGTTCTTCTTCATTCGTCCTTTTGTTTGACACAGCATTCATTGTTTTCAAGTACATTTTCTCAACGAAATTTGCGGAAAAACGTGCATTCAATTCTATCGTCATCCTTTATCACCACCAGCCGAATCGGTATCTGAAATTAAACTTGTGGGATCTAGAAATTTCATGTTCAGCAACGGCTCATGGATTTACCAAAAAACTGAAGCAGACAAAATTGTGGAGTGATCAACTGGAAAGACTTTCTTTTTCCTAATTTCTCTAAAAACAACTTTCTGCAGCTCATAAATAGCTGTGAAACATTTTTGAAACGGAAAAATCTCGAAAACCCTCATCTATTGTTCAATGAAATACAACAGAAAAACAAACTGTTTCTGGGAATCATTTCAAAGAGAAAAGATTACTGAACTGTGGAATCTTCTGAAATTTCACGAGCGGAGAAGATACACAGTTCTCAATCCGGCGGAATTTCAGATGGCATCCGATAGTATATCTCCCTTTCAACTCGATCAATTCTGTTCATTCTTCCAGGCAAACGGACCATTCTCTTCGACTCTTCTAGATCATCTGAAACAGAAAACACCGTCGTCGCCTCTCGAACGTCATATAAATTTCCAGCCGGAACGCTTGTCAACAGTCGGCAGAAGGAAGTACACACATTAGAAAACAAGTCCCCTCTTGTTATCCATCAGATTGTTTGTCGACAGCAGATACCTCTCTCCCTCTCTCTCTCTCTCTCTCTCTCTTCTTCTCATCCGCCACCCACCAACCGAACACTTTGTTCTTTTCGAAAAAGTTGGAAAATGAAAAATAAACGAGATGTTGTCGTCGCAGGTATTTATTATTTCTCTGCGTCTCTCTCTCTCTCACTCTCTCGCTTTCGATAGAGAGTAAGAGAGACGGCGAGAGACAGGAAAGGGCGGGTCCCTTGGCTCCGCCCATATTTGGAGAAACCCACTGGCCGAGACACACTCATTCGGTCCCCCCACGAATTCTTCCCCTCCCAACAGCTATGTTCGCACGAGTCTCCGCCGTTTTTGTGCTCCTCGCCGTCGCTGCCAACGCAGGAATCCTCGACGACGTCAGTGGTAAGTGTCCAGATGAGAGTTAAAAGGGAAACACATTGATTGCGGTGAAACAGATGTTCTTTTAAATAGGATATAGTGAAATATAAAGTCAATGTAGTTGAAGTCAATGTAGAATGGCTGTGGGGATAGCTGAAAAGCAGCGAGTTGACGTAGAGCAACTCCTTACGAAGAAACACGGCACCGAATGGGGATACTGTACCTCTCCGTAGCTTCGCTGTGTATTTATAGCAGTCCCAAAGAGCGTGGGAAGTTCGAGACGCAGGCAACTAACGGTACGCAGCGCTTGCTATTGCCCAGCCATCCAGATATCTCTAATTTAAGCATTCAAACCAAAAAATGTGCATTGCTCTCCATTCTATGTACCCTGCTCTATCCATTTCTTGAAACGGCAATATCTGAAAGTTCCCCTTAATGCCCCATCTCGAGTCGGTTTCCCATCGCTCTTTCGCTCGGATCATCTCGTATTTCATCCGAAAAACAGGCGTCTCTTCTGAGCTGCCGAGCGCCCGTTCTTTGATCGCCTCGGCGAAATCCTCGAGATTTTGGACCGAATCAAAAGAAGACGGATAATAGGAGGATAATATGTAGGAGGGATTATGACGTGGCAGCAGAGCATGTTTACTCGTGCTCTTTCTCCCCCCGATTGGCGCTTCAGAGGGAAAGATTCATGAGGTTCTCTTCCGAAAGATGGGAAGAATAGATAAGAGAGAGGGAGTCCTTTGGACACGCGTCTAATCCCAAATTCAGTCGCCTAATTCATCAAAAACCCTTTTCCATCGCGCTCTCTCTCTCTTGCCGCCTTACATCCAATTCGGACGACAATCAATCAGCCAATGTCGGCTCAATGAATACAAAATGAGCGACACGCACACGAGAAACAATTGAATTTGTTCAGGCGTCACCTCGGACGTCGGAAACTTCTTCTCGAAGCAATACCAGAACACGAAGGACCTGTTCTCGAACGATCAGAGCGAGTTGGAGAAGAATGTGGAGAAGGTGAAGGAGCTGCTCACCGGACTCAAGGAGAAGGTCAAGGCTCTCGAGCCACTCGCCAACGATGCTCAGAAGGAGACGCTCAAGAACGTCGACGGATTCCTCGCGAAGGTCACCGGATTCCAGAATGAGGTAGGCGATCGGCGAAAATTACTCAGTTAGTGAAAAAGATGGGTCTTGAACCGAAATATGTTGACCGTTGAAACGGAGATGTTTTGTTCCGGAAGCTTAGCGTCGGAGCGTGAATGCAACGCGTCTCTGGTTCCATAGAGCGCGTTTTCCCTTGTCTCTACTTCCCGAAGTCCATTAGAGCGCACATGATCGTTCAGTGGGTTCAGACGGTTTCGAAACACACCCCACCCACCCCGTGACTCTGCAGATCATTTGAAAACAAGACACCCTCTTTCTCTGAATATCTGCCGCGCCATTTGAAATAAGTGCCCCTCGGTTCCCAATTATTCTCCGCCTCGGAAGGAGTGACGAAATGGACGAGGGCAGGTAAGAAAACTGGTTGAGAAGGTCGGCAGCAGGGGAAGGTCAACACATGTTGGCCGAATGGACGGCAAAACAATTGGGAGAGTGATATGGGCCGGTTACGGTGGAACCTTCTGGGGCACTTCCATCGGACACATGTCTCGCTCTCTCGCGGCTCCATTATTGTGTCACCGACGACGAAAGACACGATAACCTCACTTCCGTTCCATTTTCCCCCCGACAATTATACCTGCCGTTTTGGAGGGAATCGAGTCGAGCGACGAGTTTTGTTTTGACTCGCTTCTCTCGATTATTATTATTTTTATTTGTTGACCATACGATAGAGGGAGAAGGGAACTGGTTTCGAAACCGAATTCTTCCAATTTAGTCAGGGAGAGAGAAAGGTCGACAACAACAGATTTGGAGGACATTTTTGGACGAATGACTCGGGGAAAAACATGGCAACACACACACCTGGTCTTACGGTTTTGAGAAGGGCGATTGCGTAAGACAGGGGATCGGTTGGGCTGAATGCGAAATATCTCGGTGGGCTCGCACACATGCGATGCAAACGCGCTCTTCCGCTCTATTGGTGTCTGCGTCTCTGTTGTTCGCAGACTGTTTCGTCTGGTTAGATTGACATAGTTAGGGGAATTTCAGACGCAGACGGGAAGTACGCAGTGAAGTTTAAATTTGGTGCACTAGAGCCAAGAAACGCGATTGGATTGGAAGCTTGAGAGTCCGCCTTGGGAAGTATTTTTCCTCGGGTGCTCTACCCGGAAATATTCCGAAAATGATCTCATGCGGAAATCCGGATGGTCAAAACCTTTCCATTTGCAGGTCAAGGAGGAGGGCTCAGCCAAGTTCGAGGAGAACAAGGGCAAGTGGGAGCAGATGGTCACTGACATCTTCGACAAGGGAGGCCTCGGATCGGTGACCAAACTTCTCGGACTCCAGAACTCGTCGCCCATCTCCCAAATCGTCGCCGTCTTCGTCGCCCCCATCTTCTACATGATTTTCGCTCATTAAGCCAACGACAACTACTCACTCTTCTTATTTTTTCTCGCCTCGCTTCGCCTTTACTTTCCCTATCTCTCTCTCTTTTTTGTATTTAGCTCAAGTAAATAAATAAATCGAATAAACACGTCGCTTCTTTCCCTTTCTCATTAGGAAGTCTCTGGGGAGAACGGACTTTGAAACTTTTTTGGAAACATCCCCAACATGTTTCTTGGAGGAAACGCGACAAAGACTGATGAGGGTACAATGAGAGCTGCTCGTTGTTTCGGGGTTTGTCCCATGTGTAACAACTAGTCAAACTGAGACTTTTATGAACAATTTGGGGGAACAAAACAAACGAGAAAACAAGAAAGAAACACTAATAACATTACCTACGCACTAGAGATTCTGGAATCACAAACGGAAGATTAATCAAGAAGGCACTCGAAGTTTTTGGCGAACGCATTGAGAAGGATCGGACGAGCTTCGGAGACGGTGACGTCGCGGCCGGTTTCACGTGTGAGCGATGTCGTTGAGACGCCTTCGATTCCACAACCGACGATCTTAAAACGAAAACGACTTTTTCTTGATACTTTCTGCTCACTTTTCACATCCTTTTCTCTATTAAAAAAAACGCAAACTGCTTGTCTGTCTGTGGACATCAGTCTGTTACTCCGCCTAGAGTCTTTTGTCTGAACCAAATTCCCTAATTTTGACTAGGGGCCCGGGGAGAGCTGATGCAAAAAACTTTTAAAAAACTCACATTATCGAACCAGGTGAGATCAGTGTTGCAGTTGATGGCGATTCCGTGATATGAAACCCCTCCGGACACTGCGATTCCAATAGCTGCCAGTTTCCGTACGCCTTCTACCCACACACCTAAAACTTGTCACTTTTGTAAACATGCTTAGATTCATCGAACCTGTATTCTCCGTCCTTCCCACGTCTTTGATTCCGAAACCTTGTGTAGCCGAGTCAATAATCGTCTGCTCCAGTCTGTCGACAAAGTTCCGAACGCCTAACGGTCGCTGCGAAACCCTTCTGACGTCACAAATCGGATAGACGACCAGTTGACCAGGTCCGTGGAATGTGATTAGTCCGCCGCGGGAAGTTCTGTGGAATTCGGCGCCCAGCTGCTTCAGTCGCTCCTCCTCTTCTTCTCCGTACCCTTTACTCCGAATGCCCACTGTATAAACCGGTTTGTGTTCCAGAGCCAATATAAAATTTCTAAAAAAAGAACGATTTATGACATTCAAAATGAGAGTATCGCTTACAAAGAATGATGTTCACTTTTATTGGCTTTCACCAATTCTACATATTTTTGTTGTTCTCTCAACGCGGCACCGTACGAAATGAAACCCAAATCGACGACGTTCACTGTTGATTTTTGATAAAGAAGACGAGATAAGTGCATTTTTTCGGAGTTTCTTATTTCCGACGCGGAGTTGGAGCGGCGACACGGCGGAGACGTTCTTCGCGGGTTCTGGAACAATTTATTACATTTCGGGGTGTTCAATGCACGAAATTACCTGGAATACCACTCGTGCTTGCTCGTGTAGAAGATCTCCTTGAGCTCGGCGTTCACCGGCTCACGTGGAACAGCAGCGGCCTTTGCAGCGGCAGAGAGTCGTGAGTTCTGAAAATCAAGTTCCTCAGAAATATCGAAGTGTATCCTATCCTAACCTGATCTGTTTTCTTCAGACTGCTCAGATCAATTGGTCTCGAGTGTTCGAACGGGAACTGTTGGGGTGGGTGCCACGCGACGACGGTTCCGTTCTGACTGACGACAACTTTTCTGAAGGGCAAGGATCAGAACTCCTATCTGAGATGATAAAGAACTCGGAATACCTCGGAGAATCAGATGACGCGAACCGACGACCGACAGCGACCAGGTTCCTCAGCATCTCCTCAAGAGATCTGAACGTGGATTTGTTTCTAGCTTATTGAGTTAGCGATGAGAACTACTTACGAGCATGAAAGAATAAAAGGAATTCAACCCGAATAATTGAAGCAAACAGTTACTTGGAATTGAAGGTACTTTATGCAAATGTTTCCAGGTTTTAAGAAGCTTTAAATGTACTGAATGGAGTGAAAAAATAACGAAAATTGAAACAATGTGAAACAAAACACGGTCAATTGTAGAGGATCGATGAGGAAACTGGGAAACTTGGGAATAAATAGAAAGATGTTCAACAGATTATTCCATTTGCTCGTCGTGATTCTGGTGATCGCCTCTGCCTCCTCCAAGCATTCTTTGCAGATTAGCCATGCCTTCCTCGCTCAACTGCACACTGTCGACGTTTTCGCGTGTGAACCATTGTCCGGATGGCATACGGTCCTCTTCCATCTCTTCTCCCATATCACCCCCTTCTTCTTCTTCTTCGTCGTCGTCGAACATCGGATCGTCCTCCTCAGGATTCTCTTCTTGTCCCACAAGAATTTCGTGGTAGATAGCGCTCACTGAAAAACACTCGATTTCCAAGGTTTTCAGATAAAATACAATTCTTACAGGTTTCTTTGTCATCCGGAACGAATCGAATTTCGAGTCCTGGTCCTTCCTCGTCATCATCACTTTCTTGGTCTTCGAGCTCGGCAGCCGCAATTTCCAGACCTATAAATATTCAGTTTTTTGTGTTTGTCGCAAGGAGAGACGAAGACGTGTACCTCTTTGCTCATCGTCTTCTTGGATTGTTCGCAGAACAGGCGCACGTCTCCGTCTTCTGTCTAAAACGCGCAATGTTTCTATACAGTTTTTTTTGAAAGTAAAAGTGGTCACATACCCGATTTTCGCTGGTCGATCATGACGAAGATGTGCTCCGATGGGAACACAGAGACGTCTGTCGAGATGGCGTGCAGAACGATTGCCGGATAGGAGACGGAGAATCCCTTCGAACCAGGAGCATTGTTAATCCACGTCACATTGCTGAAATGAAGTATTAGTTAGAAGACAATCGATTCCGATATTGCTGTACGTGTGTGTGATGTAGAGAGTTCCGTTTCCGAGTGAACTGTCCTTGAAATATGCCTGGACATTCGAAGTTTCAAGCTTGATTCCATCAGTCGGTCGATGAACTTCTTGAAGAATCATTTTTCTAAAATTGATATTGACAAAAATATGAAGCGAAGAGATTAATTGTTATCAGGTATTTGATGGGATTAAAACCCGGAAAGCGTAAAAGAAAGCTCGAAAATAAATCAATAATTGTTTTTATTAACTGCGACCATCTGAGAATCAAGAAAGAGTGGGTGCCAACGGTGGTTTGGGCGGACGTAAAGTTTTTTGGAGAGAATGGAATTTTGACATGGACTGCAGTTCGGTGTGATATTCGATTCTCGCGGTGTAATTCAGACGTCGGCGAGCTCGGCCGGCAGGGGGCTCTTCGGATGCCTGAAAACTTTTCTGTACATTTTTTGCTATGAATAAAACGAAATACTTGTTCTCGAAGTGTTGCTTGTAAGTTTTTGGATCCGGCATCATAGCGAGACAAACGGTGCACTTATGATTGAGAGCCTGAAATCGGAATTTTTGAGCTTTGCGATTCAACAAAAATAAAATTACCTTGGCGGCAGCAGCCTTCTGGTCGATTCCTCCCTTGCGAGCGGCATCGGCCTTCTTCTGAGCCTTCTGCTGAGATTGAATCTTTTGCTGTCCGCGGGCCATCACTGAAAACGGTGATTTTTGAGGGGATCGAACGAGAAATGGGCGAAAATGGGAGAAACGGAGAAGATTCGAAATGCGAAACGACGAAGTGCTCACGCGTGTCCGCAAACACCACGACGAGAAAATGCACACGAAGCTCGTTAGAGAAAAAATTAAGCAAGCCGACGAAATTGAACTGGTTTTGAGGTTAGCAAACGCTGTTTGCCAAGAATACACTCGAGATGGCACTTCTCTTGAGATGATTCACGCGTCTATCGATTATTTGGTTTTACGTTTACATTTATACATTGCTTAAATGAAAATTTGCAATGCAGAAAACGAAGACGTTTTAATCGAAATAGGAGTCTGTTTTGAATTTTTTTGAAGAAAAAAAATGAGTTGGCTCTCGAGGTCTCGAAGCGAAATGTGCATCACTTTTGGAAGAAACATTCATTGAAATTACACAATGGTCTCGCTTTGATTACCATGAACTACTGTAGATTCGTGTACTTCTCGTGGACGTCGATAAAAATCAACATAAAAATCAACTGCCCGATTTCTCAATTTTTGTTATGACCGTTGATTGTCTATTTACTCTCGCTTGCGAAATCTGTGATTTTCAATCGAAATCAGCCGTTTTTGATTTTCAGGCGTCAATCGACCCATGACTCACGAGTGAAATCTGGCCGCCGAATAAAAGTGTAAAAAGTGATCGAGTGTGTGTATGCTGCTCGTTGCTCCGAACAAAATGGCAGCGTACGGAGTTGAACTGGGATTTGCTCTTCGGCAAGTTTATCTTATTCGATGTAATTTCTATTAAACGCTATTTTCAGAAATGGATTGTTGTGCCCGACTGCGGACGGAGTTCAAATTAGAGCGATTTCATTGGACAAAGATGGAGAGGAAGGAGAGTCGCTAGGAACGACTGAAATCATAAATGGAATGAGCAACATCAACTTCAACCAGAAAGTGCGCATGAACATGCGTTTCGAGAAGCTCCAACGCATTCGTGGTATGATGTAAGTGAACTAAAATCTGTTGCGAACCTCTTTACCTTTCTCTTCAGCGATATGCTCACCACCATTGGTAACAACAGAAGAGGTCGTATGGGATGGGCAGACTTTGATTTGTCGATGGTCTTTGCTTCCGGAGGAAAACTGACGTTGCCGGTCGTTTCCGGGAATCCAGGAATCTTCCTGGAAGTGACTGCGACAGCCCCCGATTACTATGCGCAACTTCTACGTCTCCAGTTCATCGGAAGTCACATTCATGCGCCGGATAACCTTCCTCTCCAGCTCTACTTCATCGTCTCTCTTCCATCGGATGAACGCATCATAATGCTGCACAAGTCAGAAGTCGTTAAAGACACGAAAAGCCCGGAATGGAGACCGTTCAATATTCCGCTGTTCCTTCTCAACTATTACAACGAGTCGTCGATCCAACTCTCTGTATACAACTACACTCCGAACCATGACGACCAGCTGATTGGACAGTGCACAACTACACTCACCCAGTTGCAACAAGGCGTCGGCCACTTCAACTCGTACATGGTAAGGTTCTACTTGTTTTCACAATAATATTAGAAAATTCGTTGCAGCTAATGGAAGCGAATGGTCGTCGAATCCATGAAAAGACATGCGTCGAACTGAAAATGCTCATGCTCGAAACCGGACCGACGTTCTTCCAAATGGTGCAGGAGAAGTGAGTTATTCCTCTATTTTCTAATATTAAAAGCGTTTTCAGTTGCAAACTGCAACTAACAGCAGCAATCGATCTGACCGCCTCAAACGGAAACCCGGTGCAATCGAGTTCCCTTCATTACATCCATCCTCACCAGCCATCTGCATACCTGGAAGCTATTCTACATGCCACTCCGCCTCTTCTCGGTTACCTTCCCAATCCGCAAAATCCCCAGATTCTTGGACTCGGATTTGGAGCAAAGGTTCAAGATCGCCCTGGAGGCGATCTCCAATTGTCCCACTGCTTCTGTCTGAATGGCACTTTCGATCCGCGCGTCGGTGACATGGCCGGATTGATCAGTTCTTATCGACAAGCGACTATGGGGTTGCAGCCGTTCGCACCAACTGATTTCTCCGAAGTCATCTACTACGTTTCCAAGTAAGAAGTGACGAAGCAATACTTTGAGTAATACTCTAAATCTCAGGTTCGCCAAAGCGGAAACTCGTCGCCATGTTGGCCTCTATTTCGTTCTCATCATCTACTCGGACGGCGGACCCGCGAACGCTCTCAACATGAAACGGACTGTGGATGCGATCGTTGATGCATCCACTCATCCGATGAGCATAATTGCCATTGGAGTTGGACAAGTGAGATCAGAAACTCAGAGAATGTGGTCATAAGCATTAAAACTTTTCAGGACCGCGATCACTCTCCGATGCGGAACTTGGAGAAGTTGACTTTGAAGCACTCGGACGGAAGACTTTTAGCCAGACAGGTATGACTGAGAAAACTCTTTTTCTCTATCTAAAGCTTCAATTCCAGAACTACACATTCGTACCAGCCGTCGAAATTGAAGTCAGTGACGCGTTGGCGATGATCCCGATCCAAATGATCCAGTGGCAGAAAATGTTCAACTACAACCCTCCGGCGCATAATAACCGCCAATAGATTCTCATATGTATTTTTTGTAGATTTATATCTGTATTTTGTGCTTGCTGTATTTAGTCTCTTCTGTATGCATATTACCCTTCTGCATTTTCTCCCCGTTTACTAACGAATCAGTCTCTCAGAATCCCGGATCTGCTCTTTTCCCCCGCAAAAAGGTGTTAATTTTCCGTTCCGAAATCTGCCAAATTCTCACGTAATTCCCATTTCTTCACATCTCTTCATTTTGTCTAACCCCGCCGCCACGGGTTCCCCTCCCTAACTTTAAATTCGAAACGCACTCATTTCTCACATCACTTTGGTGGATTGTGTACTCATTCTTCATTTCTCATCCAATAAACAAGAAACGGCCGGAAAATGGGTGGTAAGGCGTCGGGAGGAGATCTCCTCAATTCTGCGCCCGTTTCCAGTCAGAGGTAGCACAGAATCCGAGTATTTCGAGTTCGGAACCGATTCATTGAAACGCTTCGTCCAATGGATTCTCGGATGCACGTACGCGAAGAAAACCATTAGGACCAGGTAATCGGATCCCTTATCTTTCCGTCGTAATCGGATTATTTTCAGAATCGCCGAAATGTTCCATTTCGCCGAAGCACCGCACATCATCGTCTACGAACAGAAAGAAGAGCATCCGTGGTGGTGGACCGTCGGAGTGTAAGTGCGCTCCATTGCAACCACGCCATCCGATATTTCAGAATCCTCGCCGTCCTTGTCGCGGTCCTCAGTCTCTACTACTCGGTGGAAACGGCCTACAGAGCCCTTCGGAAGTTCTGGCTCGCTGTGCTCCGGGAGCCGCAGAGCACTGTCTCGACGCCGAGATGTCTGTCTCCGGTGAAAGATGTTCGTTTCTGCTGGCGGACCGTTCAGAGTGAACTTCTAATTTCAGAGTGCAAAAAACTCGCCACCACAGACGGTTCCGTCCACTTCGTCGATTGCGGTCCGTCAAAAGATTAGAATGAACGAACCGGTCAACTGCGTGTTCATCAGACCAATCAGTCCAAGAGCTCCCGAAGAGAGCCCGAAGAATTCTCCGAAGCAGTCCATAATGGCCAAGAACTCGGCTGACGACGACGTGGATGTTGACGCATCACCTCAAGTTAACGACAAGAAGAAAATTTCCCCGCCGCCGCCGCGACTCGACGAAGTCAAATTCGACGCCACCTCGAACATCAACTGTCGACCGTAAGTGTTTGGAGAGTTCCCTTGACCAACGCATTCTTCAGAACAATGGCTTCGTCTCCGTTCAGCCCCGTTGTGCCAACGCCGACGCCTTCGAATCGAAAAATGTCCGGAGCCGACGCAAAAGAAGACGTCTCGTCGTCGTATTCGGAAAATGACCACTTGGGAGATTGGATCGCGAAGCAAATTGCCGGCTGTCAGCTTCTCGATTCGGAACGATCGATGGCAGGGGCTGAAGTTGCCGAGTCGACAAGAGAACTTCTGGAACCGCAGATCACCTCTGATTTCATGGGTCTCATCCAGGAAGTAATAGTTGAACTTTGGCGCCGCTTTTCACACATCATCTTTTACAGGCTATTGAATCCCACTTGAACGCCGTCGGAACGGACACTGACAGCAATGAGAACGTTTCGGAAATGTCTATGGTCACAGAGGTTCGGATTTCGTTCGGTTCATAATATAAACAGAAAATGTTCAGAGTACTCTTCCAAGCCTAACCGAGGTTCCGTTGATGGCGAGTCCCGTGGAAGAAACGATTGAAGAAGAAAGTGCGGAGAGTTCGTTGAGCATGGGACAAGAGACCGTTGGGGGCGAAGAAGAGGCAGATATTGTTATTGATGGTGATTATATTTACATTTCGAAAAGAGTACAATTCCATTTTCAGAAAACCATCTGTTCGCCGAAAACGAGAACCAGACAGACGGCAATGTTCTCGTGTCGGGCGGTCAGCAGAAGGTGTTGTTCCGCTGGACGGACGAACGACCAGCGACTGTTGACTCTGTCACGCTGACCGGCTCGTTCTTCGGCTGGAAAATGAACGTTCCGATGCGGAGAAGTGGAGAGAATACGTTCGAGGTGTGCGTGAAGCTGCCCGAGGGAATGCACGAATACCTAATTCATGTTTTTCGTTTTGATTGAATCTTCTTTTTTTGTTTTTCTTTAGGTGAGAGAATGAAGTCTCTGGCTATAGATGCTGCGGTATGTTCCGCAAAGAATCGTGCGGTTGAGGAGAAGCGGAGAGATGATTCCATCTGATAAGAGAGTGTAATAATCAGTAAAGCGGTTCGCAGTGCCAGGTTCCAGAATGTTCGATGTCACTTGTTGTTTCGATTCAAAATACCTGTCCAAAGCCGTTTCATAAGCGAAATGCCGCACCCTATGTGGATTTGCAATTTTGTGTCGGAGAGGGGCTATTCACATGCCGGCCCCTCTTTCAGTCACGAGCCGATGAGTTTCCGAGCCGAGGTCGCCTTCGATGCGGCGCCGCTGCTCTCGGAGCATCGCGGAGCGGCACAGGAAATTGCAAACTTGTGATTCTGACAGATGGCGCCGCGTCGCCCTCTCTCCTTCTCTCTCACAAATCAGTTCCTTGGCACAAACCGAATGGAATTAGAAACACATGTGTGTGTGTGAGTGCGCATTCATGTGTGCGTGTGAGTGCGAGTGAGCAGTTGTGTTCTTTTTTCATTCGCTCCTTGGCTCTCCTTCGTCTTCCCCCCAATTCATCGCCACTAATTGAGTCGTTTCGCTTTCTTTCGTGCATTCTCGAAGTGTGTCATCACTGAGATGAGTCGTATCATTTGAGGGACTACTTTTGCTCGTCGAAGTGAGCCCAAAGGTAATGGGGTTACACCGGGGCGCCGAGCGTGGCTCCTCGCCGAGTCGCATTCGCAAACTGAACAGTTGATCATTGTTCGAAGTTGTTTGCATTCGACTCTCCCCCATCCTCTCCCTCTCTCTCTCTCCCTTCCCTCGTTTTTTGGGCAACGGGCACGGTGCAAAGTTTGCGCCGCCGTCGCCAAGCACCTCCCCCTCGGCGCAGCGCTGCTTTCCTCTCCATTTCGATTCGATTTTCTGAAAAAAAACATTCGATCGCTTTCTGAACTCGTTGTCTTATCTTTCACTCGCAACCAACCAAAAAATGGTATCATTGACGTGGCAGCGGCAGCAGCGCCGTCGTCGTTGTCGCCATCAGACACCGATAACCGCGCGCGCGTACCGCCTCCTTCGTCTCCCCTCCTTCTTCTTTGTAGCCTTCTCACTTTTCCCGCCACACTCTTCCACAACTGCGCCCCGTCGGCGTCCTCGCCCCGCAGTCGAAGGGGGAGAGAGTGCCCGCAGAGAAATTCGTTTGCTGGTTGCTTCTCCCATTCTCCCCGTGTCGACCCGCGTCGTCGTCCCGTCGTCATTAGACGGGGGACACGGCGAAATAGCGTACGCAAAGCGGAGACACCCCCCGATGTGCTCTCTCATAGAAGAGAACGCAGAGATGGACAATTGGGGAGACCACCTAGTCAGAAAACTACGGTCCGTAGTTGGGCCATTCCGTATTCCCCTCACAACCGGCATTCGTCTCTTTCCATACGCGCTTTTCGCTCTCTTATCCTTCTTATCGATTAACCATAAAGCATTTCAGGGCCGTCCAAATGGCTGTGCCGATGGAAGTCGACACTCTTGCGGTTTCGAGAAAAAGACCAGCATCGTAAGTTTCCGAGAGAAGAGTTCAAATAACTGGAGCATTTTCCTTCAGGGAAGACAGAGAAACTTTTCGGAAGATGTTGAGATTGAACAACCTCTACGAAACCAGCGCTGCCAAAACCATCGATTACGCTTGGTCAATGGTTGACCCTTCCAAATTACCCCAACTTCCAGGTTTGTGTTTTGCTCGAGAACGCACGATAAGGGCACTTCGAAAGAGAGTGAAATAGAAATTACCGTAGTTTTTCAAATTGACTTCTGATTTCGCCTGCGTTATATAACGTATACATCGTACCATACAAGTTCCCAGAATACCTTGTATTTTCATTTGAACACTAGTCGAGAACGCTTTCTGTTCTGATTCTTCCGACGAAAATTGTACGAATTCTGATTGCGCAGCTATAAAATGCGCCGGCCTAGACATCGTGTAACCTTGACTTCAAAATTTGTTTCGACTTTCGCAACGCAGTGTTACCTTGGCCCAGAGGGACCCGGAAAGCTTGCATGGAGGAATTCTTTGAAGGACACTACATCCGACATGAAGAGAATTCGAATAATACGTGAAAGGCAACTTTGCAGGTCCCGTTACGTCTCCAATCGAGAAAGAGCACTTTTATCACCGTACAATCGAGCAGATCACCCAAAGCGGTGGCGGCAGATACGTCGGAAAGAAGGCCTCCATTTTTGTCTACAACCGAACGATGAAATATATGCTCGTGTACTGCAATGAAATGTACAAAATGGCACGAAAAAAGAACAAATAGTTGAGTGCTTCTCTCGGGACCCATTCCGATTGTCTTCTTTCAGTTCCATCGACCACTTGATCGTCCATCAGTTCTTCCGCCAGGAACAACTCGTCTATCGTGACTTTCTTCTCCACTTCTTTCCGGTAAGTGTTACATATTGAAAACAGTTCGAAACCATCAATTCCCGAAATTGAAAACTGCTGATAAAAAGAAAGATAAGAGCGTTTCGGAGCACAACATTTTTGTGTGATTTTCGCTTTTTTGCGTCGATTGATTACTTTTTGCGATACGAAGACGAGAGGAAATTTATCGAGTAACACTAAATGGAATAGTGAGAATGTTTCTAGGAACCCAAAGCTGACATGTCGAAAAATCAACACAGTTTGGTCACCTTGGTCCACGATTTATACAAGAACAACTATGAAGTCTTCAAGTTGTATCACAACGCAACCTTAAAAACGGAGAAGGCGAGGCTGGCGAGGAAGCTCGAACACAACCTTGCAGATGCTCATTTCACTGGCCGCTCGTACAATAAGTATGCACGAATCAGCTACATTGACGACAAGGGAATGGCGTCGATTCCGTTCGCCACAATGTTCCTTCGAGCGCTCGGAATGCCGCCACTCGAGCGGGGCATGATCGTCGTGCTCGCATTCTTGGCTCGTATGTGCATTTCTGAGGTCAGTAGTCAGTTGAGATCGTTTTGTATGCGTCTCTTTCGGCTTACAGATGGTGCGCAGAGGAGTCGAAGTTGCTGGGGTCGGCAAAAACATTACTGTCAAAGACTACAAGAAGGCGTTGAAGAACACTGGTGAGGATAATTACAGAAGGAGAAGAATTCAGAAGATATCATATTTCAGGCGATCTTTTGTTCAACTATGATATGAGTCACATCGACCCACCACCAGAGATCACTCCCCGGCGAGTTGAGAGCACAAAGGAACTCGAGGAAGTCGTCGATTACTACTGCGTTCGCAAGAATCAAATCGACGCCAAACTCTTCGGCGACGAAATCAAACGCCGACGAATTGGCGAGACAATCATCAAGGAAAACGAATGGAAGAAGCTGAAACGCAGACTTTAACCCATTTCTCTCTCTCCTTTTGCACTTATCCTCCCCACCTCTTTCGTCTTTCTTTCGTGTCCAATTCATCCTTTTCCTGCTCTTATTTCTTCTTTCTTTCCCATTTTCGTGTTTCATTCTTCTTCCGTCATTTACATTAACATTCCTCCCCGTTACCCCTTCCCCTTCTCAATAATCCCTACTTTACCATTCTACAGAAATATATATTTACATCCACCCACAGCCAACCATAACCAGAACATACCATTTACCAAAAACCTATTTTATCGTCCTCTTTCCTTCGGAACTAAAACGAAATGTTTAGATTTAAAAATGTCCATATCTCCATTGTGTTTGAAATAAAAGTATCAATTACTCCAGAACCGCATCGATTTGTCCAGCTGTCTACTGTATCGACTCCAGTGCATTTCGAATGACGTCATCGATTTCCTCCTGAACGAGTGGATAGACTGAATCTTTCTGTTGTTTTTCCCACGCCTTTCTCATGAGGGTTCTGCGATTTTGTCACGTATTTTCGGCTACAGAGAGTCCGAAATTCACCAACTTTTTGTGATCTTAAAGTCTTTGCTTGATGGAGGGACAATGGTGACAAAGAATGAGAGATGTACCCGGGTAATGCACAGAGGCTCATTGGCTACAGATGGCCTTGGTTGCGCAAAAGATTGGACGATCTTGTTTGACAGTGATAGAGGAACCCCATCGGAACTACGCAGTCGAGTGATTTCAGGAAAAAGTTCTGCGATTAACAGTTTCTTCCCCAACTTGTCATGATCGATATTTAAATGTTTCATTTCGAAACGTATTTTCACGATATTACATTTACCTTATTTAAACCACAGTTTGCCCGAGGTGCAGTTACGTTTTCAGACTGGTTGAATAGGCCCATTAGAGAACATCTGAAGTTCAAGAATTCAAGAATTCTCCATGTATTTGACAGTCAATTAAGTATTATGTATCGTGGAAAATGGCACAATTGTTTCAATTTTTCCAGTACAGATAACACAGATAAAACATTTTTGCACATATTGAACTACAAAGGCATCGAAAATCGGACAAACGTTCAGACTGTTTCGTCACTATTTTAGAGGGTTTTTAAGCAGTTTCGGATCTGGGTTTTGAAAGACTCTCTCTTCGTGTTCATTGCCTCCGACATTTCTTGATAGACGGTGTTCTCGTCACACACAATGTGCATCAACCATAAGACACCTGGAATCATATTCCAATGATCCGTTTTCGAAATCCCAATTAGACAGGCAGTACTGCTACCAGCTTCCCTATTCATAAGTCGTTAATTTTGTTATTTACCATCAACAACGCACTATAATTGGTGTCCCATCGTAATCATCGCTCGTTTGCTCCACATCGTATCCCTGTCACCCCTATCGTCACCCGGGAAACCGACGCGTCTCCTCCACATCCAGACTACTACACCTTCCAAATGTGAAGACCCCGCCCCTTGGTCGTTGCGTGAGTAGACGTGAGCTCTCCTCACGGTACCCTCTCATTATCCACATCCAGTCCTCCTCCGGGCAGGTTGCCTTCCTCCCTTCTCTCCCGCACCTGTTGTTGTTACATCCTTCCTTCCTCTCTATCCCCTCTTCTTTCCCCCTTGACTCCCACTCCTAACCATTGCTCTCTTTCAGTCCAACTCGCTAATAATGTCTTCGTCTGTCGATATGTCCCTCTCCGACATCATCAAGAACAAGAGAACCAACAACAAGTCGTCTACTGGCGGAATCAAGAAGCGCGGAAGCTTCAAGAGAACCTCCACCGGATCCTCGTCTGCTCCCCGTCGCCAAAGCGGAGGAATCCGCAAGCCGGCTTTCCAGCCCAATGTCGTCGTCTCGAACGGTTAGTTTTCGATTGAAAGCGTTCTTTTAATCAATTCTTATCTCCTTCCAGACAAGAGAATCGTCCGCGTCAACATCTCGAATCTCGCCCCTTCTGTCATTTCGAGCGACCTCCAAGAGTTGTTCGGAGAGTTCAACCTGCGTTCGGTCGGTGTCAACTTCAACGAGAACGGTGTTCAACTCGGCACCGGAGACGTTACTCTCTCCAAGAGAGACGGCGACCGTCTCATTCAGAAGTACGCCGGCGTCGCTCTCGACAGTCACGCTCTCAAGTTCGCCATGATCGACTCGAATATCGCCTCGAGAACCGTCTTCCCGAAGGCTCAGAATACGGCCGCGAACCGCAGAACCTCGCATGGAAGAAACGACGCTCGCAAGGGAGCAAAGCCGAGTAACGGAAAGGGAGCGAAGGCGTCGACTCCGTCGAAGAAGGCGGGAGCCGCGAAGAAGAAGAGAGACGAGAAGCCGAAGAAAACGACCGAGGAGCTGGATGCGGAACTCGATGCGTACATGTCTCGTGGTGGCTCGAATGACGTCGAAATGGAGTGATTATATTGCATTTTTAATTTATTTTAATAAACTTGATTTAAAATTAAACCGCTTTGACTTACAACTTACAAGCAATTCTTGGACAGATTGGGCACATGAACAGGCGTGTTTGGCGATAATGCCCGTTTTCTAATCTTTCCGTTCCACTCCGACGCCCCCTTTCTCACCAGCTGCTGTTCATTCCACAATTGTCCACTCGGTTCCATTTGCCGACGACCCTCTCGGTCATCTTCCCAGAAGCAACACCCCCGGCGGGGAACGGCATGAGCGGTCAGGATCACTATATTCCTGATTCATGTTGGTTTCAAATCGATTATGACGATTTCGATGTCTTATTGAAAATAATTCTCAAGAGGTACTCGGAAATCATCAGATCGACTCGCCCGGTACAGTTCGCAGCCGCTGAAAAGTGCACGAATAACAGAATTTGTGAACAAAAGTTTCAATTTTTTGCAAAACTTGCCTGTTAAAAACGTTAGGGAGGGTTTTTCACAAATCGTGATATTCGTGCACGTTTCTGCGAACTATCTGGCTGCGAAATGCCCCGGAGCCATCAGATTGAACCATTGACGCTGGCGACGGCGTCGCATTCTTCTCGGGTAATCAATGTTCAATTCTGATACCGTTCTGGAGGATACGTTCATCATGTGTGCACTCCTTCATCCAGAGATTGTCGATGATATCAGGTGTTATCCTTATCAAGTCTGGAACAGCAGGAGGCGGTGCGTTTTCTGGAATCGTCAGTGGACGATTTGTGGATGAGGTGGTCTCTACGAATAGGAGCTAAGAGTCATTCACTCCGATTTCAGAATTTTTTTTTTCGTATTCTATGAACCTGAACGAGTTTGATCTTGCCTACTTGCCTACTGTCGAATGGACATATATCGCAAATAAATTGTATTCGATTGACAAGAAGAAAAGTAAACTGGAAAGATGGGAAAGGTGAAACTGAAGTTGGTTGGAAGTGTGGAGAGGGGGGGAGGGAGTATTGCACAACCGACAGAAACCAAAACAATGGAAGGGGGGCGGCGTTTCACAAGGCACATTCGAAGTGAAAAAAGGAATCGGTGACGTCGACTAAACGAGGCTGTCTTGAGCGGGGGCGGACGAAATGGAGGAGAAGAAGACATAATAATAATAAATAGCTGTTAAGTGGATCTAGTCGGTGGTCATATTTATCACAGGTGATACAGGACTCTGATAACGAAAAGTGGGCGGACTGGAGGGTCATGTTCGAGTTTTCTGAGAGCGAGAGAAACTACTGCTTCAAGGAATGGTTGACGGGAGGAAGAGGAGAGGAAGCGGCACATCTACATGTTGCTGACCACTTGGTACTTCTCGATGAGAGTCATGTCGTGCCTGCAATCGAAACAAACGAATGAGCCATTGGCATGGACAACTCACAAGTGGTTCTTTCTGTTCTTCATGCGAAGACGCTCGCGGGCCTCCTTCGCCGACAAGTGGTAGATGTCGTCGTCGTCGTATCCTGTAATGCTCATTTGCTGCTCATCCCCTGCGAGAACTCTTACCACTGGTCGAGCTAGCCGCGTATCCGTGGCTCGATCCGTTGCTGAGTGGCGACGGTTGCTGGTGCTGATGGTGGGTCTGCGAGTGGCGATCCTCGTGTTGGTGAGACTGGCTCACGTAGGATGGAACGTACTGGAATGAACGGTTCGAGTTTCAGAGACCAAGAGGTTTCCGTTTGAACTGAGAACAGATCGAAATGAGAAGACATAGAAGAGTTAGCGAAAGTGTGAAACAGAAACGAAACGAAACCAAAACAGACGGCCCGAAAGATGAAAGAAGAAGAAGAAGTAACCTGATGGCTGGCTGGAACGTCGACGGCACTCTCGCGATGCGAAGACAGCGAGGAGACGGAAGAGGCGTCCTCGGTGGAGAGCTCCTTCGTGTGGCTCAGGATGGTGACCTGGTTGCCGACTGGCGGCAGATCGACCTTTCCGAACACTTGAGACATCAGATCGTCCGAAGACTCGACTGGCGGAGAGGCGTACGCGTCGTAGGTGGTCGAGGTTTCCTGGAGGAGTTGGTTGAGAGAAACTTAGAGTGTAAGCGATGAACATAGTCGTTAAAAGAAAGACGACGACGTTTCTGAGACGCCAAGTGATCCAAAGTCTGACAGGGGAGGGGCTAGAAATAACTCAAATGGAAAACCCCCCTTCATCGGAGAAGAAGCGGAAGAAGCGGAGAGAGAAAAGAAGCGCCCATCGTCGGAATTCGGATCACTCACGTTCAGGAACGAGCAGGTGGTTATGACGACCGTCGAGTCGTCGGCCACATTCTCGTTATTATTTTCGGGTGATACCTTGTATTGATACGAAGCCGTGTTCGTCGAGATCACCTCCGTCTTCGTCGTCGTCGTCAGTTTCGAGATTTCGCGTTCCTCGTTCACTTGGATGCTCTGAAATGAGAAATGGTTTTTGGCACGGGGGTGTCACGGCGGAAGACACTCACATGTGGGTTCAGAGCGGGCGCCACTTCGTATCCGTTCGCCTTCGCGGGCGCCGCATGAACCTCTTCGTGATGGTGGGTCTCGACTGCGATCGGTTGAGCCGGGTGCTGCTCGCAGTGATCGAACGAGTAGGCGACTCCGTTGTCGCGATGCCACTTGTCGGTCTCTTCGGAAACGACCAGGAGTGTCGTGCTCATCGGCGACTTCTTGATCAGCGTCACGACTTCCTTGTGTCCGGTGTTCGGGTAGATGAGCTTTCCGTTGACGCCGACGATGCGCTGTCCCATCTCGAGGCCGGCCTTCTGTCCGATGCCGTTCTCGTCGACGATTCCGATGAAGTGACCCTTCTCTTTTTCGGCGTGCAGATTGAACCCGAACTCCTGCTCCGGGTACGCCTTCTCCAGTTTGGCAAGTCTCGGGAGTGGAGTCATCGCGTCGAAGTGTGTGGTCGGTGGTGGCGGTGGGGGCACGAAAACTGGCGTCTCTTGAAGCTTCGACTGAAAGAATCGGAGAGTTATCAAAGGGAAAAAGAAGGGAAGGGAATGGAGTAGGTGACTGTGTGAATTCTCCTGAAAACGACAAAGACGACGGCCAAAGGCCAGACCGAAAAACCATTGTGCTCTCTCACTGTGGCGGGTTTGTTGCAACTATTCGGGAGAGAAGGGAGATAAGAAAAGTGGTCAATTTCTCCGTTTGTGTTACTGTTTCAAACATGATGGATCGGTGCGAGAGAGAGAGAGGGAGAGAGAACGGGCGGAACGCTTCGGAGACGGAGAGTAATTGGTGTCGTTTTGTGCGCGTGTAACCGACACTTATTCCGTCGGATCGAACGGACGAACGGCGTGAGAATCAGAATCACTTATGTGGAACGAGATGGCAGACACGGGTGTGGCAGGAGAACGAATCATGGCGTATAAGATAGAACGATGGGCTGTCGACTGATAAGAGGCGTTCCTTGATCGACAGACGATCTAACGGTTTTCTGTTCGGATCAGGGGAAGAGCTCAAAGAATCTGGGCTCATTTAGGTTTGATGGATCGGAGACTATGATGTTTTTTTTCTGTGCAAAATGACAGTGAAGCCTTGCTCGAAAATCAACACATATGAGACACAGAGCCACAGAAACGCTGTTATTTGACGGAAATGGGTCTCGAAGCGTTGTTCAGCAATCCGTATTCGGAAACTTAGGCCAAAAAGCGATAGCGGTTTGAGTTTACTTCTCCTTTCAAAATCTACAGTGTCGATAAGAGAGAATACGGGAGGAGGGTCCTTGAGCGGACGCAACCGACAAACTCGCAAATCTCAGTTAGGCAGTTGTTCGAGATACTTTTGGTTTTCGATCAGGAACCAAAAACAGTTGGTGAAGTGGAACAAGCTTCCGTGAAGGTTCTTATGACGACATATCGTGTGATAATTAGGTGATGGTTGTCGGTGAAATTGATAACCATTACATTTTGAAGTTTTGCTATCATAGAGAACAATAAGGTTTCCGAGGGTGACCGAGAAGGGAAAACGGCTGAATCTATGGATAATACCAGAACACTCAACTCTGAACAGCAGTAATCAGACAAGGAACAACTATATATCACATGGGCAATTTCTTCTTATCACTCGAACTGGAGACAACCGAAAACACCTGTTCCCCCGGCCCTGGGGGCAGGATTTTGTGTGTGAGGGGGGAATAATAACAATTTCTTCCAATCGAGTGCAGCCAAGGAATCCAATTTCCGAAATGGAGGGAGCGAGAGAGAGAGGTCTAACAAAAAGGAGGTGGTGGTGGAGGGATCAAAGGGAAAAACCAAGTGGAAGTAAGAATAGGGACAATAATAAAAAGAAGGGGGAGGAGAGGCCAAGGACGCAGGAAGGAATCATCCATGTCGTCGAGAAGAAGAAGAAGAAGAAGAAGAAGAAGAAGAAGTAATAACACAATTCCCCCTCCGGAAGGCGTTCTGATTGGCGGCGGCGGCGGCGGCTCTCGGGGGGCTCTTCTCTGTTTGCGCACCTTGCCAAACATCCCCACAAACAACAAGAACCCGAACGTGTGGAGGGGGGCGACGAGGTAATGTACATTCCCGCTCTCTCTCTCTCTCTCGATTGTTTTGTTTGGACCCATGCGGATGACCGGCTGGCTGGACATTGCCAATCTCTCGCCTCGCACTCCTCCCTCTCAACTTCTTCCGCCAATACCAAAAACATATTGACAAAAGGACTGTCTCTCTCTCTAGTACTCAGGGATTACCATTCGAGTGTTTTCTGCAGATGATTGCGAAGATGATGATGATGACGTCATCGTTTCAGAAGGAAAGGTTCGCAGTGGATTATGAATAATGCAGAAGGAGAAAGCGAGAGGAGATGTTGGTCCGATTGTCATCGTTCCGAAAACGATGCGATAACATCTGACCGCCAATGGGATTGCAACAACTTGACGCATTTATGAATGGAATTCGCTCGAGCGAACGCATTTATTGAAATCGCCAACAGGGGGTCTACGCTTTCAGAATACTTTTGAACGAAAGGGATGAGCGATTGGTTTTCAAAGAGTCGAGGATTTCGAGTTATGCTTAGTGCTCACTTCAGTACTCACTGAAAACGCTGAAACTGTGTAGGTTCCTAATGTTTCTAATGGCTCAATCTTAAACACGACCATTCAACTGAGTAACCGAATCAAACTGATCAGAAAAATCAGAAATCGCTGAAACAGTGACTCATCAAAGCCCGTTCTCGCAGACACTTTCTCACGCTTGATTTCGAAAAACCGGATTTTTGTAAACCCTCAATTAGAATGAGTCATGAAGGGGGCTAAATAGGGGGAAATTGTGACGTGTATCAGTTACTTGTAGCCAGCACAAGAACCCGAATGATGGAAGTCTTCAGAATTCAAGGATTCGCGAAACAGTGACTCGAAAAGTCCCCCATTCTATCAATTTCCAGATGGTAACACAAAGTGTACATATATAATACAAACAGTGGACAAACCGAATGAGAGAGAGAGAGACCACTTGAACCTTTCTCTTTTCCTCTTTTAAATGAGCGAAAAACTGGCAAAAAGAAGCTGGTCGGTATGTGTGTGTGTATCCGATTACCAGTTGGCCAGTTGAAGAGGACGTTTTCCAGGATGGGAAGGAGACACAAAAGAGAGAAAGGAGGAGGAATAGTTGTGTACAGGGAAAGACGCATGAAGCGTGCGACTGTTTACATCCAAGAGTACTGTAGAGAAAGTTACACGCAATTAGGGCGCAAAAGTCAAATAACCTTCACCAAAAGAAGCGCATTTCGAGAGGAACAAGAACAAGAAGAAGCCTCACAGACCGACCGACCGGTGGGGAGGGTGTACAAATATAACAGTACAACATACGCAAATTAGGAAAAGAGGGCAGAAGAAGAATATGTGACAAGCGGCGTCATGCTTCGATAACTGTCAAGAGAGAGAGTGGATTTGGATGCGAGAGACGCAGACGGAGAAAGGCCAGATGGCAATGGCAAAAAACAGAAGACAGGCGGGCGGGAAGGTGTCTAATGGAGGACCTATTAGATGAAGGTCGAATGAAAGGGCAAGCAAAGGGCGGAGGACCACGCGCGTTTAATGGCAACGCGATATATATTGGCACTGAGCCAAAAATCTAACGGAACGGAAAATTGAGCTGAAATAAAATGAGAAGTACGCTCTTCTTTTCATAAGAACGGATATTCACATCGTATCGGAGGTGTTCAATTTTTATTTTTTTTTGTTAAAATTTGGCTAATTCGTACTGTCGGATGCCATCGAAATGGCCCTCGCAACAGAGGAGAGCTCTGCCTGAGAATCATTATATCTCGAGATTGATAACAGATATCAAAACGTTTCCAATAGCAAAATTGTAGTTCTAGTTATGATCTACAAGTTTGCTGTTGACAAATTTTTGATATCTCTTATCAACCTTGAAATATAATGATTCTCCAGCACAGAGGAACAATGCTTAACTCTGAATGTTCCCGGTTTCACCTCCAGCGTAACCTCTTCAGAGACTGTCCTCCCGTAGTGTGAAAGGCGTTTTGTTGTGCTTGAATTCCAGGATCTATGCTTCATCAGTGAGTCAGTACTGAATCAGTCCATAACCTCGCGAGACAGTCCAAATTCAGTTGAGCGGATTGTCCTAACTTGACAAGGCAAAATCTCGAGTGTTCTTTCCCTTAAAATCCCAAATAATTCATTGTATCAGAGACGGTTGAAACAGAAAAAAAGTTGACAATTTGTCCCATGATGTTATATGTAATTCGAGGGACAACCATCAATTAAGCCTAACCGCCAGATGACACAAATGATACAACTTTTCAAAGTTTCCCCGGTTTCACCTTGACGAGTTAATCCAAAGTAAAGCTAAGCGGTATTACTTCTCTTCGACACGTTGTCTCGAGACGGTGGGTAACTTTCCCTATCTCTTCTATCCCTTCACTCGAACTTTCTTCTCTTTGCTACTAATCAGTTTCTTATCAATCGAAACCATTTCCTCGTTCTTCTTCTCCCGCTTTCTCTCTCTCTCTTTCCCTTTTTCTCTTCATCCGATCGACCATAAATCATCGCGACTTGTCGAATCTCCCGATAAAAAATGATATCGAACCGCTCGTTTTCTCTCTCTCCTCTAGTACACAACAAAACACATAAGCTGACAAGAGAGAGTGCGACAAGTGGTGGAGACGCAGAGACAAAACTAACAGTATTCTGAGAGAGAAAAGTTTTCTTTTCGGAGAGGATAGAACCGAGAAAGGAGGCGAAACTGCGATGAGTCAGCGAGTTGGAACCGCATGGTTATGAAATGGTGACTAAGCGAGCGACACGTGTTCGAACTTCGACTGTACCAAGTGCGCTCTATCGGTCAACTCACCCTGCTTCTCGTCGATCCGCCAACGGAGCGCACTGATCCGTTCTTGAGGATGCTCTTCCGCTTCGACGTCTTCTCGTCCTCCTCCTCTTCGTTGCGAATGACCTCGTCGAATTGTCGCATGACGTCGCGTTGCTCGGCGTCCAACCATTCGCTCATTCTCGTCCGTTTGATGCGAATCGAGTCGGTTTTCCAGTCCAATTTGGGTATGCCAACGAGCACGTGGCTTCCCGACGGCACCACGGCGATAATCGATTTGGAAGACGTCGGTCCGACGGTGGAGGAAGAGGAGCACTCGGATGACGTCGATGGTGAGGGAGAACGGAACGAGACGGTCGAGACGGCCGATGGGATCGAAGTGGTCGATGAGGAGGAGGCGGCGAAGGAGGAATTCAAAGTTTTTGGCGCTGCTGCTGCTGCTGTTTCGGTTGCCGCTGCTGCTGCTGCTGCTGGAGGTTTCTTCAGAGAGGGCCGCTGACGGCGTTGCGGTAGCGAGAGAGTGGAGACGTAGGAGGCGGGCGAACAAGTCTTGGTCGCCGACAAATGAGGTGTTAGACAGTTGCAATCGAACGACGACGACGCCGGCGACAATGATGATGGATCCGTGGCGGTGGTGGGCGCGACGGTTACCGCTTTGTGCGTCTGCGTCTCGGCGCTAGCGGTTTTTTGCGCGTCTGCGTCTCGGATCTCTGCGGCGCCGATCGCTCCCGGTTTGTCATCGGTAATCCGCGCGTATCGTGGCATTCGCGATCCGATCACCGACAAATAGTACATGATGGTGGCGTAGAGATAGGCGAGCCACGTGGCAGGACGCTTCCACGACACGTGGAGTTCCGAAGGAGACTCTTCGAGTTGCGGATTTTTGGAATCCATTGAGAATACGAAGATGGCGATGAGGTTGGTGGTGGGGTTGGAGTTTCAGATGGAATGAAGTGAAGGGGGGCAGAAGAAGAAGAAGAGTCGAAGCGATGAGTGTTGTTTGTCGAGATATATAACTTTCGGTGTCTCTCCTCATGCATGCATACTATATGGTTTCGCGAGAGAATGGAGCATCGTAAATTTTTGTATGCCCTTTCTTCTTCTTCTCCTTTTCCTTCTCCTTTTCCTCAGTTTTGTTCGTCACTTTATCGAATATTAACACACACACATAGAGTCACAGCAGATGCATATTCGTCCCCCTCCACACATGGCAAACATTCCGACGCCATTCAGAGACGGTCGCTTCGATGGCTATTCGCGTTGTGAACAAGAAGGAGAAGAAGCGTTTCCGTTTGAAACGACATGCAAAGACACAAATCGTCGAGTTTCGTCCCCTCCGGCGCGAAATGCGGATTGTGAGAAAGTGGGCGAGCGGAAAGAATAGAAGGCGGTTTGGCAATGGACAAACTGTCGAAACGGAGTTCAAAGTTCAAGGGAGACGTGTTGGATTGGTTAGGCAACAGGTGAAACTGTGAAAAGATGTGTCCGGATCAGTGTTGAGAAGGTTCATCGGAACCAAGATTTGAACAGCTCTGCGGAGCCAAGAAGCTGTCAATTGTTCCTTACAGTGGAGGTCAATACAGGAAAGCGAGCTGAAGTTGTTCCAAGCCTAGATCCAGTAATAGATGTCCATCAGACACATATTATTATATTGACAAAAACAGAGCCTCGATATTTCAGACAAAGACTCATTGAGCTGTCTTTCCGAAACTTTGATTTTGCAGAAAATGCACGTGAGAATAAAGAACAAGTGATTATGTAGTCTTTGCCTCCCTATTTGAGTTGGTAATGAAACAGAAGATTGTCAAAGTTTATCTCGTTCATTTCAGGACTCTCAGCTCGGTTTCAAGTTTCAGAATTCTGCGTGTTTTCCAGGTAATTGCTCGACAATCCCTGAGCCCCAAGCGCATTGGATTAAGAGCAAATTGAGAAAGAGAGAAGGTCTTTTGATAGCTCTCCCCCCTATCAGTGACATCACTCGCAGTGTTCATAGTCCTCAGTCGTCTACTCTATTCTCTGTTTGTCTATCCTTTTTCAGTGTTCCCCTCCCTCAAGACAGTCCGTCGCGTGATTCATCCAAGTGACTCACAATGAGTCAAACTATTTCCCTCTTTCTCTCTTTCCATTTCGATCAGCAAGTGGCGGGAGGAATAAACAAATGAGGAGAGCATCAGAAGCATCACCACTATAGTCGACATTCGATACACATAAACAAAGGGGGACTGACCTGCGAATAGGTCGTCGGCGCGTACCACGAACTCGGTGGTGGGGAGCCGTTGGACGGACGAGAGGAGCTCTGTGACAGGCACATTGGGGGACAAGGGGACACGAGGGAATGGGACACATGGAACGGGACAACTCACGTTTTCGAGTGCCTGCTCGAGGATGTCGACGGTGATCTCGATGTCGTGATCCTTATACCACTTGACGCCGTCCTCGGTGAGAACGAGCATTTCGCAACGATCCGGCCGCGACTTGATACGCTCGACCACCTGGAAACGGGGAAACGTCGGTGGAGGAGGAGACGAAGTGGATACTGACCCGCTTGTGGTTCTCTCCAATGATCGAGTGTCCGTTGACGGCGAAGATACGGTCTCCTTGGATGAGTCCTCCTCTGAAAATGACAACTTTCGAGGGGGGAACCGTCAAGTGGATAAGCACCTTTGAGCCGGACTTCCCGCATCAACGAGTCCGACGAATTGGCCACGGTTCTTCTCGGCATGCAAGTTGTAGCCGTACTCCTGGAAATAGAGGCAGATGATTCGAAGGAGACTCTTTTAGAATTGTTCAGTACATTCAACTCAAGATTTAAGTAAGTAGTTACGGAAACGAAGCACATATACTATGTAACATAGTTGAAGAAATAGAGAAACGGGCAATTTCATAAATTTTCGCGTACTCTTCTTTTCATAAATGCTCTGATTTGTCAGTTCAATAAGCGAATCAGATTCTTATCTCAAGGCTTTTCAGGATATTTTCCTTTTGTTCTTGCGGCGCATGATCCCACTTTCCATCCTTTCCCTTATCACATGAACCCAGATTCCTGATTCAGATATTTGGATAAAAGACTATCTTGTGAGAGCTCTTTATGTATTCCCTGTAATGTGGCGTAATGCCAGAGAGCGTGGGAGGAATAGGGTCTCGCCACGAGAACATCAAACTTTTTTGAAAATCGACATGCGCCTTTGAACAAACTACTGTGGATACCGTTGTTCCTTTAAAGGCGCATGTTGATTTTTGGAAAAATTTAATAACCTCGTGGCGAGACCCTATTCCTCCCATTACGCCACATTCCAGGAAATATTAGGTTGGTGCATAAGTTTCGATCATTTTTCAATGAAATTTCATGCCAATTTCTTAAAAAATAGAGACGCTTCACAAATAGAAATTCTTGCTCATATGTATCACTTGTCCCCTGCCAACACGCAGGCAGTTGCCCGATTCCTGTATCTCTGAAGAACGGCGGCCCCTGATCGAAAATTGACATCAATGCTGTTTTGCTATCTTACTTTGCCTCGAACTTTTTTCCGTTAAGACGTCGTTGAAGATGACTATAGAAATGGTATTTTAATGAGGGAAGGTCTGATAAGTACCGTGGGCGCAAGAGTGAGATCCAGTCAAATTTAGCCCCTTCAGTATTTGTTGGTTTTGTCACGTGAGGTGGCATACTACCACACCGGTTATGAATTCGGGGTTTTTTTCGACGACTAGGTTGGACCGGATCTTTCAGTTTTTGCAGTTAGAGAGTACATGCACCCCCATTTACCGTTTCGCCGCAAGCGAGGAGCTCCGATTATTCAGCTGTCAGAGCGGACCATCAAATGCCGAATATCACCTGTCTTGGATAAAGTTCACATTTTGGGCTTTTGAACATTACCAATCCACTACTTCTCTGGCGCATAGTTAGAATAGTAGACCCAATACTTATTGCCCGTAATCATATCATTCAGTCAAGCATGAGTCCAAAGAGAAATTAGAAGCGCCGAACTTATACCCACTAATCTATTACTGGCAATGTCATTAAGAGCGTTGAGCAACTATCGCCCTAGTTTTCAAACTTTGCAATAGATGTAAGTTCATGGGTAATAGTGGGTTGGTTAACCTCATGAGTGGTCACCATCACACCCTTAGTCTTGAATGGATCTAACTCCACCAACGTCCAGAAAATGTCGAGATGAAAATAGTACTGCTGACATGGAGGCTGCTTATCTTTGAGACTGCATTCCTCGGGCTCGAATAGTTTCACCCAGAACATTACGGTGCTGTTTGAGGGACTGTATCCGTGAAACAAATTCATCATTTTCTTGTAAATGTCAGTAACAAAAAAGTCAGAAATAGTCTAAAATAAAAGTATGATCCGAACGCGAAGTTTGATAGGTGAAAAGACAGGAATAATTCTCGACGACTTTGGACGCTGGCAATGAAAGAAAAAGTAGCCTAGCAGTACTGAATATGGTGTGTTACTTGCCAAAGTAACAGCATTGGAAAACTATCCTGCGGCCAAAAAAAAACTCCCAAAGATGAGACTCCAGAGCTGATCGAAACTTATGCACCAACCTAATACATGCTAGGAGAACAAAAAACCAACGTACTTTTTGAGTTCCCCACTTATGAAGATCATGAAACAGAGACGTTTTTTGATCACTTGCAATGTTTCACTCTCGCGTTGACTGTCCACATCGAGGGCATTAAAATTTAACGCCGTTTCACGAAGATAATGTACTTCCTTTGACAGTTTTTTGGTAGTTCTTTAATTGCTGTCCTATTATTATATATTTCAAAAATGTTGGAACCTGCGCAAATGCGCTCCCCTGGATTTGTGTTGGTCTCGGCACGACTCTTGTCTGCGTCTCTCGTGTAATACATGAGACAGAGACGATAGTCGTGGCGAGACCAACAAAATTTAGCGGATCTCGTTTGCATAGGTTCTAAGATTTATGAAATATATAATAAAAAAGGCATAATCGTCTAATTTTCTATGATCATTTACATAGAAACAGTGTTTCAAAAGTGTACGCAGGTAAATAGAAGGTACACTTGAAACATTGTTTTGTTTTAAATCCGCCACTAAATCCCTTTTGTTCATTAATCTCCCACGGACTGACTTTTCGAAAAAACATGTTTTACTGTTTCAAAGAGTGTCCTAAACTTTTCACAGGTTGTATTCTTCAATGGGCCGTTCGCAATCAGGTACCCAAAACTTTTGAAATACCCAGTAACTATTTCACTAAAGACACTCCATACTTATCACTATCACAACACTGTGAAGTTAGAGAACTGATTGCCAAACATCAATGCATCCCCTTTTTTCTACTGTTTGATTATGTTTTCGCCGTGGGAAATGCTTGCAGAAACGAAAGTTTGCATGATTGCGAGTGCGGTCAACGTTTGCGTTTCGGATCAGCCATCAGGCATTATTTTGTGTCAACCACTAGAGTTTTTCCACTTTCTCACAATCATTCAATGTCAGAGACAGTAACAGCATTCGAAGAACTCACATTCTCGCCTGGCAACTTCTCAATGACACAACGTCTCGGAGGCGGCGCATCGCTGGGCAGCTTGCTCTGCGTCATGGCTCTGAAATGATGAGTTGGTGGTGGTGGGGGGCACGGACGGAGGGAAATGCGAAAAGAAAACGAAATGAAGCGGCGGGAGGCGACAAGAGAAGTGCATAATCACTCGGAGGAGCACCATGTTATCTTGTCGGCAGGACTGTTTCGAGAGGTGCTCTTCTCTTGAAATTCAGGAGAAGTGGAAGGGTGTTCGGCATAGAGACAGAGTCTGGATGGGGGGCTCCCGTTTACACGTGAAACACGTGGAAACGTTTGAACAGGCGGGAACGAGAGAGGGAGGCACTGTTTGCTCTTTGTGCTCTTGCTCTCTGCGAGAAAACGTCTTGTAAAGAGTAGCCTCGGCCGGTTTTCAGGGAGCAAAGTTGTTCCCCCGGAGAGGGAGAGGGAGAGCTGTAAGTCATCGGGTCAGGGTCTAAAGTGCTCTTTAGTCGCAGTGGTTGACTTTCGCTTTTCAGCGTCTTTCAGAGAGTCTTCCAGCGCAATGACGTCACTTTGGAAACTTGCCATTTCCAACGCGGTTTCGTGGCAAGAAACTCATTGCTGATAGTGGAGAAACATGACAGATTAAACGGCTGATAATGAGGAATCGAGTGATGCTCGAAGTTTGGAGCACAATTGGAGCACACTTTCCGATGGGCTTTCCAGCCGAAAATAAAGTGAAAACGGAGCGGTTTCCGGGTCGTTTCAATGTACATTCGAGTCAAAATTCGAGCGGTTTTCAACCCGTTTTCTCTGTGTCTCTCGATGGGAGGGAGAGAATCGAAATGAAATGTGAAAAGGCACGCGAGATGAACACAATAACGAGAACCATATGAAAACGAGTGTTGTGCATGTAAACGAGAAGGGGAGACGGGTTAGGAGGAGGCACGGTACACACGTATTACCCTGATAACGAATGATAACGAAGAGAGAGAGAGAGAGAGAGACGCAGACGGTGCTCATGGGGATGCGCTCTCTCACTTGTTGGTTAGCACCCCTTTGGCACCGGGGGACTGAACATTGAACAAACATAGAGAAGCCGAGGATGAAAGAGAAAGAGGAAAAGAGAGAGAGAGATGTTGTATCTACTATAAGTGACAATCCTCTCAAGTAGGATAGAGTGAGAACGAACAAATTGGTACTAGCAGCAGTAGTTCTCATTCGCCTCGCTTCTCCGTGGGAATTACAGGAAGGAACGAGGAAGGGAGCGAAAGTGAGAAGAAGAAGAAGGAGAAGAAGATGCAGAGAGGAAAGAATGAAAAAAGGAGGATGGATGGATGGATGGAGAATGGGTAATTTGTGAAGGCAATGATTCTTCGGGTGTCAAAACTTTTCGCATTTTTCATTCATTTTCATATGAAAAGAGTTGAATAGAACCAGGAAGAAGAACACGATCTGCGCTGCCGGGTCTATAGAGACGCTCGAGTTGAATAGGTTTTCGGTGAGGTTTGAACTTTTCTTCTTCGGTTTTCAGATCAACAGACATATTGAAATGATACCGAATGGAACTGTAAAATTTCTGAAAAATCCGTTTCAGGCGTTATTAAAGGGCGACAGACTAGAGAGAGCATGCTGAAGATCTGACAGATACAAGTGAAAGATGCACTTGGGTGGATATTATTTAGCAGACCCAAGTGAGAAATGATGTTGGGTCTGCTAAACATTTAGCAGACCCAAGCGAGGAACGATGTTGGGTCTGCGAAACATTTAGCATACCCAAGTGAAGAACGATGTTGGGTCTGCTAAATATTTCTCAATTGATTTCCCCTTTTCCTTCTCGTGTTTATTATGAGATCGCCGCGAGCGTGGACTCCGCGATCGCGGTGTCGGCGAAGGAAAAGCGAGGCAAGGCGCAGCGAAAGAGCGAGGCAGCGCGTAACTTTCAGAGAGAATTCGAATTTTCAGTTTCAGGCAGTGTTAATAAACAATTGATCGTTGGAGTTGCGAATTGCTTCAAGTTATCAAGAATCAAAAGATATGTTACCAACTTAGTATTTGACAAAGTTCTAGTCAGTTTTCGAAAACTGCTGAAACCGAGGAAAAGAGAGAAAGCACGACTGATAAGAGAGAGAGAGAAGCGGTTGACTCTCAGCAACGCATGGGACTGATCTAATGAAAATTGGGAAAACGAACGCCGACAAAAGGAAGAGAAGCGGAGAGGATGAGTAATGCATTGTGACGCATCTCTCTCTCTCTCTATATGAACCATTCCATTGTTGTTTGCTCTGAAGCAGTGTGGGAAGGCGAGAGGAAGAGGGCCAGGAGGAACCAGAGACCGTGGGAACGGCCGGTGTTAACTCCAAAATGCCATGACTCAGAAGTATCGGAATTTGGCATTTGTTATCGTTTGACAGCGAGGAACTGATTATGCATGAGAGCGGGCGGCGCGAACTGGACATGACAACAATCAGTGTTACACTCGAAACATAACGTTTGTTCGGCGGTTGCGAGTTTCAATCGACACATGTTGTCAGCATGGAAAACATAGTTGAGAGTGAGCAAGAATGATGTTTCCCGTTTCAGAAAGGAATTGATAGGCTCCAGAAAATGATCAGAAATTGTCAGAAAACATGAATAATCTCAGAAACAGTGCTTTCGTTTGCAGAGAAGCACCTCTTTTGAGGGTCCTTCGGAAGGTTCATACTCCTATTTTCAGGCAATTATACTTACAAGGAAGGAAGTGTTTAGAGTGACCATCTTATATTTGGCTGAAATTTTAACAGTTCAGTCAGTTAGTTGAACTATAGGCCCCAAAAGACCTGTCTCACAAGCTAAAACGGGCGATTTGGAGTTTGGACAGTATAACCGTTTTCGAGGGTTTTTCTGGAATGACTTCCAAATAGCGCCACGGTTTTAAATCCTTCTGAACTTCAACTTGAAGCATTCCGAGCATGTTTGTGCTCATTTCTAGTTAAGAGTGCAAGCTAACGCCTTAACAGGATGACATCCTTCTCATGTAGACGTCATTGCGATTTCCGGCTCCAGGCTTGTTACGAGTCTATTCGAAGCAATTCACGTCTGTACGTGCTCATTCAAAACGACCTGATTCCCATGGGAAAGCCGATCAGGCCACACAGGGCAGAAGTGAGAAAGCGACAGAAAAAACAACAAACGGAGTGTTGTGTAGAACATAAATCCAAAGAGAAAACACTGATAATCAAAAGTTTAGAAAGAGAAAGCGACGAAGAGGAGGAGGAGGAGGAGGTCTGGGAGTTGTTTGTGACGGACGGGAATGGTGATGCCACGTCACAAAACCATACAAAACTAGACTAGGAGAGAGAGAGCACGGCACGCCAAAACAAGCACTGATATCATTTGTACGCGGGGGGTAAACATGCGAACAACACGAGTAGAACCATCGGAGGAATGCGGTCAATCGCCTCTTTTTTCTCCGGTATCCGCGATGATTTGAAATTCAGAGAGAGAGATGGACGAACGATATGATAATGGATTGATGGGATGATGGGGGCGAATGTTGTATCATTCGTTGCCCTATCAGGTTTTTTTGCCTTCTTCTTCTGACGCTGCTGCCTCTTTTTAACCCCTCTAGAAGGAGGAGGATGACGACGGAAACGGAAGATTTACATCGATAAAAAAGAGGAGGAGGACTGGAAATGAAATGCAAAACGGAAGCGAGACGGTTGAGTGCACAATTCGGAAGGGGAGAGGGACAGATTTGCATAATTTGACATCATCCGTGAGGAAGAAAACGGTACGAGAGGGGGAATGGAAGGGTGAAGGGAGGGAGGGAGAGAGAGCAAACATCGTAAAATCATAAAAAGAGAACGGAAGAGAAGAAGCAGAAGGAGAAGGAGAAGAAGAAGGACAGAAAGGAGAGGAAGAGAAAAAGGGCAGCTGGGGGAGGAAAACGTTGCACTCTTCCCACCAGATGGGGCTCTTTTTGGAGAGCAACTCAGCCAAGGATATTCACTCTCTATTAACAAGGTCCTTCTATTTTTCAACAACATCTTCCCGTCAACCGGTACGCGCAGTTTCTCCAATTTCCTTCAACCTATTATCGTTTTCTCGCAAAGTGACCGTCTAGACGAAGAAAAGCGCGAGTAGGCGACGCCGGTCTCGAAACGAAAACGGACACAGCTCAACGTTTTGTTACCGTAACCCTTATTCTGAAAATACGGGTTTCTACCGTTTTTTTCTTATTCGTGCGGTTTTTTTTGACGAAAAATCAATTGAAGCAAAAAAAAATGTTTAACACCAAAAATTTCTGAAAATTGTGCGATGTCGATCTTTCCTAGCCAGTTGAAAATTTGAAGTTTTTTACAGTAACCCGCCGGGCCTAGAAACCGCCGCTGGCCTAGAAAGCTTAGACCCCACTGTCACTGTCGGAAAAATCCATAATAGAAACGGTAAATCTACTCAAATTGGCTTGTAACTTTCGAAAAAGCTACCCTTCTGGTCACCGGTAATTTTTGTCTGAAAGTTCTGGAATCTCCAGGAATCTCTTGGGTGCTCTGCGAACTTTCAGGGGAAATATCTCGAAAAATAGATGATTCCCTGGGTATACGGTAGCCAGAAGGACAAAGTGTACGTTCACTATTGTTGCCTGGATCACTAACTTACTAGATTTCCAGCGTAGCTTTCCAAAATGCTGAAAATGTAAAATTGGGTACAAGTAGGTGCAGAGAACACCTCGAAGGCTTACATATCATCCCTATCATCATTAGAAAACTGGCAGGAGGGGGGACGACGGAAACGCTATCATCATCTCTCTCATTTGTCACATTTATCGCCTCTCAACACGGCATGCCGTCGCGTTTCCGTTCTCTCTCTCCTCGCCGCTTCTTGTAGCATTCATATCACTCAATACAACTCAACTCGTTTCGTTTTATACCGGATTCGAGGTGAAAGTGAGAAGAGAGAAGAACGCGCGGAGACTGTGGAGACGCAGACGCGGTCACAAAACGGTTCGATGATGTAATAATCGGAGAGAGAGAGAGAGAGAGAGAGAGAGAGAGAGAGAGAGAGAGAGAGAGAGAGAGAGAGAGAGAGAGAGGGAGGAGGAGGAGGATTACCGAACAGTGATGATAATGAAAAATGGGAAAGGGAAATCGGTGATATGAAACAGAGATTGTATCGAATAAGGGAAGTTGAGAGAAATAGAGGATTACGGTTTCACAAAGGTCTCAAATATACACAGCGTCAGGTATATTTTTGGTTGCGTACAGCTTTTAGTTTTTACAGCAAACTGCAGTTGTCATTCGATTATTATGGGTTCGCCGTGACCGTAGTGTCGGCGCAGGTCCCGCAACGAAAGAGCGAGGCAACGTGCAGATTCGGCGACGCAGACAGTTTCAGAACTTTTCGCGCCGAATGCGATGTCTATGCAGCGGAAAGAACGCAAAGTATGAATAACGAATACCTTGAACTGTAACTAAAACCTCGAGAGAGAAGGATGAAAATACAGTGGAACAGAGAAGTTTGTTAACCTGGAACCGCACTGTTTAAGCTTCCGAGAGCGAAGAATAGTCTCAACTTTGCTAGAATTCCAGGGTTTCAACTTTTCTGATACGGGAACACAAGAAAAGAAAGCAGAGACGCAGAAGATGAGACAAAGTTTGCATCTTTTTCACCGTTTCAGAGGCACTTTCTTTTGGATAAGGGCATTCACATGACACTTTATAGAGTGTTAAGATAGTAGAAGGGGGTGTTATTGAAAAGGAAAAGGAGTTTGGTAATGGGCAGAAGGAGGGGAGTTGTTAGAAAAGTACATGGACAGAGAGAAACAAGAAACTCATCCGGAACTTTTGAAAGAATGAGAGCACATTTCAATGAACATAACTATTTTCCTGTCAGTACAGCTCAAAAATCAGCTCGGTACAGAAAATTTCACTGTTTCAACGATTTGGTTCCTCGGTGACGACTTTTAGCCGAAGTTGAGCTATGACAGAAAAAATAAGTTTGACTCGAACTCATTGGAAAGTCAGAATGGGAAATGTTTTTCACGGGGGAAACGGGTATCTTGAATTGAGAGCAAAGGTGACCCAAGCACAAAGTATTGAGTGGACAGGAGAAAGCGTGAAGTTCTCACTCTGAAACCGAAACTATTCAGAAAGACGGAAATAAGTTAGTCAGAACCGTTAAATAGTTCCAGTTAGTCACAGTTTTTCTACAGTAAGGGTAAATGTCCAGGAGCCACAGAAAAAAGAAATAAATAGAGATTGCGGTGTCAGGAAGACATCAAACCATCTTCCTGAAACCACTGATTGTTGAAAAACAGCTTCCGGTCCCTGGTTTAGAATTGTCAGAGACGCTATATAGAACAGTGACCATGCTATGGATGTCAAAGATAAGACCACTGTTTCACGACATTCTCAAAACTCAATATTCCTACCCGAATTGCTTCCATGAACCGAATGAAAGGGAGAAATAGAGCCTGTGCGGGTCCTTTTGACACTGTACAGTTCGCTGTACAGAAAGAGAGAAAGAGAGAGCGGAAAACTCGACGAATTCATAATTCATGACGTCGATAAGCCTTTTGGCGCTTGTTTACGCGTAATCTGATACTGAAAAGTGTCTCTCGCACCGGAGGAGCGCACTTGCCAAAGAAGCGGAAACACGCGACGAGCGCAGATTGTAATGGTGTATGTAAACAGCGAGCGTTATCAGTCGCTTTCGCCTTTTGTTATCATCAATCACTCGACACGTCTATCCATTCCGCATGCAAGCAGCAGCAGCACTCACAACATGGTTTACAACACAAACAAAAACCAAACAAAACTGACGTCTTCTCTCATTTTGTCAGTTGAAAACGCCTCGAAGGGGGCAGAGAGAGAGTCGTCGATCAAGTGTATTTTACGAACGATTGATTATTATGGGTCAAGTGGATCTGGCGGCGGGGCGTAGGCAACAAAAAACCGAAACGGCGGCTCTTCGGTAAACAATTCGGGAGGCGACTTTTGAGAAGAACTGATTGAGGATTGGGACGAAGAAGAAGAAGACGATGCGAATTATAATAATCACATCCGAAACGACAACAACGAACGATGAGAAGAAGAAGAAGAAAACACACACACACACGAACAGTTTTATGGGCACCCGACGATGAAGAAAACGACGAAGAGAAACCGATTCGCATGCCTAATTGGCACTTGTTTGATCACGCCGAAGACGAATGAATGGGTGGGAACCGCCGCCGGGCGGTACCTTTCGGGGCTCTTTCTGTTTGACTCTTTGGTGGTACAAACATCTGGGTAACGTGTTTGGTCGGAGCATTTCATGGAACCGTTCCTCGAACACTGAATCGCTGTTTCAGGTGTCCTCAAAAGGGTTTGCAAGAACACGCAATTTGATAATAGGAATAATTTTGTTTCCTACACTATAAAGTACGGAAACAAATTGTGAACATCCTATGCAAATGCGCTTCTCTGCTGCTGTCCCGTTTATTGTACGCTATTTTATCTACGTAGTTTCACGGGGTGCTGCGGCCGACGTCAGAAAGCGCGCTCCATTGAAGGTGTACGGTACCCGGTTTTCAGAAGATGTGGAGGGAAAAAAACTGGAAGTCAGGCGTCAATGTCAACGGTTCAATTATCTCTCCAGATTGTCACAATGATGTGGTTTCACGACAGACTCTAAACAAACTCTTCTTGGAACCATAATTTATTATTTGAGATGTGGAACGTGAAACAAGAGTAGGTGTCCAGTTTGTTTGGAATCGATAAACAGTAATGCAATGTGAGATTTATTGTTCAATTGCCTCGGGACATGTAGGCGTCGAGCTCCGCATCCAGCTCCTCGGCGGTCTTTTTTGGTTTGGCCTCTCTCTTGTTCTTCAGACCGGCCTTCTTCGTCGGCTTCGCTCCAACAGCCTTCGGAGACTTGGTCACTTTGCGACCGTTTCCGGCAGCGTTTCTGCGGTTCGGGGTTCTTGGAGCGGTCTTGGGGGAGAAGACGGCTCTGCCGGCAACGGCTGTTTCGATGACTGCGAATTGCATAACCTGAGAAACTAACTTTAATATTGAGTTGAACCAAACCAGAAAATACCTTTCCATCAAGAGACACTCCGGCGAACTTTTGAATGAGACGATCAGCGTTGTTCTTGGAAAGCGAAATATCACCAGTTCCGAGTGGAGATCCGTTTTCGTTGAAGTTGACGACGACGGAACGAAGTTTGAACTCTCCGAAGAGCTCGCGCAAATCATCCGACACCACAGTCGTTGCCAAGTTCGACACGTTGATTCTGACTGTTCTCTTGTCTGAAATCAAGTTCAGATGATAATTTTCAATATTTTTAATTTAGCTCACCGTTTGGAGTGACGGCTGTCGCAATCGGGCGACCCTGCTTTCTGATTCCTCCGCTCTGACGACGTGGGGTTCCTTTGGCAGATCCCACACTTGGTCGCTTCTTGATACCAGCAGCGGACTTTTTCACAACCTTCTTGGTCTTCTTGTTTTTCGAAATGATATCCGAAAGGGACATGTCCAGAGAGCTAGCTTTTACCATTTTGTGGTGAGGAACTGGAGTTGGACTGAAATATTCAAGTGAAAAATGTATAAACGGAACATCATGACACAGGCGAGACTAAAGACGACGAGAGAAAACTGACGAAAAAATTCGAAAACGGCGAGTGAAACATTGCGAAGAATGACGAATCGAAACCAAGCTAGAGAACCAACAGCTGGTCAATGTATCTAAGTTCTAACGTGTCTCAGAACGGGCTGTGGGGAATATTGATTAGTTGAGCTGCCATATTGGCGAAAATTGCGAAAAAATTAGTACGATGATGGATGTGGCTAGGTTCCAAAAGTTCGAACCAGGATTCGCTTCAAAGGGGTGAACTCGGGAAAATTAGGAAAAAAATACTATTTCGCAAGAAAATCTGTTATTTTTCAATGCGTAATTTGTTTATTCAGAAAGTGAACGTATCATTTAAAAGCGTCCCGATAAACGAGATTGTTCGTAACTCAAAATGACGTATTTTTGTTGGAAAACAGGGTAAAACGGCATAACTATCAACAAAAACAACAAAATTGGACGATTTGTAAGCAAAAAAATGCAAAGAATCGACGAATTGCCGCCAGGTTTCAAGTTTTCCCGCCAGTTTTCCCGATAGGTTGTATGCTGAACGACACTCCGTTAGTACACCCGCGCGTTGTTTAGCAGATGAGTTTTCTAGGCCAAGGCGCCGTGTAGTCCTCGAGGACAGTTAAAATAGGCCCTAAATTTTCGAAATTTCAATCCGAAAATGTTTTTAAACACTTTTCAAATATTTTTCAAACTTGAACATTGGCTTTAAAAATGTGTGATATTCAAAGAAACGCGATTCACTCACAAACTGGTGCCAATCTCCCATCCCAAACAGTTTTTCATAAGTCGCAATGTTTTTATTCGTTGTTTTTGTTCTCGGCTCGGCCTAATCTTCAATTCAATTGATTTCAGAATGGACGGCAGTGCTACTCCAGGGTTGGGTCAAGCTCACGTCAAGTCTAACAGCATGATTTACATCTGTGGAGGTATGTTTTTCCATAAATTTCAAATATATGGAAACCTATTGTAATGTTTTTGACTCATTTTTTTTCTAATCAAACGCATTAGAACTCAATCTAATCGAGATAAAATAGTCTATTTTTTCTATTTAATCTCCAAGTTAGAAACTCAAGTTTCTTCTTTTCAGAATGCCACGCCGAAAACGAGATCAAACCAAAAGATGCCATCCGTTGCCGAGAATGTGGATATCGCATTCTCTACAAGAAGCGCTGCAGAAAGCGTAAGTCTTTTTTCGTTTTCACTCTCGACCTGGCAATTCGTGTTTCAGTGATGGTCTACGACGCCCGCTAATCGCCCCGATCGAGCTGTATCATGTTGTTGAATTTCTTCTATGTTTTTCCTTCTACACTCAAATCTCCGACTCAACTCATTTTTCTCCGTGTTAAAAATAAATCCTCGCTTATTGAGGCGTCCAGATGTTCGTGAAAACGTGCCCGCGCGCTAGAGTATCCATGGCAACGGCAAGCGCCCTGCATCTGACCACCCACTTTGTGGCATTCTATTTTCGCGTCGTCTATTCCTATTGAAACAAAATGCGTCCGAATCTGCTGTGGGTCGACAAAATACACGAGGACTCGAATGAATCTGGGTGAGTCGTTTTGTCTGTCGAGAGAACAAAAAAGAGCATCAAACAGAAATTATTTTTCTTTCTCAAATAGAACAAATGACACTGAAAGATAAAAAAAAGAGAGGAGAACGAGAATTGGGGGAAATTGTTCCTGATTTCTGCTGCTGCTGCTTTGATGAAATGGGGGAAAAGAGGGGCTTCTGTCGTTTATGGCGTCGTCGATTTACTTTCCGAAACGGAGGAAATTCGGTTTGCGTGACTCGCGGTCGAAATTGTCGAATGATCGGCCGAATCTGCAAGATTATGCGTTTGAGCGTACTTGCGAATCGAGTGTAAACGGTGTGATGCGAATGCGCTCTGCTGACGGTTGGCCAGAAACGGTTTTAGCACATTTGTTCCGAGAAACGGTCTAGAAAACATTTCAGTTTTCGACCAATCAAACTTTTTTTAAGCGCGGCTGTTTCGAAAGTTAGATAAAGCGCAGTTGCATTCAGTTCGTTCTCGTCACTCAAATTTACCTCAAAAAGTTGGGATCGGCGGATCGCTTGCCGAATCTCAAAAAGTTCGGGTCAGCTGCGGCCTTTCCGAATCGGAGGAAGTTGGGATCGCTGCGACCTGAAAAACGGTTCGTCTCCACTCGGGTCAATCCCTTTCAGTCCCTAACTGACTAGCTTTATCAACGGTTCGCGAGTGTTCAATAAGACTGAAAATCGCTGAAAATGCCTCGAATCGATCGGCGTCACTCACCGAATCGAAGGAAGTTCGGGTCGCCGCTCGCCTTTCCGAATCGCAAGAAGTTGGGCTGCGAGCGTCCGAATCGCAAGAAGTTCGGGTCTGAACCGGCTTTCTTGCCCAACGAGAGAGCGGCTGAAAAGAGAGCCCGACTTGAGAAGACGGGTGCTCTTTTCGTCCAGCAACTCACCTGCCGACCGCCCGTATCGCATGAAGTTCGGCTTTCTCTTCTCCATCTTTTGCAGTGCCATCTCGGCGTCACCGTCGCAGTTTTCGCCTGAAAGAAGCATCGGATGAGAACGGGAATATTTATTTTGATGACGTAAAACGCGAAGACTTTGCACAGAAAACCTTCAAATTCCAGTGAACGCTATTTTTAAGTCTCTCGTCAAAAGGTTTCCCTGCCAACGCACCTAAGTAGCTCATGACTTCGTTCTGTTCCATAGTGGAGAGCATCGAGAAGACTGTGCAGAAGTCTGATGTCGCTCCCGGCGTACAGCACTCCGCCGACACCTCAAACACATCGTTTTCAGTGCCGAAGTGCCTCCGAAACTGACCTGGTAAGTGGCGGCGGCGAGGAGTAGTAACCCCACTTGGTAGAGTAGAGTCATGATAAAGTGAGGAAATCCGATGAAGCCCTCGCCTATTTATGAACTGCTCTCGCGCGAGCAGCAGCAGCAACTCCCCGCCCACTACCGTAGTCGCTGATATTTACTTACTCAAAATGTGCTAATTCGGCACCAATTCAATCATTCGCATTGTCATCGTTCCATATGGGTCCGCGCGCGCGGGTGTTGCGGATAATTCGGTTATGACAACAACCGATTGGCATTATCTCTGAAGAGCGTGTGACGGAATTGGGGGGAAGTGAATGAGGAAACGACTATTTCAGACTCTTTTTAGGAGATAGGGGGGACGAATTGAGGACTTCCGTCTTGTTTTTTCCAGAGTCTGCATCTACGATTTGGCATTCAAACCGGATGGATCGGAACTCTTGTTGGCCGCCGACAATAAGGTCTATCTGTTCGATGTGAACGAGGGAGGACAGATGCAGACGTTGAAAGGTTCGTTGATTGGAGAAGTGCAAGTGCTTCACTTGTTCTTCCCAGAGAACAGTGGCTTCTCTGTCGGATGCTCAGTAGACAGACTCTCAAAAATCATTGTGATCTTCGTGAAATTTTCCTTTTTTTGTGGGACATAGGGTCGGTGGAAGGTGATCATCGGATGTGGCGAGATAGCCCCTCGGCGGCGCTCGCTGGTGTCGCCACGGAGAAAACAAGTACTGTCACATTTAAATTCTCAATTAACTATTAGATGCATCCGAAGTGAAAATTTTGACCAGAAAAAGAGTTTTCTAGGCCACCGACAGTTTTGCACCCGGGTGCACCCGTGCGATTTACTGTGGAAAAGTTTTGAAAATTTCAAATAGGCAGGTAAAAACAATTCCAGTAATTTTTCCGAGTGTTTTTTTGTGGAAATTCATTCCTTTGCTTAATTCGTTTTAACTCGAAATACGTATTTCGAGTTCGCTGGACTCCGCAGTCGCGGTGTCGGCGAAGGGCTCTCCGTTCTTCGTTCCGAAATCGCTGGCGGCCGGCATAAAACATTGCTCGTTTAAAATTATCATTTCGGGTATTCAACAGTATGGTTTTTGCACGTTTTTTACTGATTGCTTGTCACAAACTCATTGAAAAATGGTTTTTTTAATAGAAATCATGGAGAAAACGGTGAAAACCGTGCGAAAAACGAAAAATTGCGACGATATAGTCTATATCATATAGAACTAAATGTTACAGTGCTTTGTTTTCTCTGTCGCGAGACCAGCGAGCGGCGCCGAAAGGAAATCTCTCCGATTGTTTTGATAATAATATCGCCTCGAATCGGGCCAAAAGTGCGCTCTATTGTGAGAATCAGGAGATCATTGAACAGTAGAGGAAACCCCCGGAATCATACCCACAATGTGCTTCTTTGCGTCTTTTGCTAGGACAACCGAGTTCCCATGTTCTTTGTGAAACCAACGGTTCAGGACACAAAGACCTCGTCTACACAGTCGCCTGGTCTCACAATGGAGAACTGTTCGCATCGGGCGGAGCAGATAAACTGGTGATTCTGTGGAACGAGAAGCACGAGGGAACCCTCCGCTACAGCCACACGGACGTCATTCAGTGCATGATGTTCAGTCCCGTGAATCAGATTCTCTTGACGTGCGCAATGTTCGAATTCGGATTGTGGTCGACTGCTGATAAGAACGTTATCAAACAACGGAGTCCGTCGAGGTGTTGCTGCTGCAGTTGGAACCATGATGGGAGCATTTTTGCAATTGGACACGGAGACGGAACGATATCGCTGCGGAAGGGCACAAATGTGACCGAGGATCCGATAGTGACGATTCAAAGAGGCCCTGAGCCGGTGTGGGGGATCGCTTTCTCGTGCAATCGGGCCTTCGCTCCACGGGATTCACACGGGAATCCGATGGACATCAACGAGATTCTGTCAGTCATCGACTGGAATAAATCGCTCGCTTTCTATAACCTCGACGGAAATTCAATCGGCGAGAAGCAGTTGGACTTTGAGCCGCACTGCATCAGTTACTGCCTCAACGGAGAATATCTTCTGATCGGAGGATCCGATAAGACGTTGAAGATGTACACGAGACACGGCGTTCTCTTGGGGACCGTCGCGCAGATGGACCACTGGATCTGGTCTGTGACTGTCCGACCCAACTCCCAGACGGTCGCCATCGGATGTGTCGACGGAACGATCGCGTGCTATAACTTGGTATTCTCCACTGTCCATTGTGTGGATCATGCGAGATATGCGAATAGGTGAGTGATTGAACCGGGACGTCTCCGACTCTTTGAATTCAGAAAGTCCATGACGGACGTCTTTGTCCAGAACCTGGAGTATCGTACCAGTTACCTGCTCCGGTGCAATGATCTCGTGAAGAAAATGTCGCTCTACGACACGAAATTGGCAGTGCAGACGAGCGATAAAATACAAATTTACAAACAAGTGAACCTGAACAAGTGGGAGAGAAGGAAGCGGTTGGAGTACACACTGCAAGACACCATACGGAAAGAGCTTTCGTTCTCGTTGATGGTCAGTCGGGAGGGGAGGAGAGGATAGGAAACGGGGTGTTTCAGGTGGTGACATCGGGCCATTTGGTGATTTGCAATGAGGACAGGTTGGAGTGCTACGACTTCAAGGGAATCAAGAAGAGGGAGTGGAGCATGAAGTCGGTCGTTCGCTATTTGAGGGTGGGTCCGAATAGTTATCACTCTCATCGGAAATCTTAATAACAGTTTTGAATGAGCTCTCTTGAAATGTTGATTTTCCATTGAACACAAATGGAATCGTTTTCCCGTTGCAACAGTGTCTAATCTTTCCCACTCAAATCGCTAGCTGTTTCTAGGTTCTCGGAGGCCCTCCTCACCGTGAGACACTTGTCCTCGGGACCGCCCAAGGGACGTGCTACAAGATATTCATCGACAACGACTATCCGATCCTCTTGGACACCCGCAAGACGGCCATCAAATGCGTCGACATCAACGCCAATCGGACAGTCGTCGCGTCGATCGAGGACACTCTCGTGTGCAAATGGATGGATCTGCGCACCGGGAACACACTGCTCCAGGAGCCCGGATGCCACAGCGTCGTCTTCAACACCGTCAACGAGAACCTCTTCGCATTCACCACCAACAACACCCTCCACGTGAGAACTATCACTGCTCCGGGGCACTCGACACGTGGAGTTGGCTACGTGTTGGGATTCGTGAAGAACAGGACGTTCTGTCTGGTTCAGTACAATCTGATACCGCTGGAAGTGCCGTTTACTATCCAGTTGCATCAATATATCGATAGGGGAGAGTTTCAGTGAGTTGCAAACGCGCTCTATTGAGAACCAGTGGTTGACTTGCAGGGAAGCACTCCGAATCGCCTGTCTCGGAGTGGTGAAGAATGACTGGAAGTTTCTGGCGTTGAAGGCGATGGATGCACTCGAATTCGAGATTTCGAGGAAGGCGTTCAGAAGAGTTAGAGATCGGAAGATGTTGAGAATGGTTTACGAGCTGCAGGTGGGTGGGGAGAGCGACTGACCGCCCTGACATGTCCATCTTTCAGGAAATGAAGAAGAACGGAGAGCCCGAATGCGTGCTCCGCGCCAATATCTTGGCGTATATGAAGAAGTTCCGAGACGCAGCACAGCTCTACAAAGACAATGGGTTCGAGAATAAGGCGATGGAACTGTTCACGGATATGCGGATGTTCGATGATGTGCAGGTGAGACAGAGAAGGACCGGGAGTTCCTCGAACAGTGTGTTTCAGGAGGTGATGAGTCACGCATCCGGAGAGACCAAGAAGATGTTGATGCGGAAGAGAGCCAGCTGGGCGAGGGACGCCAATCAGCCGAAGATCGCCGCCGAGATGCTCATCTCTTCTGGCGATTTGGACAAGGCGACGCTGCTTATCATTGATAACGATTGGCTTGAATTGTGAGTGGATTCGTTCATCCATTGATAAGGGAGCTGTTTCAGAGCCATTGAAATCTCTCATAAAATCGACAAGAGCGACTTGGAAACCATGAAGAAACTGTCTGGATACTTCATTCGAAAACACGAATTCGGGCTCGCTTCTCGGATATTTCAGTCTCTGAACGACACGAAATCGATAGTGGACATGCATGTGAACGCGGGACACTGGACGGACGTGAGTTCAGAGCCATTCCAGGCCCCCCACCCGACTGATGATTTCAGGCGTTCGCGATAGCAGACCGTCATCCGAAGTACGTGGAGGACGTCTATCTGCCGTACGCCCGTTTTCTGGCGGAGAGAGATCGATTTGAGGAGGCGCAGAAAGCGTTCCACAGAGCAGGAAAAGAGCAGGAGGCGATGCACGTTCTGGAGCAACTCACGACGAATGCGGCGAATGAGAACCGGTTCTCTGATGCAGGGTGAGAAGACGATTGAGTAGAGGAAGAGCTCAAGCGATTTCAGTTTCTACTACTGGCTCCTGAGCCAACAATACGTGGAACGGAGTCAATCTGAAGAGAATTTGTCTCTGTTGAACAAGGCGAAAGAGGCGGCTCAGTTGGCAGATGCCTATTATGCGTATGACGCCGTTTTCATGTTCTGTGTAAGTGTCTCACAGTTTTCAGTTCAGTTAATGCATTCTGCAGAGTCTCCCATTCACATTTGAGAGCAATGAGAACATTCTGAATATGGCCAGATACCTTACCTTCACTCCGTACATCGACAACATTTCCAAAGTGTGAGTTGAAGAGTTTCCAGTTCATTGAGGCATTGTGAGCACTATTCCCAGGTTCGTCTACTTCACAATCGCCAAAATTGCCAGCGAGATGGGCGCCTATAAATCAGCGAGAACGGCTTTGGATAAGCTGACGAATCTGAGAATTCGAAGTAGTTTCGATTTGGACGGACAAATTGAGGTGATGACGTTGAATATTCGGGCGAAACCGTTCTCGGATACGGAACAGATGCAGCCGATGTGCTATAGGTGAGAGACGGTTTCAGCTGTTCAACAAAGGCATTTTTTCAGATGCGGACTGAACAATCCGTTCCTCGGTGGCATGTCGTGCATCCACTGCGAGACTCCGTTCATCGTCTCCTTCATCACTTTCGACATTCTTCCGTTGATCGAATTCAAGATTGAAGACGACATTACCCTCGAGGAGGCGAGGGAACTGATCGAAAGTGAGCCTCCACTGTCAGATGACGATTACAATCCGATGAGAGGAGTCAAGAAGGGTGTCAAGGACATTGTGCTCAACAGAGAATCCCTCTCCAAACTCGAACAGGGCCACGTCATCATCCAGACGTTCCCTCCCCCAATACCTCCGAGGTACCTGTTCAATGTGATGCCGAGTATCACCATTGCTCAGTGCAAGGGATGCAGCAAAGTGTTCGATCTGGACGACTTCGAGATGGCGTGTCTCCGGAAGGGACACTGTCCCTTCTGCCGCACCTCTTACGAACGCAATGAGGCGTTTTTCGTCGACGAGGACGAGGAGGAGGAGAACTCGAGTGTACCCAATTTCGGACAATTTTCGAGGTTCTCTTGATTGAAATTTACAGCCTCTCCTATTCTATTATTTCCAAAATAAAGAAAAACAATATTTGACATAGTTGCCGGCGACAACTGGCACAAATCGGCACTCGTCTCTTGTACAAAGCTCGACGAAGGGTGGAATCCGCACGATGTCGGTCCATTCGGATAGTGACGTCTCTCCTTTCTCAATATTTCAGTGCAACTTACAAAAAAGAGTCGAGCTTTCGAGATAAAGTGTCGAAGTACTGTACTTTTTGGATCCGCTGGATGAGCGCCGTTAGTAGGCACTATCAATCAAGTTTTGACTATCCCAGCTCACTTTCGGATTGGCTTCAAATTTGCATATGACATCTTGATTCTGAACAACTCTTCAGTTGATCGAAGTTGCCCATTCGGCCTCCCCTTTGGGATATTTGTTCAGAATCACCTCAAGAATCTATTAGGTTGGTGCATAAGTTTCGATCTTTCGTAGATGAAATTTCATGGAAATTTCTTTAAAAATAGAGACGCTTTATAAATTGAAAATCTTGCTTATATGTATCACTAGTCCCCTGCCAACACGCAGGCAGTTGCCCGATTTCTGTATCTCTGAAGAACGGCGGCCCCTAATCGAAAATTGACATCAATGCTGTTTTGCTATCCTACTTTACCTAGAACTTTTCTCCATTAAGACGTCGTTGAAGATGACTAGCGAAGTGGTATTTTAATGAGGGAATGTCCGCTAAGTACTGTGGGCGCAAGAGTGAGATCCAGTCAAATTTAGCTCTTTTGGTATTTGTTGGTTTTGTCACGTGAGTTGGCATACTACCACGCCGGTTATAAATTCGGGGTTTTTCTCGACGACTAGGATTGACGGCATCCTTCAGTTTTTGCAGTTAGAGAGTACATGCATCCTTTTTTACCGTTTCGCCGCAAGCGAGGAGCTCCGATTATTCAGCTGTCAGCGCGGACCATCAAATGCCGAATATCACCTGTCTTGGACAAGGTTCATATTTTGGGCTTTTGAACATTACCAATTCACTATTTCTCTGGCGCATAGTTAGAATAGTAGACCCACTACTTATTGCCCGTAATCATATCATTCAGTCAAACATGAGTCCTGTGAGAAATTAGAAGCGCCGAACTTGTACCCACTAATCTATTACTGGCAATGTCATTAAGAGCGTTCAGCAACTATCGCTCTAATTTTTGAACTTTTCCAATAGATTCAAATTCATGGCTCATAGTGGGTTGGTTAACCTTGAGAGTGGTCACCATAACACCCTTAGTCTTGAATGAATCCAACTCCACCAACGTCCAGAAAATGTCGAGATGAAAATAGTACTGCTGACATGGAGGCTGCTTATCTTTGAGGCTGCATCCCTCGGGCTCGAATAGTTTCACCCGGAACATTACGGTGCTGTTTGAGGGACTATATCCGTAATACGAATTCATCATTTTCTTGTAAATGTCAGTAACTAAAAAGTCAGAAATAGTCTAAAGCAAAAGTATGCTCAGAACGCATAGTTTGTTATGTGAAAAGACAGGAATAATTCTCGACCACCGTGGACGCTGGCAATGAAAGAAAAAGTAGTCTAGCAGTACTAAATATGATGTGTTACTTGCCAAGATAACAGCCTTGGAAAACAATCCTGCGGCCAAAAAAAAAACTCCCAAAGATGAGACTCCAGAGCTGATCGAAACTTATGCACCAACCTAATATATTTGTAGCCAATCCTAAAGAACTGAGATAAAAAGGTTCCTTCTGAACTCCTCGGGTTTCAACGGCAAAAGAAGAAGCATCATTTGATTGAAGCGACTCTTCTCCGCTTGTTTCTGGAGGCACTGAGCCTATAAACTGAAGATTTCCGAGTCGGAACGTTTTCACAAATTGGTTTGAGATGGAACAGAAATCTGTGACTTTGTCACACTGCCGACGCAATTTCTTGAAGAACATCCGATTGACTCTAGAAGACATGCAGATGACATTGGAGGTTTTTATATATGAAAGTCAAGACTGGGTATTACTGTGTAATCAAACATTTATTCAGACTGTAGCCATTTTGGAGAGAAAATGAAAGCCGTTAAAGAAAACCATTACATGCCACGTTCACTTCTTCCACCTTCATTTTCCTCTACTTGCTCTTGTCCTTTTCCTTCTCTTTCTCTTTTTCCTTTTCCTTCTCTTTTTCCTTTTCCTTCTCTTTTTCCTTTTCTTTTTCCTTTTCCTTCTCCTTTTCCTTTTCCTTTTCCTTCTCTTTTTCCTTCTCTTTTTCCTTCTCTTGACTCGGCGTCTGTTTCTGATTCGGGTCGTTGGCGTTCGTCACCTGTTCCACCACCTCTCCCGCTTCGTCTCTTCGCTTTTCGTACTCTTCTGGCTTCAGCTGCACGAATCCAATCTCCAGAAGTTTTGACACGTGCACGATGGCCGCGTAGTTGTGCAGGTCCTCCTGGTATCTCGACGCCGAGAAGATCGTGATGAGTCTCTTCCCTGCGAAGAACGCGTATCCGAACTCCACCACCTGCAAATGTACACATTTCCATGGAAAAGTCCAGAAACGCTCACCTGATGGGCTCGGATTATCATGTCGATTTTAAGAGCATCACAGACTGCATTAATTTGATCCTCGCCAAATATGTGCGAGATGGCACGCGTTCTGTTGTACTCGAACTTTTTTGCATCGACATCCGGGTCGGCCCACAGCAAGTCGCAGGCCAGTGGCTGAAACCGAAGGCTGGTTTATGATTAACTGATAAATGATAACTCACGTTTGTCTTTGCAGTCTCGAGGGGCAGGGGGATCGCCCGTATGTCGTCCAGCGACTTCAAGTGCGGCGAAATCCCCCCGTGCATGCACAGGATGCGCTTGGAGACCACTGCGGCGAGGGGCATCCACGTGAACACCTCGTTGAAGTGGTTGTAGAGTTCTTCACTCGACTGGGAATTTCCTCTATACCTCGCCCTGAGCTCTGCGAAGAAGCCATAGTTCCTGAAATGTTTCTGTTCTTGAAATGTGTGCAACTTTCCAACTCACTTATTTATGGCCTTCAGCTCGTGATTGCCCCTCAGCAAATGTACGTTCTTCGGGGCGGCCAGCTTGAGCGCGAAGAGCAGACTGATGACTTCCAGCGAGTGACGTCCTCTATCGATGTAGTCGCCGAGAAAGAGGTATTTGGTCTTTGTGGCTGCTCCGCACGCCTGCAAAAACACATAAATGAGCACAACTCGGCTAAAAATGCTTCGAATGAGCTCAGAAAAGAAGAGCCACTCACACTGAAGATGCGCAGAAGGTCTCCGTACTGCCCGTGCGTGTCGCCGCAGATGTTGATGGGGGCGGAGACTTCGAGCAACGGCGCATTGGTGAGTCGGTACCTCTCGCCGGTGAGGTGGAGGAGCACATGAAGGTCGTCGATCTGAAACAAGAGATGGTGTTGCGAGGTGTGTGCTGGAGGAAACTAACCGGCAACTTGATCGCTTTCGGCGGAGTATCGACCTGGAGGAGTGTCTTGATGATTGCGGGAAGTTTGAAATTGTCGATCATCTGATCGGTGATGTTGAATCGGTTGAATCCCGTTTTCTTTACTTCGGCTGCCACTTCGGTGCCTGACTTCTTCTGAAAGAGAACAACAATTCGAAGAAGAGTGAATTGGGCGAAATGTACCTTTTCTGGCGCTGCGCTCATCGTGAACAATCTTGCGTAGTCGAAACGAGAGATAGTTTGAACTGAATCGTCTTCCCAAAACTATCGACAATTCTCAATTTGAACCGCCCATTTCGGACTTGGAGTGTCACGGGGGTCACGTGAAAACACGTTCATCGAAAAACATCAATGAGACCTTCTTTTGCACGTTCACGCATCTCCTTTCCATCGTTTCTCACCACCGGGCGGTGGAATTTCGTTGTGGAGAGCGGCAAAAAAAGCAGAAAACTGATTTCTCAGCCGACCCAACTTCAACCGAAAAGAGAAAAGTATCGAAGTTATATAATTTGACGATAGAAGAAGTGAACGGAAAGGGCAGGAGACCTATGCTTCTTCATTGTATTAACCCTAAAATCAAGGACTTTTTCGCCTCTACTGTTCCCATTTGGAACTCCTTATTTCGGAACCACACTAGTTTCATTTCCCCGTCTACCTTCTTGCCTTATGTTGTAAATATCATTAACCGTCTTTAACACTATCCTTGTCCCATATACTTTCCCCACATTCATGTCGATTTTCTATTGTAGTAACCAACGGGTAAAGCTCTTGCGGGCTCTTACCTGTTATGCCCTTTATACACAATAAAGCGAATATATATAAAGAGGGGGAATCCCCAGATAACACACCCACGTGGTCGCACTCTTATCAGTGAATTATCACGAACCGGAATATTTAGATTTAATTTCATTTGAGAGGAGTCAAGGAGGGTGTCAAGGACATTGTGCTCAACAGAGAATCGCTCTCCAAACTAGAACAGGGCCACGTCATCATCCAGACGTTCCCTCCCTCAAGTCTCCGGAAGGGAGACTGGCCGACCGCCCTGCCGCACGTCTTACGAACGCAATGAAGCGTTTTTCGTCGATGAGGACGAGGAGAACTCGAGTGTACCCAATTTCGGACAATTTTCGAGGTTCTCTTGATTTAAATTAACTGCTTCCCCTACCAAATGACGAACGTTTTGTCACACTAAATGTTTCTATCTTACAATTGGAAGCTATCGATAGAATGAAAACTGTCTTCAGTCTTCGCCAACTATTCCTTGGCCATGAATATCTGCTCATCGAGTCAGTTGAAACATTCAGTTAGATCAGTGTTCTCTCGGAGTTCTCGGAGCAAAAGTAGAAACAATCAGCTTGACCCGTGCCAGATGAGTGCCTATCGCATGCTCACCGCGTGTAATTTCTGTCATTTGAGTTATTTCCCATTGCAAGGTACGGCTACTGTTTGTGAGTTTCCGATGGCACAGAGTACTTTCGAACATTGCAGATTGTGCATTTTTACGAATTTGAATATCCGGATTTGTTTAGGGATGAGCAAGGGAAAGCGAAAAAAGCGGAAGAGGTTCTGAACGACGACACGCTGCGAGCAACGCGATCCATCGGAAAATGACCCGTTGTTTCGCAGATAAAGTACTTATAGTTATCGTTTTTTCTTTACTTTGATTTGATTCTACAAGGTTTACTATTTATAGTTATTCAAGGAATCTGATAAATTGGCTCACCAATATCAGTGCGGCGGAAGCAAATTTTACCAAATAGGCGGGGAAATGGGGACAACGTCCATCTCGGCAAGAACTTGAATATTTCTGTGAGTTCTCTATCGCGAATCGCGAGACCCATTTTTCAATAACTTTTTCTACAAATGTTTCAAAATGAAATTCTTTAAAAAAAGAGTTCCGAAAACTGCCAGCCCACACTGTTTGTGTGCAATAACTCGTGAGAGCTGTGAACGTGGGAGACTTTTGACAGAATAAAAGAAAACTTTGAAAGTGTTCGAAGACAAAAAATGCGAACCTTCACATTCATTCTCATAGCTGCCGTTAGCCTAGTTACCGTTGACGCTGGAAAGGTTCATGGCTCTTCTCTGAAGACGTTCAGTGATTATTAGAGTTTCAGCGGAGGCGACGACGACTTCGCGCAGAAACCGCCGCAGCCCAGGAACATTGAGCACAAGAGGAAGAAGAACAGTCTGATGGAGGATCAGCTGGAGGATCGTCTGGAGGATCGTCTGGAGGATCATCTGGAGGATCTTCTGGAGGATCGTCTGGAGGATCAGCTGGAGGATCTTCTGGAGGATCAGCTGGAGGATCTTCTGGAGGATCAGCTGGAGGATCTTCTGGAGGATCAGCTGGAGGATCTTCTGGAGGATCAGCTGGAGGATCTTCTGGAGGATCGTCTGGAGGATCTTCTGGAGGAAACGATGCCGGAGGAAGCGGCGGAGAAGGTGTTGGAGGCCGTGGAGATGCTGGAAGAGGCGGAGGAGTCGGAGGAGTCGGAGAGATCCTCGGAGGAGTCAGCGGAATCATCGGAAGCATCGGAGGACTCGTCGGAGCAGCAACTCCAGGTAGAGCGTGCTTTGGATACTGATGATTCTGATGATTCTGATCAAGATCAATATGGATAAATCCCTTTCATTTATGCATTTCTGTTTCTGCAATGCTTTCTGAACACAGAGACCAAAGAAGCACTGATAGGGAAAACTTTTGAACCCACTGGAACAGTCTGAGTGACCATTGAACCGTTTATTCAGAGAGAGAGAGACCTCTACTTCTTCTTTCCCCATCCGAGCGGAGTCGGCGGACGAACGACGGTGTGTTGTGGTTTGACGGGCGGGATGTAGTTCCACCATCCGACTCCCTGCGCTTGCTCCGGCCTATGGAACATCGACGGCTCTACGTTCCACGTTGGCAGGAATTGCTGCTGCAACGTGTCAATGTTCCAGAAATCGTTTGAGAAACCTCACCGCCGAAGTCACCACGATGGCGAGGAGAAGGATGAAGGAAGAAAAGAACAAGTTCATTGTCGAACCGATTCGAAGTGATTTCAGAGATGGAAACGTCTTCCTTTTGAAGGGACACGAGTCCCCTCGATTTACGAGACCCCTCGAAGCATTCGTTTTGCATGGAAAGCCCCCGGTTTATTGCAGGATCGGGGGCTGACTCGGAACACTTTCAGAACTGTTCTTGTGGTTTTTTGCGACATTCGAAGAAAAAAAAAGTTCACGAACCTCATTGAGAGCTCCCTGCGTACCTTTTATTGTAGCAGACTCGATGAGAAATGAACAGAAGTCGTCAGAGGATTGCGTGACGCATCCTTCCGTCCACTGACGAGCGTGAGAAATCGAACGTCTTCGGAGGGAAACGATTACTAAGAGTCGTCATTCAGATGAAACAAGTCGTTGAACAACCAAAGAGGGAACATATGAGACTTCAAGTTCTCCATCCGAAATAATCCGAAACTGCACTTAACCAACTATTTCAAAATATTTTAATAATCGAAGTGATTTCATCAAAATCAGCGGATGCGGCGAAGTCTGCAGTTCACCGCCACGGCGGGATTCGCCACGAGAACATTAAGCTTTTTTGAAAAGCAACATGCGCCTTTAAACAAAAACTACGGTAGAAACTACGGTACTTTTGTTCGTTTTGAACAAGTGAAACAATGGCTCCGTTAGTACTCAGGTAATTTTCGGCACGAATGCCGGCAAAAAACGGCACGATTGCCGGCAAAAGGGGCGGAGCTTGCTCATAAATCTGTGAAAATTTCAATGTCTTCCCTTTCCTCAGTGTTCTATGAGCGGCACGATTGCCGGCAAGAAACGGCACGAGTGCCACAAGAACGTATCGAAAAACACGCCTATGTTGTTGTTGCTGACACGAACGCAGTGAGGGGGGGGGGGGGGCGTTTTGCGCGAATCCTAAAATTCGTTTTCCCCTTGTTAGTTGACTCAGTCATCGAGAAATGCGACGGAACAGACTTCAATCGGCTCAGACCCTTCTCTCATTGGTCGCGCTCTTCTCCCTATGGCCCCTCCGTCCAATAAACGTCGCCTTACTGTCACTGATGACGATTCTCCCGACTCCTACGTATCCTTCTCGGACTACCAACTTCTCCATTCGCAAGTTGGCGCCCTCATTGAGAGCGTCAAATTGCTCCACCTGACCATATCGGCTAACGGATCCAAACAGCTAAGTGACAAAATTGCAAGTCTGCTGCCTTCGATTCCTACTCTGGCACCCATCGGCTCGGCCCGAACCTTCAATCCCAAGACGACAAGGACAACTCCAATCTCAACGCCTCGGACCTCCTCCTGCTCCAAACCTTCGCTTCGTCGAATGCTCTTCCAGTTCCCTCTGCCTCTTAGCGCCACAATTCCAAAGCTCCAACTCGTCCTCTCACCCTCCATTTCGCTTCCTCTGCTGACCGCAACGGCTTCATCCACGGCTTCAACAAATTCAAAGCATCTCTTCCGGGCTTCTCTACCATGGTGAGGAGACCTCGGATTCGTCGCGATCTTCTACAAGCTGAGTTCGACACGCTGAAGAAATCGCGGAAGTTCGTCTTCGACGAAAACTCTAAAGCCGGTATGTCTTCTTATCTTCTTAATGATATTTATGTGAAACCTAACCCTAATCCCCGGCCCTTTCTTGTCACCTCCTCGACCTCCTCCCCCTCCCCCATTTCAGCCTAATTCCTTTAATTCCCTTCGACCTCTTTCTGCCCGCGTTTGCCTTGCCAATGTTCGATCTGCCGCCAATCTTTCTCGCATCTCCATCCTTATTGATTTGTTTATCGCTTCCGCATTTGATCTACTCTTACTCTCTGAGACTTTTCTCGACGCGTCCTTTCCCTCTACCCTTTTTACCTCCCGCGATATTTCCCTTCTTCGTTGTGACCGTAATTTCTCTATCCACCCTAAACGCGCTGGCGGAGGCGTCGCCGCTCTTGCCAAATCTTCTTTATTTATTAGCCCTATTGATGTTAATCTCTCTTACCACTACCCTAACCACCTTTGTGAATTCCTCGCCTTCTCCCTCTCCCACGCCCACTCCCCCTCCAACTCCGTTCCCGTTTTTCTTATCTACCGCCCGCCGGACACTACTTCCGTCCAAACTGATCATCTTATTACCCATCTCCAATCTTATGCTCCTCTTTCCTCCTGCCTCATCGTAGGCGATCTCAATATGCCTAACGTACGCTGGCAATCCCCAACCCCCTCCAATCACTTCCATTCCTTCCTTCACTCTCACTCGCTTGTTCAGCATGTTGACTTCCCCACACGTGTTTCCCTTTCTTCCTCCAATATCCTCGATCTTGTTATTACTTCTGATGACCTCTCCATCTCCCAACTTCACCCCGAGCCCCCCCCCCCTTCTAGCCTCCGACCATCTCTCAGTTTCTTTCTTACTTCATCTCCCCCATTCCGACTCTTCTAATGTATCTCCCTCTTCTGGTGGTCCTTCCCCACCATGCCCATCTCCCATCCTTAATTACCTTAAATGTGACTTCTCTTCTGTAAATAACCGTATTGCTTGCATTGACTGGGCCCTCCTCCTCGGCTCTTTCCCTTGCCCAACTACCATGTTTAATGCTTTTATTGATCTCCTCTCTCATATTATCCGCCAGCACACCCCCACCCTCATCCTTCGCCCCCGCTCTCATATCCCCAACCCCATCCGCCGTCTGCCTAAACTCCGCCGCGCCCACTCTTCCTCCCGCGTCTGCTCCGACCCTGCTCTCCTCGCGTCCTTCCGTCGCAGTGAGCGTTCCCTTCTCCCCCGCATTCGCCGCGCGTCTGTCCGCGCCGAACGCAAAATAACCTCTGTCCCTCATGGCCCTCTTGCCCGTTCCCTAATTACCCGTCGTCTTAAATCTGTTTCTACCTCTCCTCCTCTTCTTCTCAATGATACTTATATTTTCAAGGATTCTGACAAAGCCGCGCTTTTTCCCGTTCCTTCGCCTCCAACTTCTCCTCTTCCTCCCATGTTCCTCCTGTTTCCACCTCCTCCGTCTCTCTTCCTTCTCCCCCTTCCCTTTCTCTCCTCTCCGATCTCTTTGCCCCCTACCTTGTCGAACGTGTTCCTTCCAAATTGCCTCCGCGTCGCGGTTTTCCCCTCACCCCCTTAACTTTTTTGTTATCAAAAAATGTGCAACTTCCTTGGCCCTCCCCCTTTCGATTATATTCTCTGCCTCCTTCTCTTCTGGCCTCGTCCCCGCTTCTTGGAAGCACTCTATTCTTATCCCTATTCCTAAGAAGGGGAATCCCTCTGACCCCTCCAACTTTAGACCCATTGCCCTCACCGACCCCTTTTTTCGCATCATGGAGAAAATTCTTTGCTCCCGTCTCAAATCTGATTTCTCCTCCCTCATCAGCCCCTTTCAAAATGGATTCCTCTCCCGCCGCTCCTGTCCCACTTCTCTCATTCACTCTCTCACCCAATATAAACACCTCCTCAAAACCCATAAGTCTGTTGACATTGTATATTTCGATTTCTCTAAGGCGTTTGACAGCGTCCCCCACTCGCTACTTCTTCTCAAACTCTCCCGTATCGGTGTCCCCCATTATTTCACTAATTGGTTCAAAGATTTCCTCTTCTCCCGTACCTTTTCTGTTAAAATCAATAACTATATTGATCACCACCGCACCCCCATCCCTTCCGGTGTCCCGCAAGGCTCGGTCTGCGGGCCTCTTCTCTTCCTGCTCTTTATAAACGACCTTCTGATCTCCCTCTCTCATCTCCCTCTCTCTCATGTATCTGCCTATGCCGACGACATTAAAGTGTACTCTCACTCACCCCCTGATCTCCAAAATTCTATTAACCTCATCTACAAATGGTCTGTTGAGAATCATCTTCCCCTTGCCCTCCATAAAACTAACCTGCTTCATATTGGGCCTTCCAACCCCCACCATCTGTATTATATAAATGACTCTCCCATATCTCCCTCATCATCTGTACGCGATCTCGGCCTCCTTATCGACTCCTCCCTCACCTTCAAACCTCATATTCTCAAAATTACCTCCCTCGCCACCCTCCGCGCACGCCAACTCCTCAACTCGTTCAAGTCCTCTTCCCCTTCCTTCTACTCCTTCTTATTCAAATGTTACGTCCTTCCTCTCCTTGAATACTGTTCTCCCGCTTACGCCCCTCCGCCTTCCTCCCGCCTCTCCATTCTTCTTGAAAAACCCCTACGCCTCTTTTCTCGATTAGCTCTTCAGCGTTGCAATGTTCCTTTTTCCTCTTATGCCGAGCGCCTCTCACTCCTTAACATCTCTTCTGTTCGCCATCGCCGCCTTCGGTCCCAACTTACCCTCCTCTACAATATGCTCACTGGCTTAGCCCATTTTCCTAACCTTCGCCTTCATCTCCGCCCCGCCTCTTCTGCTCGTCACCCTATGCTCCTTGTCTGTATTTCCCCCTTAACTAACGATTTCTTCTCCTCAATCATCCCCATTTGGAACGCTCTTGTGCATAACCAACATTCCTTTCTCACCCCCTACCAATTCCATAAGCTCCTTGATTCTCATGTATTTCCCTAACTTATTACCTCACCTTCCATCATCTCCCTCTTATCCCCCTGTTCTTTTCTTATCTTTTATTTTCTCTATTCTTTCTCCCTCTACTACCCCCACTTCCTATTTCTCCTCTTTAATTTTCTTTTTCTTTCTTTTTTTTGGTTTTAGTTTCTTGCGGGACTATTACCATAACTTGCTTATTCTTCCGAATAAATGATATATATATATATCAGCTACACACTCCAAGAAGGAACCGGAGAAACCGTGCAGTCTGCAAATAATTCGATCAAATCAGTACACTCTTCCATCTCCAGACGTCGGATCCGAACATTTCCTTAAAGAGAGAAAACTGTACAAGAGACTTTCGGCAGCAAAGAATCAAGCACCACCAGGTCAGGAGCATGGTTACTTCGTGGAGAAGCTTGAAAAACTGTTGGCTGGACTGAGAGACATGAGAACATTCAACATTGTCGCTGCTACTGTCAGAAAATTCATCCAAGACTATAAACACAGTGAAGCAGAAATTATTGTGGTGGGTCAATCGAATGGTTACAAAAACCAAAAAAACCTTTCAGATTGACGAGTCCACCTTGCTGTCGACTTTTGAAATATTAGCGATTATTGAAAGAGTTTCGCCGAATGCAAAGTTCATTCTTCTTGGTGACAGCCAACAGCTGTGGCCAAAATTGATGACAGGTGGACAAGGATACTCCGATTTTGACTTCCTGGCTTCGACATTCGTGGATCCTTTGTAAGTTTCATTTGAACAATTCACTTATTTCAAACAGTCCTAGCTACAGTGCTCCCAATTTCATTTCATTTCATTTAAACCAGTTTCTGAGAAAGGAGAAGTACACAAAGTTCCAGTGCGCCCGATAATCAATCTAAATTATTTACAATTCACGTGGAGTCTGTTTGTTTGTGACTTTGTCCGTCCGCCAGGACTTTTTTCATTTCTAAAACGTGATCTGAAGTGCGAAAAGCTGATTTCAGCCCCCCCCCCCCAAAAAAATGATAGGGCACCCCCAAAAAACAGAGTTTTTTCGAAATTTCCGGATATTTTTTACTCATTAGCATGAACAGCTCTCGGATTATTTAAAACTTTAATTTATTGAATTTCAGGAACCTCAACTCGTCATTCCGATCAACAAGGGCAATCGTTGATTCATGGAGCTGTTTTTATAAATTTCCAATTGGCGTCACGTCAGAAGCCGAAAGATTGAGACTTGCTCAGAGAATCAACTTTCCATCTGCAGCCTTGTTCACCACGGAAGGAACAACATTTGTTGAAGGTGTTGGGAACGATGAGGAGCAGAAAATCGCCGATGCTATTGTTACGACTATGCGGAACAAACTCGGTGATGCCATCAAAATTCTAGTTCTGACAATATACACATCATCAAAAGACGCGTTCAATACGAAGAAACGAGGAGACAAAGTCATTGCAAGGTGTGAAACAGATATGGAAAGCTGTTGTCAACAAAATTTTTAGAACGATTGATGAGTCACAGGGACTTGAAGCCGATGTTGTGGTAATTCTGACGTCGAGAACCAGAGGAACTTCTAGCCACCTAGATGACGTGAATCGAGTCGTTGTGGCACTCAGTAGAGCGAAATCTGTTTGCTATACGATCATAGACAAGCATGTGCTTGCGTCATCGAAAACTTGGCGCAAGACCCAAGCCCACACGCAATCCTTCGAATGGAACCAAGTTTCGCACGAATTCGGACTGTGACTCTCTCGTCGTCTTCCCATTCTCGCGATGTTTTTTCTCTTCTCCCCATTTTGTATCGCTTCCAAATGTTTGCACAGACTACGGTCTTCTTCCGTCACTCAGCAAAGGAGGTTGATACCGTCCCATTGGAAAAACTGAACGGCCGCTTCTCTCTGCCGGTCGGCCGCTTCTCTTTTTTGCTTTTTGCCTTTTCTCACTTTATCTATTTTATTTAACCCGTTGATTTCATTTTCTTATCATTGCCGTCCCGCGGCGAGTTACCTGGTGGGTCTCGCCACGAAAATAGTTTCTGGCCGAAAAACGGCTTCTGGATAAGGTTTCTTCACTTTTTCTCGTGAAAATGGTAAGAAGATATGAATTTCAATCATTTCTCTAAATTTTGATGTAAGGTGCTGGAATTTGGATGAAAATGATTGGAATTCATGTCTTATCACCCGTTTTCATCATAAAATGTGAAAAAACCTTGCCAAGAAGCTGTCATTCAGCCAGAAACCATTTTTGTGGCGAGACCCACCAGGTACTCGCCGCGGGAAGGCAATAATACGCATGCCTATAATTCAGCAGGCGTATTCCACGTAAAAGTCTGTTTTATTCATGTTTCCTTCTTTTTATTTTCATTTTTATTTTCACTTTAAAACCAAAATTCTCCTGTCAAATAGAATATTCCCCCTACCACAACCAACGTTTTCTCCTCCAAAAGTCAGTAAACTACCTTAATTTTTAATCGAATTCCAATTATCTGAGTTGTATTGACTTTTTAATAGGATTTTATTATTATTTTTTAAATTTTTTAATTTGTTACCAATTAATTTATTGTCTTCAAATTTTCTTGCAATTGATTTAAACATCCCCCATTTCATTGAATGTCATCTCGTTTTTCATATTTTTTCAATAAATTAAAAAAAATTCTACATGACCAGCTAACCTTGAAAAACGGGACCTATCTTAAACCTGTTTTAGGTTGATTATTTGCACTTGGAACATTAGAAAACAATCAATCATTGCCAATAAAATTCCAAATTGTCTGATTACAACTCATGGAATATCTCGTGTTCATGATAGATTTCGGATGAACATTTCAGAGTTCTACTGAACGGGGCCAATCTTAAACCAGGCAGGCAGGACATGTTTTGCTGATTTGCACCCGGCGCTTTTGCTGAATAACGCCAAAAATAAAGAAGTCATCGACTAGGTCAGGGAAGAGTCAATGCAGTAATCCGCAAACGGGCGTCACCGATCTAATCTCTTTCTTTCTCTTCCTCCTCGTCAATTGGAGACGTCGCACGTTCACGTGTCCTGTAAGGAGTCATCGTCAAATGAGTTACCGATTCGTTCATTCGTGACGACGTATTTACAGAAAACTGGCAAAGAAGAAAGAACAGTGAGCACACAAGAGGGGAGGGGAGAGGAAAAAAAAACAAAATAGAGAAGATCAAGAACTTTGCTTCTTCATGTTTCGCTTCGAAATACATGCACAATTTGTGGGGGGCAACAACAATCGAATGGTAATACTGTTTGCACTGGGATAGAAGGTGATGGGGGGTGTCGGCGAAAATGGCGACAACTGGGGTAGGCGGGGGGAGGGGGAAACAAAATAACTAGTGATAAATGGCGACGACGACGACTTCGTTCCGGATCCGGTTTCTTGCGGGGGGAGATTTGATTCATTTGGGAGCACCCTCTTTTTCGTATGACTTTGTTGTGTTGTGTGTGTTTGTATTTAGTTTTGACCGATTTCTGAAAAGAGTGCCCAATTGAGAGATTTAGGGCAGAGGCTACTCACCTATCATAAATTTCTAGTGTGGGCCCGATGCGCTCGCGACTCTTGCTCTCTGACTTTGGCGATGCCGAGGAGGAGCTGCTCGCAGATCGGCTTCGACTTCCTCACTTGCTCGTGTGTCATTTTCTTGAGCAACTGCAATGGAGATCACTAGTTCAAGACGCTCGGAAAGGACATGATGACATACCGCTTGGGGAAACTTGACGACCAGATTGCAGAACTCGAATATCACTTTCCTATCCTCTATCCGCATCTCTTTCAGCATGTTCACATCTTTGTACTCTATTTTGGCGGTCGCTGAAACGAGGGTTACTGTAGATGAGAAAGAGGTCCCGGGGGAGGAGAGTAGTCACTTACTTCCTTGGTAGAGGACGAACGACGTGGAGGAGGGGGTGAGGAAGCAGAGGAAGATGAGCAAGTAGGCGACGATCCTCTGTCGGGAGTCGCTGAACAAATATCGAGTCTGCAAAACAAAACGAGTTCGTCAAACGTCGATGGGTACGTCAAGGGTGTCGGGTTACGGGAAAGGTCGAGTTGAGTGTGGGAGCACGTCATCTGACGACGACCCGTCATCCGGAGCTGACCCGGTCACTCACCGTTTTCGTGGCGAGCTGGTAGTATGCGCGGGCTATCCGTGCCAGAGGCATTGTAGTATTTTCATCTGTTTTCATTACACAGTATACCTGAAACGATCCGATTGTTTTGGGTGTGTCTGAGACGGGAACCGACTCACCTATAGAAGTAATCCTTGATATTTTGGTGCTCTTTTGGCGCTCAGAACAGGGTACACTGACGATCCTTCGCTTCTTTTTCGACGTGTAGGCCAGGAGGACGTGGAAAATTAGTGAGCTCAGTGTTCTGGTCGGGCTGGAAGAATGGGTGGATGAAAAGGAAGAGAGAGAGGGAGGAAGAGAGCACTCTGATGACGTGGGATTAGAAAAAGGACGGAAAATCATAATAGGGAGGCGCCGAACGACGACAAATGTTATTGTTTTGTCTTGCAGAACGACGAGTTCAGGTTGGTTTCGAAGAAGAAGAACGAGTTCTGGCGTACACATGCGCCTGAGAATATCAGTGGTTGGGGGGAAGAAGAAGAGGAAGGCCAGAAGAGATAATTGATACTCTTAACACCTCAAAAACCAGAGCCATGATGAAGACTGTGGTCGCTTAGCCGTTTGGGCCTCGCCACCGCTTCCAACACCAACCGAGCCTCGAAACCAGCAATTTGGCAGGCGATGCGGTTTCGAGGTACTCAAAGATAAGGTATCAACAACAGAGCTTTGGTGATCGGGAAGAAGAAGAGGGTGATGTGGATCATTTGAATGTGAAATATATACATAGAGATTCGAAAATCAGAGGGTTTAAATATGAGCCGGTGACGGTGTGGGGGATGAAACCTTATGAGGCGACGACGACGGCGGCGGCGCGGAGGAGAGAGATGCAAACACTATTTTTGAAATTTACGACGAGCCGCCACCGCGAGTCACTCCAGATCATGGCCGGGAGGAAGCGAAAACAGGCGGCTTTTAAGACGGCGATTAGCCCGTGGCTCAGACCTTCGGACTCGGATCAGCGTGCTCGAAAACTCCAGGTACACGACCGGATGAATGGAGATTCCGGGCAAATCCACGTGGGGCTCAGAGTTCTCGCGCGCCAGCCGTTCACGTTCCGGGAGCAACCGAATGAAGATAGGAATGCTTCGGAAAACAAGCAGTGCTACAGGGGGGAGCCGGCCGTGGAGCCGCCGATTCGTAAAACTACAGCAAATCCGATACTCTGTCCATCTCCTCCAGGATGCTCCTCAAAACCACACCAAATCGCACGCTGACTGACTCAAGACGTCGTGACGTGTACAAACACACACCCCGACCCAGGTAGTCAGCACAAAATACGTCCCACTGTGGTGGGGCACTGCGGGGAGCTGTGCTCAAAAAAACGTGGAAAAGTTTCTCAAATTTCGAGCTGGCGGCCTCCGGTTGGTGTTGTGTGTGTGTGTGTGCCTAACGCATCAAAGAATACGTGGAGCGGGTATGGAAAGTGATCATTATGAGCAGCGGAGACACCGGAAGACAAGAGTCAGAGCGGGACGACGGTGATCGTCTAGGGTTCAGTGTGTACGCGGGCAAGGGAAAAAACAGATCCATCATGCGTTCCTATTCTCGAATGCTTCTGCGAAGAGGTCATCGGAGAGTTCGGGGAGGCGGGCTCTCAAGGGCTTCCTCATCATCGTCGTCTTCGTGGGGGGAGGATGGGATTCGTTCGTTCTGCGATCAGCGATCACCAAATGTCATGAATGTGTATGTGTGTGCAGGAGCGGAGGAGAGAGAGAGAGAGAGACAAAAATATGCAAACCCTATAATTGGGGCGCGCTTCCGAAGCGGCCCGACGTCGACGTACTAGATGCGTGGGAGGTCGAGAAGGCGATTGCAGAAGACGTGCACGTCTTCCGAAGCGTCTGAACCCTCCCTCCCCACGATACTCGGCGGGGGGAGGGGGATTTTGCAGATTTTCGAAAGATTTCACACGGATTGAATCGACAACCCGAAATCGGTTAATTTCCGATGCATGCACTTGGCACTGAATGATACCAGGAGAGGGTTTGCAGCAGCAGAGAGAGAGCTCTGATGCCTTTGCGACGTGGCGCTGCCTGTTCCGGATGAAACGTAGTGGATTATGTTGTGTTACGACAAAAAGCCGGGGGATAAGAAGTGACAAAGTATGCGAGTCTTTCGAATTTCGAGCTGCTGCCCGAGTGGAACCGAACACAACTGAATCATTGGAATCACAGCTCTCGGTGTGTTGGGTTTGCAGAAGGAGAGGGCTAGAGGTGTGTGGAGTGTTACAGGGCAAACTGATGTCACGTTGAAAAGCATTGGAGACGTGAGTTTAAGCCATCCTACACACGTGGACATACGAACAACACATCCGGAGAAGAGACGTTCGCACTTGTCGAGAACTCTCCCGAAATCCTCATCGGAGCAGGAGATCTTCTCGATCGTACGTTCCTTATTTATCACTCTCCCATCATCATCTCCTTCTTTCTTCCAACGCCGAGCCGATCATACAACACGACACGCTGCTCCCAAATCGGTGTCTTCTGAGGAGGAAGCGTCGTTGAATTCGGCCGCTGCTCCTGCGGCTGCTGCTGATGCCGATGCGATGAAGACGGAAAATAAGTCTCAATGACCGATTTTTGATGAGCGCGCCACGGGGGGACGGACGCCGCCCGACCGCACCACACCGTTTTTCTGATCGCCCTCCACCACGAAGGGTTTTCCACGAAATGCGCCGCGAACGGCCTGTTCTGCTGCACACCAATCACTAGGCGATTGTTAGAATCTCAAAAATCAGCGTCACACCACACTTGTTAGCGAATGCGCTGTTTCCAGTCGACTCAGGGGCTTCGTAAGACCACGACGACGACGGCGGCGGCGGCGGGAGGAGGAGGGCGGTCTCCGATTGTTTTGCGATTCGGGAAGAAGAAGGCGGAAAGCAGATGATCAAACTCCAAACGTAGTAGTACTACGTAGTCACTGTGGAAGGTTTCTCGTGGGGCACGGAGGGGTCAATCGAAGATCCATCTGGCTGGCGGGGGATTTGATCCCGATCGCCTCTCCACCCCCGAATCCAAACGGATTTGTGTTCATTTAGAAGAGAGGCGTTAATAAGGTACATAAGAGATATCTTGGAGAAACCCAAGTGTTCTTTGAGATGAGGGATCAACGATGAGGGAGAGGAGGGGAGTTCTGTAGTGGATAAGCGCGGGTTCAAAAGCAGGGCTCTTTGAGCCCACGACTTCGGAAGAAGTGTGTCTGGAGACTGCTGCAACAGAGTACAAATGGCATCGGCGTCGTCACTGGAGAATGTTGTCTCCCGAAATAAAAATGAAGATGCGATGAGGTGTGTGTGTTCTTGACACAACCGGAAATTGGATCAGAAGAAGGAAACGTAGATGAAACAAGGACACGTCAAACTGGAAGAAGAAGACGTCAATCCGCGGAGCAAGAAGCGGGGGAGAGGAGTACGGTAGAAAGCCAGTCAGAACCCGAAGAGTGATCCTGCTCCTCTCGTGGAGGGGGGACGTCTTCTGACCCATTGGATCTATGGACTCTCTAACGTCTTCTCTTAGTCATTTGGGGTGTCTCGCTAACCGAATTAGGATTTTTGAGGTCACATCCTCTTATTCACACGCGTGTTTATAAATATCCGCGAGAGATCTCGGATGCCCTATACACGCCTGTTGTTATTGTGGTATGGGGCGGTTATTACGAAAAAAGAAACGGCAAGGGGCGACTCTGGTGACCAGAGCGTTTCGAATTAGGACATTCCCGCTGATCTCGATCTCGTGATTCCTTTTCTTATCCCCCCTTCGGCTTCTCTCCCACATGAACTTTGTGCTTTGCGAGGGAGGCTGTGGCGGAGACGCAGACGAGAAGGGGAAGGAAGGAAGGAGCAACGAACTCCGAGAGATGGACAAATGGGGGTGGTCGGCAGAAAACAAAGCGTCTTCTTCTAGACTATTGATACTTTCAGAGATGACGTCCTGCCCGTGATGATGATGACTAGTACACATTTCAAAGACCTAGACAACAAGTGGTCACAGGTTATCCAAGCAGTTTGACGAGGATTCGCCACCAGAAGGAACCAGAAATCAACGAGTCCAGAATTAGAAGAAACGCTTCTGTTCAAGTGGTGGTGGCCGCCAGGTTCACTGATCATGGCTCAACGGGCGGCTTTTCCCGTTCCGTGTTGCAAAAATAAAACGACGTGGAGGAGCGGGAGAGGGACATCATCACGGGCTATTTATGCGATGGAGACGGCCGATGATCACCCGCCATTAAGGAGCGATTATCTCCGAACTTTTAGGCGAACGGGAGAGGGGAATGAAATTGAAAAAACGGCAGATGCGATCCAGAAGAAGGAGAAGAAGGAGAAGAAGAGGTTAAGTATCTGGTGGTGGCTAGTTAACTGTCTAATCCGTTGTTGGGGTCCTCTGGCTGAAAACAAGTGACAACCAGAGTCCAGAAGACGTACCAGAAATAGAAGAAGGTGAAGGGAGGAAGGAGGAAGTTTGACCTAGAAGACACCTTGAATACGTTAACTCTGACATTCTCCTCCTGCGTCGGACCAGAAAACAAAGAGAAAAAGAAGAAGAAGAAGAAGTGGAGAAGTAGGCGGAACTCGTTCACAAGACTTGCAAACACACGGACGTGTCGTCGGGGAAGACAACTTCTCATCGCAAATGCACATCTAGTCAAAGTTCTTCCTCCCCCCAAGTGATATCACCGCGATCTTTTGTGCATTGAGACCTGGGAATCAAAACGGGCGCCAATTCAAATATCGGCCGTTCGTCGGGCACGTCAGGGAGCCGGAAGCAATCAGGGAGATCAGAAGGGGACGAGGAAACGTGTGTGTGTGAGGGGGCGAGAGGGGACGGATGGATGCGCCACGCCAGTGACGTGACACTTTGGACAATTCGCCGATTTAGGGGTGGTCGGCGGCGACGAAGACATGATGTCATCACACAGGCGGTGCTAATTGGCGGATACGATTGGGAGAATGAGGTCAGAGGGCAAAAAGTACAAGATGCTCCGCGAGCCACCCACCGCCGAAAGAAGAAATACCCGAATGTAATCCTGTTGAATGGAATTGAATGGAATAGCGTGTGGTGTAGATTTCTATCAAATGCCAACGCACAGAACACGTGGGATTAGTGGAAGAAGCAGACAGTTGGGAAGGGATTACTGTAGATCAGAATATATCGCTGGAAAGCTACGAAGCGAATACAGTAATCAGAAGGCAGAAGTTCCATGAATGCAGACTGGTTCTGTGAACCTCTGAGTCTCGGAAAACACGAAAGACCGAGTGGACCATTGAACCCGAGAAACGAGAAGAAGAAGAAGAAGAAGAAGAAGACGGGCGGCTCGGAAGAACCATCTGAGATTCGAAAAAGGTCGTTGATGATGATGGCGATGATGAGGAGAAGCGGCTCCCGAAAAGGCATGCACACACGCAATCCAGGACTGCGTGTGTGTGTGTGTGTTTGGTTATTAATCGCATTGTGTGCAAGGAGCAGCTCATCTAACACAATTAACATTTCCGACGCGGGTTGGCAGAAGAAGAAGAAGGGAAAGAAGATGATGTGCATATCTCGAGAGAGAACCTTCTGGAGCACAAACCGTCTGATCGACGATGAGGAGGAAGGTTTTTGGTTGGAGGGGAGCATGACGTCAGGGAACGGATGCGTAATCCGAGTACTCAAGTGGGAGGTCTTTGGAAAGAAGGTGTCGTCGACGGCACCGTGGGAACCCTCTATGTGTTGTTGTTCTAGAACTGGAATACGAAGAATCGGGCGGAAGATACGGAAAATGGATTGTTTCTTTCGGATCAGTTGTTTTCTCTCTGTGTGTGCAACTACGTTTTCAGCGAGTCAGAAGAGGATAAATTCGAGAGAATTCCACAAAAACCGGCCGCAATTCATGAATCAAATGTTCCGAGAAATGGGCGCAGCAAAAGTCGAAGAAATCAGTTTTTCGAGATAAGGGGGGATTTAAATGCATTTTGTAAGAAGCATGTTTTGGGTGGTTTTTCAGAGATGATAAGGAGGCGAAGGGGGGTTCAGAGAAGGTTGACGGTAATCCGGAGCACATTGAGGATGATGTCGAAGGTGTCTTTCAAAGTCCAGATCAGCAGTGCTGCACACACAATATCTGCCGTAGAATCACAATATCTCAAGTTTGATAAGAGATATCAAAAAGTTGTCAACAGCAAACTTGTACCCCTAGTTATGATCTATAAGTTTGCTGTTGAAAACGTTTTGATATCTATTATCAATCTTGAGATATAATGATTCTCAGGTAGCGTTCAGGATGCCGCACAGGTTCCACAAAATGGCCCACCGTACCGTCAATTTGGATCCTACACTCGGTGGACCGAACAGTTTAGCAAAGAAACAGGGTAATCCAGTTTGTTTTTCTAAGAAAAAACCTCAGAACCCAAGTATTGAGGTGTTTTCCGAAAATACACACTATTGGGCTTTTCAAATGTTTTCAAGTGAAATCCTTCAAACTTTGGAGAGTGGGCGCCGGGGTTTTTCCGGTTTCTGAGAGCAGTATTGCAACTATCAAAAGACTTCTCTGAATCCTGCAAAGTACTGAACCTACGTGAGTACCCCCGGGCAAAGAACAATGGCAGTGTGGAAAGCAGTCCTCCTTCACTGGAGGTCGTTCCCAAATTGTACCCACTTATGCGGTTGATATCGTAATTCAATTGCCCCTTGTGTGATGACGTAGAACCCCACTTGATCTACCTCTCCTTCTATATTCCGGTCGACTACAGTACACTCGTCCAAAAGACCCCAAGAGATCAGTGTGGTCGGTGTGTTTACGTTTCGACACACACAACTCTCGGCGCCGTCGCCTTCTTCCCCGCTTATCTGATCCGACTTTTGGCGCGTTCTAATCTCGGCATAAACATACGCCAAATGCGTGCGTATCAAAGAGCGCAAAATTTGTTTGGGCCACGGGGAGGGCCAGGAGAAGAAGAAGGAGAAGGAGAAGGACTGAAATAACCCGGAGGGGGCCGTTCGAATGACATGAGAAGGTAATCATCAGAGAACGGACAACGAGTGAATGACTTGGAAAGAGCAGCAGCAGCAGCAACTGGAGAACGAGTCCAGCTCAAATTATGATGATCCGGTCGGGTCTCGACAGAGAAAAACACACGTCTCCCCCGCCGTGAAAATAGTGCTCTTCGGAAGATAAAGAATAGACTCAAAACACACACACACAGTGAGAATGAAAATGCTAAGAAATGTCATCTGCCCCCCGCCGCCGCTCTCGGTTTCCTTCTCCTCTCATTATATTCCCCCTTCATCCGAGACATCCGGGCGGCGATTCGTGGAAGTTTTCAGAGAGGGATCTGTGGCTTAGAATCCACTCGTGACGTCATTCACGTATCTGTGGGGTTCGTGTTCTAGATGTCTCGGTGAGCGAACTATAATCTTTTGGGCGAGTGGAAAAGCGAAAAAGGATCAGGACGTGATCAAATGATTAGGCACGACCGCAGCTGCCGTCTTTCGCCCCGGAAACCGAACCGAACGTTTAGAGCTCGGCGAGCACGAAATGCGACAAACAATTGGTCATTTTCAGAGAGGAGAGGCTGGGGGTGTCTACGTGACGTTTCCGGGAGGGTTTCGGAAGTGATCAGAGGAAAAGAACAAGCACGTTTTGCGATCTCTTCGTTGCAGTCGGGTACAAATCATAGCCTTCTCGTCTTTTTTTGGCATTTGTACTCTTGATTGAGAGCTGGAGTTGGAGTTTCAAAGAACGAAAATGGTGGGGGAAGGTTTATGGGTTGGTGGGTCCGATGGCTCAGATCGCAATGATTGAGCTCTTAAAGTTGGATATCAAAAGAACTGATCGAGTTTATGTAGTCAGAGAAGGTGGAACAATGGGATTAGAGTTCAAGGCATTCGAACCAATAGACAACAATCCGTTCGAATGACCACCTCACGATGACGTTGGAGGTTGTATTCGAAAACCGATTGGAACGCTGATTGATGCAATCAACACGGGGGCGGCTATATCGGTTTGTTTGGTTGGTGATGAAGAGGTTGGCGAATTGGATTGAGTGCTTGCAGGGGAATGCGTTCCGAATTGGATTAATCTACCTACTTTTTGATATTTCACGTAGAGTTTGACGTCAGGGTTGGAAGGTCGTGGGGCTCCAGAGGGGAGAGGATGAGTGTTACAGTTACTGATAAAGTGATCAAAATGATTCCAGAAGTGGCGAGATACAAAAGTAACGGTTGATAGGTGAGCTTCTCGAGGATTCAAAAGGAAGATACTCCATCTTTGATCATCATCTCGATCAATTGTGATAAGCTCAAAAAGTTATCAGACACCAAACAAAGAAGCGACTGAGTGATGTCTGCCGAAGTGTTGTGGGGGGTGTCAGTCGTCGCGAATGGTCGGAGCATACAGGTTCAGCATTCGGAGGAGCGTTCCTTTTCGTGAATCTCATTAGTCTACTCTCAGAAAATGCGTCGTTCCAAAACAGAAACATTTCGTTCGTTTGAAAATGACGGCGTCGAGAGACTTTTTGAACTGTCGCTGAACCCGCTGGAACCCTTGGCTCCCACCTCCCGCTGATCATTGAGAATATTCAATGATGATTTGGAAAACTGACGTTTCGAGTGGGAGGTGGTGATGTCTCGTGCACATGTTGCCATTTAAAGAGAAAAAAAAACGAGGAGGCGACGGAAGAAAACATGGAAAAAAGGCTGTGGGTGATCTGAATGGCGATGGGATTAGATCAAAAATGCGAGGCGAAAGGGTGACGAGCACGGGTAAAAATAGCGTCGGCCGAGGGGGGCAAGGCGTGGATTTCTGATCGAGTTGTGAATCCTCCCTCCCCGGCGAACTCCCCTCTCACCACTTCTTCCGCCTCCATTCTTCCTCCAATCGTGGGGGTGTCTCGACGGCTCGCGCGGGAGCCTCTCACTGCGCTTTGAACACTTTCAAGGGGTCTCTCCTTTTCTTTTTCTTCTTCTTTCCTTTTTTGTGTGCTCCTTCACCCACGACGACGACTATCAGAATATGCACACACACATACGCGCACACGCAATTTGTGACGTGCAACACTTGAAAAGTTTCAGGAAGACCAGAAGCGAGAAAGAGAAGCACGGCGAGGAAAAACGAAGAGATCCGGAGAGCGGCGAGAGAGTGTGCGAGACGCAGAGACGCAGCGTCTGCCAAGGGGACGCCCCGGATGTTACGCGTTTTTGGGGGGATAACTGTCTTCCGAAGACATCAAGGAACCGCCGCTCCATTCGAGAGTTCATGAAGCGGAAAAAGTGAATGATCAGTTGATAAAGGAGAAGAAGACGTTCCAGGTGGGTACATCTGAATGAAGGCGAAAGAGACTGGGGGCAGAGAGCAAAGAATGTGTCGGCTCTCGGAGCCAAATGCACTTCCGACACATCCATCCGGATGAGCTGAAAGGCGTTTCGGATCAGGTCGGAAGTCGTCGAGTCGAGGATGATGTGCGATGTTTGTGAGTTTGCAGTCGATTTGCTTCCGGAGAAAAAGTTCATGAGGGCTCCGTCTATATACTTGGGATACGACTGTCGCGGCCTTGATGTCTTGTTTTCTGACATTCAACTGATCATTCACCCCCGAGTGCACTCGGAAATGCGGAACTGGAAGACGTTCGTTTCCGCATTGATTTGGTAAACTTTTCAAGTTCCAAATCTATTTATTATTCACAAGTCGAGTGTTTTCTTGTGGAATTCAGAGTTTTTCCTAGGTAGTGGATTCCTTTCCTAGGTAGTGGATCTCAGGTAGTGGATTACTTTGTTTTTACTATTGGATGTGTTGATAACGCTTTGCAATTATCGGCTTGAGCTTTTCGTCCTACAGATAAAAAATCTCAGAAACTGAAAATTTCGGAATGAACCGCACTCTATCGTCAGGAACAAATGGAATGAGAATGACAGCAACGAGAATGTGAAGCCAACTGAATAGTCTGGATCCAACAGTAGTTGAAGTTATCCGAACGCCAACACGACCAGCAGGAGTTTACAGATGAAACCAGTTCAGAGTCGAAAAGAAGTGCTCCATTATCAGCGGCTCATTATCAAGATGGGATAACTGAATACCAACAGTACGGAAAGTGCTTTGTGCAAATTTCCGTTGCGGATGAAACTGTGATAACTTGTGTGGCCCCTAGAATCAGAACAGCTCCCGGAACCACCGTCGGGAAACGAGCCAGTTTTTGGGTTTGGAAGAGTGCGTTACAGTAGGATGGAGGGCGATCGCAAAGAGGAACATCTAATTAGAGAATCCGGAATCTGGAGCAGCTTTCGAACTGTATCCACTGATTCCAGGCTCTTCGGGAAGAGTAAATAGAAAACTGGAAATGGAGCTGAACATTTGAATTCGTCAACTGGAAACGACGAAAAAAGCTATAGTGACGACAAGTTGGTTCCGATTAAATACTAATTAGGTGGATTGTTCCAGAAAACAAGTGGCCGTCCGCGAACCTTTCGCCTTGTTTTTGGGCGGATCAACTGCGTACTCGTCTGGAGCCACTCTGCGTCTCTTCGTCTCGCACACTCTCTTGCCATAGTTGCAGACGAAAAAAGGATCGGAAGACTGGAGAAAATAAGAAGAAGAAGAAGACGAAGGGGGCCACCACGGAAGCGGAGGAATTTGGATGGAATTCCAAAGAGTGCCAACTTTTGTTTTTCTCTGTCGAGATGCACGTAGAGCAAGTTCGCAAGCATTATATATCGGAGCCGCTTCCGCCAGACGCCTCCGAATCATCATCATCGACGGCGTACTCGGAAGACAGGAATAACAACGAGTAATGGATAAGTGCATCGGAGGCGGGCATCGCAGTTGATCTACGGAAACAAGAATGGACAGGACGGGAAGATCTCCAAGTGGTCCCTCAAGGGAAAACGTGGGGGAGTTGATTAGAGAGAAGGAAAAGGTTAGATGCTCGCAGGGTCACTCTCTCTCTCTCTCTCCGCACTCCCGCTCTCATTCAATTGTTCGCCTTCATTGGTCAGGTAAAATGAGTTTGGGTGTGCTTTGTGTGTGTGCAAAAGGTCACGTCATTCGGGAATTGGAAGATGGACTAAGGGGAAGGGAAGGAAGGAGGTCGAAGATCTGAGAGAGCGAAACGATTGGTTAACGATCCCTAGGTTTCAGAAATGGATACAAGTTGTAGAGAGAATTCTTTGATACTTGAAGTATCTCCTACAGTGACAGAGTCAAAGTGTTCTGAGATCAATGTCTAGTATTTTCCGATTTGGTGAAAGCAAAACCTCGGCTCATTATTTTTCAGACGCTTCTTCAGAAGTTCCGTACAAATTTCCTCGGATAGAGCGGCACCTCGAACGTTGCCGGAGAATCATCATATCTCGAGATTGATAAGAGATATCAAAATGTTGTCAACCGATAACTTGTAGTCCTAGTTATGATCTACAAGTTTGCTATATTGGTTCTCCGGAAGAGCTCTCTTCGGTTGCGGGGCCAATGGCATCCGATAATAGACCTTGTTAGTGAAACAGGAGATTATTTGTTAGTGAAACAGAAGATAAACTATAGAAGCACAGTGAATGCTAGTGTACTATTTCGGAGATTTGGGACAGAGAGAGAGAGAGTATTTCTCAAATCCGGAATACTGAAACATTTTGGCGGAATGCAGCGTCCGGAACATCCCCCCAAATAGCTGGAATTCGGAATCCGGAATCCGATCCAAGATGTTCAAACGAAATCACGAAAAAAGAAGCAAAAAGTGTGTTTACCCATCAAGACACCGCAGTTTTCGTCTGAACATTGCACAAAATGAAGCCAACAGACCATAGTATATACACTGATTAGACAGCGGAACTTGCACCCCCGCTTCTCGTTTCTCAGTCGGTTTCTAAAGTTTCACTGAACCGAGAGGAGGGGGAGAGATCACGAGAAACTGTCTGAATGGAATGGGTGGGAGATTGGAAGAACAGTGGGCGTTTTGCGTCAGGAGCGGTTGTGGGAAAGTTTGCAGAATTCCAGAGAGAAAAAGAGCGCGTTTTCATCAGGGTTTGCGTTCATTTTCCAGGAATCGAATGGTGGGAAAGGACGAGGGTTCCGAAAGATTAATTCAAGAGAAATCGGCGGGGGGACAATCGGAAAGTCTAGACAGAGCAAGAATAACACGGGAAGTGTCTTCGTGGAAAGTGTAAAGTGTGTGTGTTTTGAAACGTCTTCTTTCCCCTCTTGGCGAATCCCACGCATTCTTGCGGAAGTGTCCTCCTCCTCCTCCTCCCCCTCTACCACTTGACACCTTTTGGCAAGTACAAGCACACATTGGAGGTCGAAGTGGAGTGATAACGAAAGAGGTTTAACAGATTACCTGCATAGAGATCAATCGTTCGACATTCCACGGGAGGGCTCCGCCGCCGCAACGAACCAGAAAACAGCGGAAGCGGAGCCGAAAACAGTGTCTGTTTTGTAGGTGTTTTTTCGCATGTACTCACAACGACTTTTCGCTGTTTTTCTGAATATTCAGTTTTTTGATCAGCCAACTTTTGATATTGCCACAACGGCTCCGAGGACACCAACAACACGTACATACAGTTGGTGGGGGGAGATTGCTCAAAGAGCCAATGGCGAGCACCCACCGAATTCCGATGCTCAATTCAAATCGTTTCTCCGGTACTTGAAACAGAAACATTTCAGATTGTTTGAGGTTAAACCTGAGGTAATCTGCTGTAAATGAAAAAGTTATCATTGTGAAAGAAGACAACTGATTAGGGAATTATCATTGAGAGGAGTTGATTTGTGCTGTCAAAGGAGGCATAAATGACTGAACGATTCAAGAAACTGTTGAGAGTGGGAGCTGAGAGTGCCAAAAAGAACGGGAAATTTCGAAGACACGGACATGGGAAATCCATAGTAAAAACCTCTGCGAAGGCATTCGCGAATCGGTAATAGTTTTGAACAGCCCAGAAGTGGAAGTTGAATCTCGACGTTGTGCCCTCGGCCACCGGTACCTGACCTGGAGGAGTACATTCTGATGGCGCCCTAGTAAGGACCTCACAATCAGCAATTTCAGAACAGCTTCAGCCGTCTGAACATTTCTTTCCTTGCATCGATATCTTGCCTCCTGACGCGGAAACAGATGAAGATATTTCAGTGAAGCCAAGTAGATCATTAGTTTCCAAAGATCAGCAGGTACCTTCGGAAGTGAGATCCACGTTGAAGTATTGAACTGTCTGCATTGCTCTCTTCGTTTCTTCCTTGGCGCTCTAGTGGACTCTTCGAAAATTCCTTTCCCTGTTCTGGTACCATATTCATTCAAATCTGAAGTTCCCTCCAGTTATTCCACGCATGGTCACAAACTTGGTCACAATGTTCTTCAATTTCCTGTATCAACACTCGAGGGCGGAGTCCGTCACGTTTCGATTGTGCCGAGGTTGATTCGAAATGACGATGAAGATGACGATGTCGAAGTGTCCGCCCAGTTTATCATCCCATTACAGACTTTAGTGTGTTTTCTGCGTTTGCGCTCTGTGCTCCGACACCGAACTGGCATCGTCATCACTGTTTGACATCACTTTGAGCCAGCGACAAGATTATATTAATGGTCTGCTAATTGTCGAAAACGGCGATAAAATGGTTCATAAACTCCGATTGCTCTTCTTCTTCTTCATCTTTTCGCAACACTCTCCTCCGGCACGTACTTGATTATCAGTGCCGACACAGTGTGATTGTGTGTATAAAAGGGTTGCGGGCAACCGATTTGCACACAAAAAAGGCGTTATCTGCGACGGAGAGGTGAAGAATTTCCACTTCTGATAACAAGACTCGCCGCTTACTCATCGCGTTTTATAGTGTGTCGTCGCACTTGTATTCAGCCGATTTTATTCGTTTTCGCCTATTTTCGGGTCATACAGTACCCGGCACTCGACTCGTTTCTTCGAGCACACAATGATTAGAGGGGGCGCGGTTATCAGTCCGTGCCCATTCGTTGTCAGATGATTTCGATGTCTCCTCCTGTCCTTTTGTTCATTCTCCTTCTTCTCTTTTCTTCTATTCAATCAAATATAAAAGACCGAAATTTGGGCAGTTATCAATTATCATCCTAGAAACGTTTGATCACAAACAAATTGGTTTCTCTTTTGTTATCAGTCCCTCGCTCTCCGGTCTTAAACATAACCAACACCTCCTCATTCACTCCTCATTTCAGGGTAATGCTGCGGAGCCTACTCGTGCTCGCCTTCCTGGCGGCATCCGTCTTCTCCATAGTCCCCAACCACTACCATTTCCCGAAACTGCTCAACAAGGCCGCTCGACGCAGATCCAACGATGCCGTCAGTCTCACCGCCGCATTCATGAACCAGAATCTGGACCACTTCTCCGGAAATCTTTCCGGAACGTTCACGCAGAGATACTTCTACTCGCAAGAGTTCACCATCCACCAGAAGACCGCATTCCTCTACGTCTCCAACAACGGGGACTTCGAGGCGGGAGTGCTCACCGACGAGAGGAACCCCATTGTGAAGACGGCCAAACGGTTCGGAGCCACGACGTTTGCCCTCGAACACCGCTACTACGGACTCTCGAGACCAGTCTACAAGTGAGTTGTCCTTCTCTCTCTCCCAGATAACCAACGCCTTCATTCACAGCTCCTACGACTCGAACAGTCTCCGCTATCTCAACTCGTTCCAAGCCATCCAGGATATCATCTCGTTCATCAAATTCGCGAACACCGAATTCCAATTCGATCCCGACGTCAGATGGGTGCTCTGGGGAGCCGGATACGGAGGAGTCATCGCCGCGGAGGCTAGGAAGTGGGATCCGGTGACCATCTCGGGAGTCATCTCCAGCTCTGCCCCACTCGACCATCTCTACGACTTCTGGGGTGAGTGAGAAGAAGAGATCTTGAACTTTCGAAACCACTGACTTCCAGCATTCAACTACCAGGTGGAGCAGATTCTGCTGCAAGAGGGCGGTTCCATGTGCCGCGACAAGATCTCGCAGGGATTCGCCGACATTCGCGTAGCGATGAGGACCCCGGAAGGACGCAGCAACGTCTCCGACCTCTTCCAACTGAATCCCCGTCTCAGTGACACCAATCTGACCTACAACGACATTCAGATGTTCTATTTGGCCATCGCCGCTCCCTTCCAGGAGATCATTCAATTCAACAACGACGTGAGTCATTTGATACAAACTGATCCCTAGAACCTTCGAGTTTTCAGTTCAACCTCTCCATCAGCGACCTGTGCACAACCATCGACAAGAGCAACTGGACGAACATGCAGGTCGTCTACCAGGGATACGTCTACTTGAGTACCACACTCACCGGAGCCGTTCAGCCGATGACCACCTCCTACCAACAGATCGTTTCTGATCTTGGAAACCCGAATCCCAACAGTCAGTACTGTGAGTTTAAATCGCTTATTATGACAAGTGCTCATTTCTGATTTTCAGTGGACCAACGCATGTGGCAGTGGCAAGTGTGCACAGAGTTCGGATGGTTCTACACGACGAACAACAACGAGAACGGCATGTTCGGAGCCGTCATCCCGACGAGTCTCTTCATCAATCAGTGCGTCGACTTCTTCCCCGGCGCCAACCTGACCGCCACTTCCATCCGAGACCTCACCATCGACTACGGAAACTTCTACATGGGAGCCAACACGTATCAGGGAACGAATGCGGTGTTCACGAACGGAGGACTCGACCCGTGGAGCGTTCTCGCCAAGGAGACCACTGCCGACTTCTCCGTCGTCGCCTACGTCATCCCACTGGCTTCGTTCGCCGCCGACTTCTTCCCGGGAGACACCAATAACACTTTCATCAATCAGGCGCACGCTCTGATGGCTGAGAACATTGCGCAGTGGGTGTATGGACCACGCAATCCGGTGACGTTCATCAACACGACCATCCCGTGGACCCGTCCAAAGTTCGCAGAGACCTCGACCAGAGCGCAGAAGATGCAGGCCAAGATCGATGTCGCGTCGAAATTCTCGAAACTCGGCGACGACGTTCCGTCGAAGAAGACGTTCCCAGAGCCAAAGTTCAAGAAGGTGTTCCTCGGAAGACCCCCACACGGATTCGTGCCCGATCCGGATTACGACGACACCCTCCCATACCCGCCTGGATTCGAGCAGGGAACTTTCCGACAACGATTCAACCACTTTGACAACACAAATCCAAACTACTTTCAACAGAAATACTTCAAGAACGCGCAGTGGGCGAAACCGGGAGGTCCGAACTTCCTGATGATCGGAGGGGAAGGACCGGAAAGTGAGCGGTGGGTGCTCAATGAGAACATCACCTACTTGACGTGGGCCAAGAAGTACGGAGCGACGGTTTACCTGCTCGAACACAGATTCTACGGAGACAGTTTGGTCGGGTGAGTTGGGAAGAAAGATTGGGACAGAGAAGAGAATGAACGCTTTTCAGAGACAACACTGACTTCAGCCTGTTGAGCTCTCTCCAGATGCTCTACGATCTTGCCGAGTTCATCAAAGCGACCAATCTGATGACAGGAAACAACAACCCGTGGATCACGTTCGGAGGATCCTACTCGGGAGCCATGTCCGCGTGGATGAGAGAAGTCTTCCCTGATCTCGTCACTGGAGCCGTCGCCTCCTCGGGACCCGTCTTCGCGAAGACCGACTTCTACGAGTACCTGATGGTCGTCGAGGACTCTGTCCGTCGCTACAACTCGGGTTGCGCCGACAGAATCCAGACCGGATTCGACACTATGCGGCAGTTGTTCCTGACCAAGGAGGGCCGTCAGAACTTGAGCGACATCTTCCAATTGGATCCAGTGTTCGGAGAGAACGTCACCGACACCGACCAGCACTACTTCTTCTCCAACGTCTACGGAAACTTCCAGGGAGCCGTTCAGTACTCGGGAGACAACAGCGGACCGTACGCCAACGGATACGGCATCCCCGATATGTGCAAGATCATGACGAACGACTCGAACACCCCTCTCCAGAACATTGTGGCCTTCAATAAGTTCATGACCGAGTTCTATTATGGAGAGCCGTACACCGGAATGGACAATAACTATCAAAACATGGTGGAAGACTTGAGGAACGCGCAGAGCAATGGACCCGAGTCGGCGGCAGGACTCTTGTGGACGTGGCAGACGTGCAACGAGTTCGGATACTTCCAGTCGGCTGACTCTGGAAACGGAATCTTCGGATCTCCGACCCCAGTCAAGTGAGTCCCTCTTTGTTCTTTTCCTCGCAGAGACCAACCTAACACTTGCAGTATGTACATCCAGCTGTGCCAGGATCTGTTCGGCAGCTTCTACAACCGAAGAGTCATCGACAACCTCATCGACTATACCAATTACCATTACGGAGAGCGCTTTTTCTACCGCGGAACCAATGTGGTGATGCCGAATGGAAACGTGGATCCGTGGCACGCACTCGGACTCTACTACCCGAACGACAAGTCTGTCGTTCCGTACCTCATCGACGGAACCGCCCATTGTGCCGATATGTATCCGGCGAGAGACGCCGACGTTCCAGGACTCAAGGTGGTGAGGGATCTCATCGACCAGAACATTGCCATCTGGCTTACTGCGCCCAACTCGACGACGACGACAAGCACCACTACGACAGCGTCGCCGACCGCCACATCCACTTCCACACCCGCCTCGACAGCCACGGCGGGAACCACTCCGACTGTTGCTCCAGGAGCCTCCACAGCCGCTTCCACCGCCAACCCCGTCCAATCCACCACCAAATCCGCCACCTCTGCCACCGTCCTCGTCTCGGTCATCGCTCTGATCGCTAGGTACATCTTGTAAAAACAAAACAACTTCTTCTGATATCTTCTGCATTTGCTTGTCATTCTACGGAGATAATTGTGTGAGCATTTCATCGCGCTCAATATTTCAATATAATAAACGATTCGAAAATAAGCTATTACTGCTGTGGTTTCTGGGCCGAATGAGAATCACTCGAAGAGTTCGTGGGTTCGCCCTGATTTTTCAACTATTTGTTGCCGATTCCACCGATAGAACTCGTTTATCTTCAAATTATTGGCATCTTGGAAGTGATAGTGGGTCAAAAGAGGTTCTTCAAATCCCTCTTAGAGCCCTCCAAAAGTTGTTCTACTTTTCACATTCCGACGACGAACAGCGGCAACATCAGACTTCACATGTGAGCACTTTGAACCAAAGTCTTTGATTATTTGCAGTCTTCCAAGAGAACATATATCATAATTATATATGCTCTCCCTCTCCCAATCACCTGCTTTCGGTGAGCATTGGTTACTCACACATCTCCAAAACATCGCCTCGCAGATGGCGTCGAATTCATCCATTTCGCCTTCTCTCCTCACGGGTACCATCCACTTCAATCAGTCCTACATGGAATTCGAGTTCGATTGGAATCAATTCCCCACCTACCTGGCAGTTGTTCCCTGGCTCTACATGATTCCCAGTTTCTTTATAATCCTTCGAATCTTCAACGTCTACTGGAGTTCCAATTGGCAGAGACCCGAACCGGGCAAGAATCAGCACGTCTTCCTCGTCATCTCCCTCTCACAGTTCACTTGTTTCGCGTTCTTCATCTTCGATTACATGATGCTCCGGCTCCCGGCGACCGGAATATTCACCTCATTTTGCGCGAGAAACGATCCGAATCAGACGCTGAAGTTCGTGTTCTTCTTCACGTTCTACATCAACTACTCCGCAATGATATTTCCGTTTCTGATGCCAGTCATCCGTCTAATGATTGTCGCCTTTCCAAGGTCCCATAACAAGGTCAGGTTTCCGTTGCAATGAATGAAATCAAAACTCTTCGAGTCTCTCTTCAAAATCAGCTGGAATCGTGAACTTGCAGATCAACACCCTGCTCGTCCGTATCGGAGTTCCCGTCATCCTCATCTATCCAATCTGCTTCACATTCTTCCTCATCCCAGCAGTCGGTGTGTGCAAACAAATCGGACATCCCTATCCATTCGGAGCCATTTGGGTTTACTATGCTGGAGCAGCGTTCGGGGTGAGCGTCATGGTGATCCCACTGGTCTAAGGTGACAACTTTTGGAGTGTGATCTACCACTTGGAGAAGTCTGTAATTATCTAGAGTTATGAATAATTACGGGGAGAGAAAAGAGACTGTTTCACGCGACAAAGATTTCTTTGGCTGGAACATCAATTCCAACGTTTTCAGCTGCGCAACTCGTACTTCTACCTCTACAACACTCTCTTCTGGATGATCGCCTCCATTCTGGCCAATGTGCTCCTTTTTCTGAAAGTCGCAAAGGCCAGATCTCGACTGATAAGTCTCCAGAAGAACGGCGTTTCCTATCGAGCAGAGACCTCGATATCAATCACCACTGTCTCGATGATTGCATTTTATGTTACCAACGGGTTATTTGTGGTACGAGTAACCCACTTGGAATTGAGAAACAGGGGTTTCAGCTGATCTACATCCTATTCTACGGAACCAGTCGCTACATGTCCTACACGACGATCATCCGTCCGTTCGGGAACGACATGCAGACGTGTATCGTCTCTCTCGTCTTCTATCTCACTCATCCGGTTTTCCGGAAGAAAAAGGAGCTGGATGTGGTGGTGTCGACGAGTTCGTTCAAGTGGAGACTGAGAACTGGTTGATGTGTCATTTGATCTGGCCAACGATCTTTTGAAAGTGGAGGAAATTCATCACTTCTGGAGAGTCTCCTGAAATAAATCACCTGGTGACTCGGAAGCATGCTTTCTCTCTTCCAAACTTCATTCTGGCCCCCTCTGGAATGTCAACAAACTATTCCATTTCGCCTTCTCTCCTCACGGGTACCATCCACTTCAATCAGTCCTACATGGAATTCGAGTTCGATTGGAATCGATTCCCCACCTACCTGGCAGTTGTTCCCTGGCTCTACATGATTCCCAGTTTCTTTATAATCCTTCGAATCTTCAAAGTCTACTGGAGTTCCAATTGGCAGAGACCCGAACCGGGCAAGAATCAGCACGTCTTCCTCGTCATCTCCCTCTCACAGTTCACTTGTTTCGCTCTCTTCGTCGCCGATTACTTGATGCTCCGACTGCCAGCCACCGGAGTATTCACCTCCCTCTGTGCCAGAACTATTCCCAATCAAGAGCTGAAATTCGTGTTCTTCTCCACGTTCTACATCAACTACTCCGCAATGATATTTCCGTTTCTGATGCCAGTCATCCGCCTAATGATTGTCGTCTTTCCGAGGACCCATAACAAGGTGAGTCGTAGCCTTGAACAAGAGCATTTGAAACCAGGAACTTCCAGATCAACACCCTGCTCGTCCGCATCGGAGTTCCGGTCATTCTCATCTATCCCATCTGCTTCACATTCTTCCTCATCCCAGCAGTCGGTGTGTGCAAACAACTGGGACCACCCTACCCGTTCGGAGCTATCATTGTTTACTACGCAGGAGCTGCTTTCGGGGTGAGAACGGCGGTGTACTCTTCTTTTTCAAAATCGCGTTCAAATGAACTCAGCTGCGCAACTCGTACTTCTACCTCTACAACACTCTCTTCTGGATGATCACCTCCATTCTGGCCAATTTCCTTCTCTTTTTGAAGGTCGCAAAGGCCAGATCTCGACTGATAAGTCTCCAGAAGAACGGCGTTTCCTATCGAGCAGAGACCTCGATATCAATCACCACTGTCTCGATGATTGCCTTCTATTTGACGAACGGCATATTTGTGGTGAGGAGCCGATTGTTTTGCCTTCCGGAATGCCCCCCAGTTTCAGCTGATCTACATCCAGTTCTACGGAACCAGCAGCTACAGCTCCTACACGACGATCATCCGGCCGTTCGGGAACGACATGCAGACGTGTATCGTCTCTCTCGTCTTCTATCTCACTCATCCGGTTTTCCGGAAGAAAAAGGAGCTGGATATGGTGTTCTCGACGAGTTCGTTCAGACGGAGACTCATGTCATAGCCCAAATTAGTCTCGCTCGTGTTTTTCCCCCATTTGGCTCCAGTTCTTTGCCCCCCGGTGATTTATTTTCAGCTGTCTAGGCATACAAATGCTCCAGTTTCCCGGGTTTCTCACATGTTTTCCAGAGTGTGGAAATAAAAACATACGCACACGGAACAGAGCGAAAATCTGTTTCCAGACGGTTCCCGGGTATCCTGAATACGAGCCAAACGGATGAAATATACATAGAGTTGTACAAGAATAATCATAGTGATACGCGGAAATCGTGCATATCAGTTCTTTATCATTGAGGAAGAACTCTCTCTAATCAGTGCCTCATTAGTCTGTTCCCGTTCGTTTTGCAGCTGCCTTTTGTTTTGTCAGCCTTTCCCCTTCTTCTCAGAACTCAACGAACCAATCCAATATCACAAATGCTCCATTCTCGAGCATAATAACCCTCCGTCGTGTGCCCTTCTCTCCCGTAAATGGATGATTCAATTCATTCCAATCGATCTTATGCCCAATTCAAGTTCCGACTCGAACTCTCGTTCCCGCTTCTCCTGGCACTGATCCCAGTGATCTACGTGATACCAACTGTGATCATTGTGCTTCGGATACTATCAGTGTTCGTGAAAGCGGTGATAACGAAGGCCAACGTCAACATGGACATGCACATCTTCCTTGTCATCGTCGCGTCGCATCTGATGGTGAGTGATTTGATAGAAAATGCAGGCAAGGGCTGTTTACTTGTACGAAAAGAAGAACTCCAACTGGAAATAATTCGGTTGATTTTACTGTTTTCGGAACTGGCACCCGATTGGCAAGTAACACTTTGACACTCATGTTGACTTGTCAGAAAGAAAAAGGAAGCCAACATCATTCCTGAAATGTGAGAGTGTGCTGAAAATGTCTGCCAATTTACACCCTGCGCAATGTCAATAGGACACCAAACTTCCCCGTTTCAAAGATTTCTGAAAGAGATTAAGATTGTATTTATTACTTGCAGAACGTGGTGTTCTTCACCTCCGACTACCTAATGTACCGGCTGCCAGCGACGGGAGTGCTCACTTCCTGGTGCTGCCGCTCCTCGCCTTCGCACCTCCTCTCCCTCATCGTCCTCTTCTCCTACTACTCCGCCTACACCGTCATGATCTTCCCATTCCTTCTCTCCTTCATTCGACTTCTCCTCATCATCGCTCCAAACTCCCGTCTGACTGCTCCGATCCTCCGACTCAGTCTCCCTTTGATTCTGCTCTACCCGATTCTCTTCACTTTCTTCTTGATCCCGGCCACTGGAATCTGCAAACAACTGGGCGAACCGTATCCATTCGGTTCTGTCATGATCTACTACTACGATTCGTATCAGGGGATCCACAACTCTCCGTTGTTTCTCTCGAACACTGTCGTCTGGATGGTTCTGTGTCTGCTGATCAATGCGGTGCTCCTTTCGAAGCTCTCCAACTTCAATTTCCAGCTACAGTTAGTCAAAGAGTCCAACCGCGTCCCATTGGATACATTTCCAGATCCTCCGGCCACTCGAAACCCTCCTCCAGATCCAAAAGCGCCGAGTTCTCCATCACGGCCACCACCATCTCAATGCTCCTCTCCTCTCTCCTCAACTGCGTCTTCGTCGTTTCCTACCTCACAATGCCACTCTACATCAACTACATGACCATCGTCAAACCAATTGGATCCGACTGCGAACTCGTCGTCTCCCCGTGGATCTTCTACCTGACTCATCCGGTTTTCCGGAGACGACAAACCGGAAAAACGGAGCAAACGATGAAGAGTGTGATGCTGGTCAACACTCTGTGAACTCGGCGAACTTTTGATTCGTCGTGATTGTCAGGTTTATGGACAGCTGATTGAATTGTCGAAAAGGGAATGAACTTACGGATATTTTGAAACATTGAATCTAATAAATATGTAGTTGTAACATGTGTTCATTATATTGTGCAATTAAGCGTGTTCTTTTTTTCTAAGTTAAAGGAAGGTGTTATATCATAACTTATATGTGAATCAAAATGTTCACAGTTTCAGTGGCTTATGTTCAGATGGAACGTTTTAGTTATGCAATCTGTCAATTTTTGATAGAAGTATTCCGAAACCGTTCTGTATGGTACAGTACTGAACGTTTCGGTTTCCGGATATTCGGATGAACACGGATAGTTCAGGAACTACTGGTTATGTCTGTTTTTCCGTCCGACTCGACAACCGTTACGGTAAAAATGCTGAAAATTGAATGATCAGCATCAAAAACAACCGCGAACTGTCTGTCTGAACTAAGAGTTACAGTAACAGTCGTTCAGCTGTGTTTATTCGGGACCTCCGAAGGCCAGCGAACGCTTCGTCTCGCCCCCAACACCAATTCGAGCGGTTTCGAGAGTGGATTTGTCAGCACTTGTTCAGTCGTTGGTCTATATCGAAACCTCTCAATCTTCGTGTTGTTTCTCACTTATACTCTCGCATAATCTTGCACCACCTTCCAAGAATCGGCTTCTGTGTCCAATCACACCCTCTCGTCTGACGCAACACTCCCTCCTTGACCTCCCCCCTCACCGCTCCAGGATCTAATCAAATCCGCGCAATTTGCTGCCCGAATAGCCAATTCCGCGTGTCTCCCGCACCTATTCTTTCTTGCTCTTGATCTTTTAACTTCCGACTGAAATCGTTCCCGAACATGTCGAAAAAGTCAATCTTCGGCAACGACACGTACATGGAGTTCGAGTTCGAGTTCAACAAGTTTCCAGTCTACATCGCCCTCTTCCCCCTGTTCTATGTCGTTCCGACGGTCCTCATTGTGATCTACACAACGATGACGTTCTTCGAGCACTTGTTGCGGAGGAAGGACACGATCGTCAATCCACACATATTCCTCGTTGTCACCTCGGCTCACATTGTGGTAAGGGTTGCAGAATGAAAGAATCACTGACTGATAACAGACACAATGATCCATTTCCAGAATCTTCTGTCGTTCCTGTTCGATTTCCTCGCCAATCGTCTCCCGGCCACTGGACTCATGACTTCGTGGTGTGCTCGGAGCAACCACGAGTCGCTGCTCATCTTCATCCTCGTCACGCACTTCTATCTCGATTACCTCGCAATGGGCTTCCCGTTCTTCATGTCCGTCCTCCGTCTCGTCTTCATGATCTTCCCCAACACGCATAAGTTTGTGAGTGCCTCTCCTACTCCTTCCAAGACTCGTGTGTTCTTTCCAGATAATCGGCCGCCTCCTCCGAATCGCCCTCCCTCTAATCGCCATCTACCCCGTCTCCAGCACATTCTTCCTGTTCCCAGCCAGTGGTGAATGCCGTCAATTGTACCCTCCCTACGAGTTCGGATCCATTTTCATTCACTACAGTGGAGAGATTCTCGAGGTACGAAAGCCTTTCGAAATTGTCCCTTTTTCTTCGAACACGTGCGTTTGTGTGTTGTTTGAAGTGAATAACGAGTTGGAAACGAGTACAACGTCCGATTGATACTTTGGAAAAACAAACACATAAGCACGATTTTTGGCTTTTTCTCTGGCAACTCTTTGATTTCAGCTTCGAAACTCACCATTTCTGCTCGGGAACATTGCATTTTGGATGGGAATCACAATCACAATCAACATATTGGTCATTTATCTGGTGGCCCAGGCAAGAAATCGATCGACGACGATGACGTACAAGAGCAAAAAGAGCCGCAAGGCGGAGCTCTCGATCACTCTGACCACGTTCGCAATGATCCTCTCGTTCTTCATGAGAGGCATCTGCTTGGTGAGTGTTCGATACTCGATGCTCATCCTCAACTACTACTTCGCTTCAGATCCTCTATCTCTCCGTTCCGAGTCTCGCCAGCTACCTGGCCATCGTGCGTCCCTTGGGCTCCGATGCTGAAGTCGTCGTCTCCCCGTGGGTCTTCTATCTCACGCATCCGGGCTTTCGGAGAAGAGCGAGAAAGTCGACTATCACTGTCGGATTGTCTGTTAGCTTGGGTTCCGGAAGAAAATGAATGATGTTTTGTTGGAATGAGTCTCGCAGAGAAGAAGGAGAGCTTGCGAATTCTCCGAACACTTGCCCCTAATTGCATCTTACGAACACGACTTCCCGGTTTCTTATGAAGCACTCTCGGGAATCAAAAACCACGTTCCGCCCTCTGAAATACACCCTCCCTCACAGGTGGCCATTTTCAAGAGACATATAATTCCTCTTCCTACTTTTAAAAATACCTGTTTTCTAGTGATGGTCTCTGGATTTTCCGTTTCGTCCTCGTTTCGATGGCTTCGCATTTTCATGTTCACAATAGTTTTATCAACATCATTTTTCCGTATTCTCAGGCCAAAAACCCAAAAACGCAAAAAGATTACGAGTTTTTAAAGTTTTCACGGGCGAAAACCACATAAATGTTCACCGCTTCATCGCCGGAAAATAGGAGAACGGAACAGGTGCTTTTATTATATTCGCCGCAGAAAAAGAACAATAATAACATCCCATGGCATATTGCACAATGACTCAGCTGCTGGTTGAACGCGGCATTGGTAACCTCTCTTCCGTTCTCTTGTTTAATCGGCGTCTTTATCGAGAGAAAAACGCAACGTGGGTACAGCTGAGTTGCCATTTTAAGCGAAATTTCTATTTTCACGGCCCAATTGTGCGCTGAGATACTTCAAAATTTCGTATTTGCCGCAAAATACCGTATCGTTTGAACGGACGTTTCTTTTTTTGCCGGCAGTGTTGAAGAACAACAAATTGACTTGAAAAACACAAGTTTGCGAAAGATGAATTCAGCGTGACCTAGTTTCGTGATGACACGTCATTTCGCGATGGGACCCCCAATCCACAAAGAGCTGGGTCATCGGGCCACATTCAATAGAATGGTAGTATCGGAGCCATCCGTATCGAATTTGACTCTGAACTGCTTGTTTTGGCACTCTCTCGCCCACTTTCAGAGTTAGAGACAATCACCTTCTATGCAATGCCGTCGTTGGTCTTCTAGTGTTCGGTCGACCTCAACACACAGAATCACTCCATATTTCTCTCGAAAAATGAGATTTTTGTTGTTGCAGAATTACGCTGTGATGAATAACGGTTCCGAGTATTCATCTCCACCCCCCATCTTCCCCCGTCTTTTGTTTCTCATAGGTTGAATCACGGACCATTCCTTCTGTTTCAGCATTTCCGAATGACGTCGCACTCGATCTCGGGCAACTCTTCCTACATTGACTTCCGAGTCGATCTCACGAGTTTTCCCGCATTTCTGGCGGTCTACCCACTCTCCTACGTCATCCCGACCACTTTCGTCATCTTCGAAACGACAAAAGTGTTCGTTTCGAGTGTGTTCTCAAAGGGAAAATACACTGGACTCGATCCCGAAATGTTTCTCGTCATCACTCTCTCCCATATCGTGGTGAGCCCAACTGAGTCCTGAAAAACAGAGAACGACGTTTCGAGAACTTTCAATACTTTGTATTCGACTGCCTCGTCAGTCGGTTCCCTGCGGCCGGATTCATCACCTCGTGGTGTGCCTCCAACGACCCGTGGCTCATTCTCATTCTGCTTCTCATCGTCGACTACTACCTCTACTACATGTCGATGAGTTTCCCGTTTCTCGTCTCCACCATGCGCTGCATCTACATGTTTTTCCCATTGACACATAAGAAAGTGAGCAGAATGAAGGGGATCACTAGAAGATACCCTCGAAACTTCCAGATGATCCGGTCCTTTCTCCGACTCGGTCTTCCGTTCATCGCCCTGTGTCCCATCTTCTCGACATTCTGGTTGTATCCGGCAAGAGGTGAATGCCGACAACTCTGGCCTCCCTATCCATTCGGATCTCTTCTTATCCATTACACTGACGAAATCAAACCAGTGAGTTCCCTCCCCCAAATACCCACAAAACGAGTGACTTTCGGATGAGAAACACGCCCTTCTCGTTCGCCAACATCGTCTTCTGGATGGGAAGCACTGTGCTCATCAACTTTCTGATCCTTCTGAAAGTGGCTCAGTCGAGGAGATTCTCGATTCAAAGTGCTCAGACCCAAAGCAAGAAACGTCGAGGAGCCGAGTTATCGATCAGTCTGACGATTGCCGCGATGGTCGTCTCGTGTGCAGTGAGGGCCGCGAGCACTATCCTCTATATCTTGTGTCCCTCTCTCGCCAGTTACCTTCGGATCGTTCGACCGCTGGGATCCGATTGTGATGTTGTCGTTCCGCCGTGGGTGTTCTATTTGACTCACCCAACTTTTCGACGAGGGAAGAAGCAGAAGAAGATGGTTATAAGCAGTTTATCCGTTGCGAAAGTGTCAAGTATCAATTGAACGAAGATAAAAGAAATGGTAAATACTGAATTGGTGTTCGATATTCTGAACACTTCCCGCTTCTCTTCTTCTCCTTCTCCAATCAGCTTTCTGAGTTCATCCGTTCAAAAAAGAATCCCTTCTATCGCCGTCCACATTGTTATGTCCATCTGGTGAAACAGAAACCAATGATAGAAACCGATGAATCGTAATTATCACTTGTTTTGCTTCAGTTGGGTTATATTTCCAAAGTGTTCACTTATCGGATGATGTTACCTACGTTTCTTTCTTATCAGAGGAATCAGCTGACGTACATTTCTGATTTGATGTTTTCCCGAGACTCATTGAACCAAATCATTTTACTTTTTTTTTCTTATTCCGATAAACCGAATTCCTCTAAATTACGTGCACGTTGGACATTTCGCGGGGGGAGGGAAGTCAATCTAATTCTGCATTTCGGAGAATGATTTCGGAAGAACAAGAACAGGCAACGAACTGAAAACACAATTATCTCCGCCGATGTTCAGGAGGCTCTCAGAAATCTTGGAACCTAGTGCAATAGCGCTCCATTGAGTCGAAACGGCACTAAAATTATTTGAAATGCTCTGATAATCAAGACACCCGAATTTGACAGAACTGATAAGTATGAGAGAATGAATAATCCGGGAAAGGGTTCCTAACTGAATATTCAATGGGACGAATCTTTTGGAAGTTCGCAGCGCTTCTTTCTAAAACTCTCTCTCTCTCTCTCTTTTTTACAATGAGAAGAACATTGTAGCTCAATCACTTCTAGAACTTCTCAACCGTCATTATTAAACATCCGAATGCGTTGGGAAGGGTGCACAGGTGGGCGTGTCGTTCATTCTTCTGACGCATCGTTTGAAAATGAATTCATTCGTTTCGAGATCCTTCTACGGGAGCTTCGGAGCGGTTTGAACTCGCCTGAGTGTTCAACGCTTAACCATATGCTCTCGTAAATCGACACGAACCACAAGCTTTAACGTTGAATACTCAGGCGACGCCGCGAGCAGCCAAATTTAAGAAAATTGCAGTCCGGCAGCGCGGGAATTCAAACCGCTCATCTCCGAAGCTCCCGTGTCAGTTAGCGTGGTTTGTTCGCTTCGATCCAAGTTCAGAAACAGTTCAAATCACTAACTAAAAAAGAATCCGAACTTGTTAAACTTCAGAAACAGCAACTTGTTCTCGGAACGATCAGACGACTTCTGGAACATACTCTCCTGATCTACATAACTCGTAAATAGGTACATTGAATTTGCGGATATCCGGGAAAACGTGGAATTAGCATACTCGTAACCTTGCCACCCAGACATTTTATTGGATTTATTCACATTTTGAATGACGTCGCGCCGTCGAAATGTTATTTCCAGAAACCCAAGCTGGCTGTAATCTATAAAAGTCACGCGAGGAATCGAAAGAAATCTCTCTGAGCGTTCTTTTTCAAACATTCACACAGTTTCATTCCTCACAATGTGAATGCAATTGGAGTTCGTTTCAACTTTTCATGGCAGATAAAATAACTTCTGAATGAACTTACACACCTCTCTTGCTCTCACGTTCAACACTATTTTACCATTTTCTGTGTCTTTATAGGTGGTCTTTTAGACGTCACATCTCGAGAAAGCGGTCCAAGGCAGAGCCATAACGTTGCCAGTTCATTCCGAATGTTGTGATGAGAACAAGTTCATGAATTGACCATTGTTAGTCATTTCTGGACCAGTGAATAACAAAACAGAACACAGACACGGAACTCCACATTTTCAGCCGTTAACCCCTTGTTATTCCCGCTGTTCGTTTATGAAAATCACAAGTTGTCATTCCTTTTCCTTTGCTCGTTTACTCAATAGAACCCCTGTTATCCTCTCCCCTTTCAGATATCACTTCCAGAAGCCATCAAATGTCAGTCAAATCAATAATCGGCAACTATTCGTACATGAACTTCCAGTATTCTCTGTTCAGTTTTCCAATGTTTGTGGCAGTGTACCCACTGCTCTACACTATTCCAACCATTTATATCATCTACAAAACGACAAGAATCTACGTGGAAGATGCGCTGAACGAGAAGACGAGAGTCGGTTTGGCGCCGCAAATGTTCCTCGTTATCACAATGTCTCATGTCTTGGTAATTGGTTTTCTGTTGTCAAATTGTGTCGTTAAATTCGAGAAAATCTCGACAATGAGACAGTTGGTTTCAGCGATTTCCAAGACACGGCTCAAATTTGAATCAAATAAAGCAAATTCTCGAAAAATTAGTAAATGATTAACGACAATTTCACGATAGATCTGTACAGACTTTTGCGAAAATTTATCCTTATTTGTCGCGAGTTTTGCAGCAATGGCCGTTTTAGACATTCCGCGACAGTGCTACAGAAAATGTTCGACAACGGGTCTCGCAGCGATCTCTCGTATATCTATTCCAACACTTTTTCGACATTTTCCCTTATCGAAAAAGTTGCATTTTTCGATATTTTGCAACAATGCGAAAATCTTTGAAAAATAGATTTTACGAGAGATCGTTGCGATACCTAGCGTTGACTTTTGCGACATTGTATCGGTCGAAAAGTGTTTGAATAGTCTATAATAAGCGGAACTTTAGGCAAGTTTACAAGAAATCGCAGTGAGTCGCGGTATTCGAGAATAATCTTCTTTGTTTCGAAATAAAGAAAAAGTGTTCCGAAAGTTTTATTCAGTTTTTAATTTTTGAAACCTGCGCAAACGCGCTCCACTGGATTCTGTTGGTCTCGCCACGACGACTATCGTCTGTGTCTCGTGTACTATATAATCGGTCGTGAAGAAGTTTTGAAAAACGATTTACAACCGTGCTCAGCTATCATAAATATCGCTGTTTATCTCTGTTCCAGAACATTCTCCGGTTCGTCATCGACTGTTTGTCGCATCGGATTCCAGCGAGCGGAATGATGACGCCGTGGTGTGCTCGAGGCGATCATCATCTCGTTCTGATCACACTTCTCATTCTCGACTACTACGTGTGCTACATTTCGCTCGCCTTCCCGTTCATTGTCTCTTCCATGCGACTCGTCTACATGTCGTTTCCATGGACAAACAAGAAGGTAGAGCAGCGAACGGTCGAAAGAACACTGGAGATCACTCCAGATGAACAACCGTCTCCTCCGAGTGTGCCTTCCGATGGCTTTCTTGAGTCCGATTCTCTCGACGTTCTGGATGTTTCCAGCGAGAGGAGAGTGTCGCCAACTCTATCAACCCTATCCGTTCGGTTCCGTCTTTATCCATTACACTGGAGTGTACCTACCTGTGAGTATACATTGGATACACGAAATATCGAATTTTCTCGATTTCAGTTGAGAAACGCACCGTTCTTCCTCGGAAATTTGATATTCTGGCTAGGAATCACTCTGCTCGCCAATTCGCTCGTCATCGTGAGACTCCTGAAAACGCGAAGTCAATCGTGGCGGCTGACAGTGGAGAGCAAGAGTAAGAGAAAGAAGACGGCCGAGTTGTCGCTCACTCTCACAATCGTCTCGATGGTCGTTTCGTGCGGAATGAGCGCAGTGTGCACTATCATCTACATCTCGTTTCCCAGCATCGCCAGCTATTTGGCTATTATCAGACCGTTGGGATCTGATTGTGACGTCATCATTCCGCCGTGGGTGTTCTACCTGACTCATCCGCTATTTCGCAAGAAGCCGAAAGTTGCTCCCATGTGGGTGAGCCAGGTGATGAATGCGTCACTTGTGCTTAAACACTGATATGGACCCGAGACCAAAAATGAAACGTTTCACAAAATCTTTAATTCACGAGAAACCTAACTTTGAGTAGAGCAGTTTTCCATTGTTGGGAACTGGTATTTGATAAGATGACATCGATTCTATTCAGAACAAGGACAAGATTTGATATGAATGAAACGGCGAGAGGGCGAAAGTGTTTTGGAATGCTCCACATAAAAAATTTTTCAAGTGAATTTGCATAAAATACAGGGAATAAAAATATGACATTTGCTCAAAGAGATGAAAAATGAAAGGGGGGTTTTTTTAAGTGAAGAGGGGAAAGTGAAGTTTTTGGAACCGGTTCGCTCCGCCGACTTAGTCGAAGAGGACACTTTTGAGGTTCTCATTGGGAACGAACGCCGAGTTTCTTTCCCTGGCGACGTGGAAAGCGGCTTTGACGAGAGGGCGAATGTGAATGGCGAGTGGAGATATCGAGGATCCGTTGTCTCGTTTAGGTTTGTTGAACGTGTAGTATTTCTCGAGAGCCAGAAGACATTCTGTAATTTTGGAATTTTAGAGTGAACGAAACCGTTGGAGCCCTACCTTTGGTTGTGAAATCGAATCCGAACAATTTCTTTTTATTGAAAACATTCCGAGTTTTATCATCACTCAAAATGCGTCTGACTTTCGATAAGATGAATTCTTCGATGCTTTTGTCATTCCGAACGAAGTTATCTCTAATTCCCATCAGTTTGATTTGTTTTCCAAACTCTTTTGCGTCGATCTCCTTGAGTATTTTCCTATGATTTTTTTCCGGATCATCTTCATCCGAAACAATGTCTGACAAAATTTCTAGAAGAGAGGAGAATGTGCAGCACGTCATGAACGGAAGAACTCGATCCTAAAGGTTCGAGATGGCGTAGGAAGCAACCGTTTAAGACTAACCTTTTTCTCGGTAAACTGCTGGATTTTCAGATTCAATCCTTTTTCTATTCTCTCCCAAGACTGCCTCCTTTTTCTCTCCGCCTCCTCTTTCTGCTCATCTGTCGTCAGTCCTTGTTGCATTTCTCTGATCTTTTTACGCCGCGCATCGCGGACTTCCTTCGATTCTTTTCCGATATTCAGCGTCTCCTCGACGCATTTTATCTCGCTGTCAATATTTGGCAACGAGTCGAACATTTCCTTTGTGCGTTTCTGAAAAAAACTTTTTCATGAAAAACAATGCGAAAAATAAAACACACATCTTTCGCGGCAATAACCTCGTCGTCCATGAAGTCGATTTCGGAAATAATACTGTCATCGGAGTCGTACTGTTTTCCTGAATTTCTGACACTGTTATCGTGTTCTAAGTTTCTCGAACTTACCAGTGTCTCCACACAATGCGAAGAAGAGTTTCTCTAGATCTGAATTACTGATAACTCCTTTGTCGTTTTTCTGGAACGAGGGCATCACTTCTCCGAGAGTCGCGACCTTTGTCTCTGCTGTTTTGTCGTCTCCAGACTCCAATCTCAGCGCTTTTTTGATTGTCGCTTCATCGAAATCCATCTCAGGCGACTTCCGCTTTGAAGATGACGGCTTACTCATCTGAGATATTTGAAATAATTGAAGAAAGTTGAAGAAGAATTGAAGAAGAAATAATTGAAGAAAGGCTTGTTTAATGAACGAAAAGAGATCAGATCAGGCTTCGTCAGTAATTTTTTCAGTAAAAAAAGGCGTAAATTTCCGAATTCCCGAAAAATTGTTCTTTGTTTCGCAAAAACGGTCAAGAATTAAAAAAATTACAATTGATTTTGCTGAAAAAACAAACAAACTAGAAAACGGAAAAATGAACAGTTGAGTATTTCACAACTTCCGCCCGAGACCCATTTCACACAACATCGTTATGCGTCTTTAAAAAAAAAGTTTCTGAAATTAAAAGCCGGAAAAATTTCCGTCGAAAATTTTGGTAATTCCGGAAGAACGGTCGCTTCCGGTTCCGACCAAGCCTAGATCAAATGAGAGAATGCAGATATATTATGAGTTCGCCGCGTGCATGGACCTCGATTTTGGCGCGAAAAGTTTTGTAATTGTCTGCGTCTCTGAAATTTACGCGCTGTCTCTGTTTCGTTGCGGGACCTCCGCCGACGCCGCAACTGCAGAGTCCACGCTCGCGGCAAACTCATAATAACGCGTTCTCTGTAAGGATCGAGTATGGTCAAAAGGGGGTGTAACTGTTATAGAAGAGCTAGAATCAATAAATTCTAACAGTATGTTGATAGGGACTAGTACTACCCATGTGCACCGACCTAGCCTCCTGGCTCCACCTGGAGGAATACCGTAGGTGCTCAACGAGCATAAAATCGACTTTTTTGTTTGTGCTCCAAAAAATTCGAAAAATTCTGATATTCAGGACTGTATTCACGTAAAAATTTGCCCCGAAAGCACACCATGCTTGAATTTGACAGAGAACATTCTATATATTTATATAAACTGCGAGGAAACAGTTATTGAAGAAAAAAAAACAATTTTGAGTTTGAGAAAAACAAAAAACTTTATAAGAATTAACAAAATACCCGCAAAACGAGAAACCTATGTGAACAAAACTACACCTAAAACTGAAAATAGTATTTAAAAATGAGGAATCTTCGAAAAGACGTCTATCACCAGTTCTTCTCCAATGGCGACTCGATCACGTATCCGCCAAGATCGAAAACAGCGCGACCGGCGTTCAGAAGGGACGGATTGAACCGAACGAGTCCGAAAAGGTCCGACATTGCGTCGAGTTCGAACCACGTGGCACGGGAGAGCCTGCAAAAAACCTCGGTAACTGGTGAAAACGACGAATGGCTTACCTTGAACAAATGATTGTGGCCCACGCGAGCTCAATGTCGGCATTCCTCAATCCAATAGAGTACGATCGGGATGCCCTTGAAATCGTCGAAACCATAACCAAATTGTTTTTCAGTACGTTGACGAGCGTCTCGAGACTTCCGTAGTCTTGTTCGATGTTCTTCCCTTGAGAAGTCAGCAGTTTCGAGACGACCACATTGATGCGAGCCATCGAGAATTCGAGATTTTGGCATGCCATCTGCAGAGACGGATGCGCGTGCTCGGCAATGTAGTGGCTGAGTCCCGGATTCCGCAGCTCGTCAGCGTCTTTTTCGTGTTTCAACCATCGTTTGAGAGTACTCACAATTCGCTTATGAGCTGTAGACGTTGCCCATGTAGCAATAGTTGCCAGTCCAATTTGCTCAACATCGGCACTGTCGTCGACGATGGAAAGGAGCGTCGTTACGTCACGGTAGATCTTCTCGTGAGGGAATGACGCATCGCTGGCGGCCACTCCAATGAGCTCCAGTTGCGCAGAAATCGTTGCCTGCAGCACATCTCGAGTGAGCATTGAGAGGAGGGAGTTCTCAATGTCAACCACGACAGAAAGTCCTTCATCGATGAGTCCAGCCAGATAATAAAGAGACGATTCTAGAGAATATACTTTCAGAGCCAGATCGGTGACAAGTCTCTGGGCTCTCGAGTCATCCGCCAGTGTGCTTCGATTTGTTGTTCGACTCGGCGTTCGATTGCACCACAGACTCAATTCTCGCAATGTTCTCCTAGCCATTCCGATCGTGGCCGCCGCAAATGGCATCCTGCCACTTCCAGCCAATTCCGACGCGACTTCCGATCCACTCCCAGCAAGTCCAAGTTGGTTTTTTTCAGTTACCAAAGCTGTGATATTGATTTTTCCGACGTCGACACCCTTGAGTCCGAATGTCTCGTCGCGTGTGAACTGAATTTTGTCCGTTGTTCCCAGTTCCGCCTCGTCGAGAAGAAAACACGTCGTTTCGCCGTTGTTCTAAACTTTACTCAATTATGAGACTTAAATCGCGATTTTTTGTATAAATTTCTAATAGGACAGAGAAAATAGGCTTACATTTGCAAAAACGATGTAAAAGTTGGCATTATGCTGTCCGATCACTCGAATATTCTCCCCATTAAGCATTGACTTTCCAGCTGGACCGGCGGTTTGCTCACAGCTTCCCGAGTTTGAATCCTTCACAATCGCCACTGCGGGTCTCACTTTTCCAGAAGCCAGCGCCGGCAAGTACTTGTTTTTCTGCTCTTCGCTTCCGTAAATTGTCACGATATTGGCGGCCAGGAGGGACACGTGAGCGTTGGTGTAAATGTTCCAGTCAGCACTCAACTCTTCAAAAACCTTTGAAAGGTCCTTGTTGTTCATTCCGATTCCGCCAAAATCTTTTCCGACGGCCAAAGAGAAAATGGCGTTACTGCGCAGAGTGTCGAGAACTTCCGCCGATAAGTGACCATCTTTCTCGATTTGTTTCGGATCGACAGACAGTTCCAGCGATTTTCTGAGTATATCGACAAACCCCTCAATGTTTCGAACGTCGTCTGAGTCTGTGTACTCTGGGTAAATCATGAAATCCTGCAAATTTCTATTCATTACATAGCCCGTATCATTTTCGATATTCCTCACTTTATCAAACTTGTTCATCGCAAATCCTCTCGAAAGTGACCTTTTCTCGATGGGAGCAGAGTTATCAAGGGCTCGAATAGCAAATTTACTGAAAAAAAAACTGGCGATATTTCAAGGAAGAGCAACGCAAGAACTCACCTCTTGTTGCTCGATTCGACGACTTCCTTCGATTTTGCTGCATCGCTGAGATTCCTGATGGAATATTTGTGCAATTTGTGCAATCGGACGAGTACCCGATTCATTTTTCAGCGATATTTCCGGCCAGAAAGCACCGAAAATCGCAAAAATGAGTGAAAAAAACGAGGAGGGACGAGGAAAATTGCAGAGAATTTTAGTCCACGGCCACCCATTTTTTGAGCGGGAATGCCGAATTTGAAGGCTGCGAATGAGGAAGATTCCGGTTCAAATTTTAAAATGAGGAAAAAACAGAAAAAATACGTTGATTTTCAAAAATAATAAATTTGAAAAATGAATTGGGCACTCGTCCGAATGCACAAATTGCACAAATGTTCCATCAGGAATCTCAGCGATGCAGCAAAATCGAAGGAAGTCGTCGAATCGAGCAACAAGAGGCGAGTTCTTGCACTGCTCTCCGTTGAAAAATGAGTTATCGGCAGTTTTTTTCAGTAAATGCGCTATTCGAGTTCTTGAAAACTCTGCTCCCATTGGAAAAAAGCCACTTTCGAGAGGATTTGCGATGAACAAGTTTGATAAAGTGAGGAATATCGAAAATGATACGGCCCATGCAATGAATAGAAATTTTGTAGGATCCTTCGAGTTCAACAATGGGAAACACGCAAGCGTCGAACGACGGGAAGCACGCCGACGTCTACACCGACGGATCGTGCAGGAACCAGGGACTTGCGAACGCCAAGGCCGGATACGGAGTCTACTGGGGAGAAGGTGAGTGTCTGCGGAAGAGAGTAACTCATTTCATGTCCAGGCCATCCGAACAACTGCAGCGGCGCCGTCTCGGGACATCAGGATTCCAATCGTTCGGAGCTCCGTGCCGCCCAGCAGGCCATCCGAACTGCGTCTAAGCAGGGATACTCGGGAGTCACCATCCACTCGGACTCCCACTACGTCCGCGATGCCGTCGCCAATTCCGCCAACTTTCAGAAGTGAGTCCTCGGCATTTTCAAGCGCAATTCTCCCTTTTCCAGAGCTCCGGCCGTCAACCGCGACCTTCGACAGTCGATCCACGCGATGAAGTCGAATGTGAACGTGAAAGTGAAACACGTGAAGGGACACTCGGGAAAGCACGGCAACTCGCAGGCTCACTCGCTCGCAAGGGCCGCAGCCAAGAAGTGATCTAACCTTGTTGTTTTGTGCCTGATAAACTGACAAACAATATCAATTCCCTCAGTTTCCGCCCTCTAACATGCCAATCAGAGTGAGCAACGGCGCCCTCAGCTCTTCGAATCACCGCTCGCTTTGCTCACCGCTAATCATTGCCACTTTACTGATTAGTTTCATTTCAACACATTCGACTGTTCATTCCAATTTGCTCTCGTCACTGAAATCGCTGCTCTTTCGAACAACCGCAGCGACGTCGTTGACACAACGGAAACGGCGCCGCTGCAGTTGTTCGGACGATCTAGTTCATTTCATTCGAGCTCCGAAGGGTGGCTCCAGAATGGTCCGCGTATTCGATCAATGTGCTAGTAGCCCTTTGTTGCGTGCACTGGCATGCTGAAATTTGAGGGCACCGGGTTTCGGGAGCATGTCTTTCAAGGCTTCTCTGATCAATTCACAGTCGGGCAGTTCCTCGTTAGAAGTGTCTAGAATGCCGGCAATCCGAGTGCATGCCGTCGAAGATGTGGATCACATTGATCCACTCACTATATTTGTGAGTTAGCGTTACTCGTCATACCTTGAAATCCAACGTAGCAGTTCAGTTCATCGGAAAAATGATCTACGACACTGTTGTTCCGATCTTCTCCTCCCCGGATCCGCCGCCTTCACCACCTCCGCCAACGACTCATCCCCCGCCGCCTGCTCCAAACGGTCCGAACGGTCCGACACTTCAACTCGTTCCCCCGCCTCCCACACCCGAACCCACGACGGTCTCTCCGACAACTGGCCTCCCCCTGTTGGCCATCATTTTCTCGTTGGTTGCGTTCGGATTCTGTTCCCTCATTCTCGCGTGCATCGTCATTCTGATTCTCTACAAAACACAAAAGGGAAAGAAGAAGGATGTGGTGGACGAGGGAGAACCTGCTCCTCCGCAGTCCCCTCACTGACCAGGAAAGGCAGTGAGTCGCTGATTAAAACGGTCTAATCATTATTCGTCTGTTTATACTCGCTTGATTTTTAATTTCACTCTTTCCAATAAATAGTTTGAAGTTAACAAAGTACTATCGCACAGCTACAATGTGTTGAAACCAAACTAATCAGTAAAGTGGCAATGATTAGCGGTGAGCAAAGCGAGCGGTGATTCGAAGAGCTGAGGGCACCGTTGCTCACTCTGATTGGCATGTTAGAGGGCGGAAACTGAGGGAATTGATATTGTTTGTCAGTTTATCAGGCACAAAACAACAAGGTTAGATCACTGCTTGGCTGCGGCCCTTGCGAGCGAGTGAGCCTGCGAGTTGCCGTGCTTTCCCGAGTGTCCCTTCACGTGTTTCACTTTCACGTTCACATTCGACTTCATCGCGTGGATCGACTGTCGAAGGTCGCGGTTGACGGCCGGAGCTCTGGAAAAAGGAGAATTGTGCTTGAAAATGCGAAGGACTCACTTCTGAAAGTTGGCAGAATTGGCGACGGCATCGCGGACGTAGTGGGAGTCCGAGTGGATGGTGACTCCCGAGTATCCCTGCTTAGACGCAGTTCGGATGGCCTGCTGGGCGGCACGGAGCTCCGAACGATTGGAATCCTGATGTCCCGAGACGGCGCCGCTGCAGTTGTTCGGATGGCCTGGACATGAAATGAGTTACTCTCTTCCGCAGACACTCACCTTCTCCCCAGTAGACTCCGTATCCGGCCTTGGCGTTCGCAAGTCCCTGGTTCCTGCACGATCCGTCGGTGTAGACGTCGGCGTGCTTCCCGTCGTTCGACGCTTGCGTGTTTCCCATTGTCGGACTCGAAAGAATAAAAGTTTCAAAGGACGAAAGAAGACTTGTGGGAGAGAACCAGCGAGGCGCTCTTTTTATGTCTGCCTATTGCTCAGCCTTACATTGTTTTTCTTCGTTGACACCCCCCCCCCCCCCTCTATGTACACGTCGAATTGTGTGGGAAATATGTCGAAATGTTCAGAAGTTCAGTAGATCGTGTATTCCCTCCGTTTCGGGGGGAGGGGATTTGTTTGGTATGAAAGTTTAGCAGGGGAGGGGCGGTTGAGAATCCGAAAATATTCTGCGGATGCTCCTGGACCTAGAGAACGTTCCTATTCTCATCTAAATATAAAAAACCGTTTATATAATTGCATAATCAAAACAATTTATTGCATAGCAAAAACACGCAAAAAAGTACATACAAATACACTTGTCGTCGGGAAATGGAACTGTTTTCCGGATTCCGGGGGGAGTTGATAGACCTGCATTGGTTCCGTTCATTTTCACTAGTATCGTTTTGTTGTCCGTTTTGAGTTCACTCGGTCTTTGTTTTCTAGAGATCATCGTCTTCGTTTCCTAAGCACACGGCAGTTCGATCTTCCGAATGAGCCGCGAGAGACTACGCGAGAGAGTTGGCCGAGATGTTGCGCACGGCGACGAGAGGTCGTGTTTCGAAGCGGGCCGAACGACACGTCGATCGGTCAGCGCCTCCACCTCGTGTATATCTCGTAAACGGTGCCTGAAACGAAGAGCGTTGTGGAGGGGCGAAAGAGAGAATGCGGGATAGGAAAGGAAATTAGAAAGGCTGCTGGACTATGGCTAGAAACGTATGAGTCTATATGAGCGGATAGGGGGGAGGCGACAGAAAGCGACTACGAGGTGTAAACAGAGAAGAGCTTGCTCATTAGCCCTCGCGAGAGTAATTCATTCTCGGAAGTGTTCTGCATTTCTTGTTGATGTCTCGTCGGCGATAAACTCGCCGCGTTTGAAGGTCACTACTTGACCTTTTTTCTATTCTAAAAAGTCAGTGTCTGCGCTCGCTCCATTGCGAATGGTTGGCTAGAAGTTGAGCATGAAAGCTCGGCCATGAGATGTTCGCAATGGAGCTACGATACCAATTTGAACTCAAAAACATTGTCAGTGAGGAGTATACGGAACTGAAGGTGTGCTCTGTGTGCTCTGTGTGGTGGGATCAACTCAAATCGAAGGAAAACGAAAAACCAAGCGAATTAAGGAGAAAGAGAGAGTGAAGGAAAGCGGTGTGAAAAGTGAGAAAGCAAGAGAGAGAGTCAACTGAAACCGTGGGTGGGCAGAATCTCTTACAGCAGTCTTCTCGTCACTCGACGCCGGATTTATGACGCCAGAAAAACGCGAACGATTTCGGAAACTGAACGAATGTTTGATGAATTGGAGGAGGAGGGGATTAGGTGACATCGGGGAGGGGACAACTGAATGAGAGGGGGTGTCTTGGGAGAAGACGTACCTTCTGCTGGTGTTGTCCGTCAGGAGACGGAACTCTTTGAATGCCACACACGGCAGCAGTTTGGAGGAGAAGTAACAGAAGCCCTCGCGGAAGCGAGCGTTGCGGATGAAGTAGATGACCGGGTTGACGATCGAGTGCAGCATTGCGAGTCCGTGGGCGAACCACCTGGAAGCAGGCAGCGGATCAGAAGGATCGGAAGGGGAGCGGACTCACCAGAGATAGAGGATGTATCCCCAGCTGTTGATGTTCGGGTAGAACTCGGGAATGACGTTGATGAGGATGAGGAGGGGCAGCCAGCAGAGGGCGAAGAGCGCCGAGATCAGAATCACCATGGGGACGAGCTGCAAGAAGTACTATTCAAGTTCCGATCACTGTTTCCTATTCAATCCAACCAAAGTACTATTGGAAGACACCGAAATGGCATCGCCACCGAGGAAAGCTCTGCCGGAGGATCATTATATCTCGCGATTGATAAGCATTATGGGAAAGTTGTCAACAGCAAACTAGTAGATCATAACTAGGACTACAATTTTGCTGTTGACAACTTTTTGATATCTTTCATCAATCTCGAGATATAATGATCCTCCGGCAGAGCTCTCCTCTGAAGCGGTGTCATTCCGATGGCATCCGATAGTGAATTCAATCGAAACGGTGCCACAAAACGTTCTCATCGTCACCTTTTTGACACTCTCGTGCCTGTCCACAATCATCTTCTTCGTCGCGCCGTTCTGCATTCCAGGCACCCGACTGTTCCACATTTTGATGCCAATGTGGGTGTAGGTGATGATGAGGACTGCTTGGGGGACGATGTACTGGAGGATGACCACCATCGACGAGTACACCTTTCGTACTTGTTCGCCGGCGTCGCCGAAATACGTCCAGTTCTCTCCACAGTTCTCGAGTCCTTCTTGAATTTCAAAGGACCTTGTGGTGAAGAGAAGCGGCAGAGCCATTAGGATGCTGAAGATCCACGTGGCTGCGACGAGGTAAAGAGCTCTCCTGGTGGTTATGCGAATGTTGGGAGTGAGGACGAACATGATGGCCATCCAGCGGTCGAAACTGATCACGACGAGGGTCCACGCGGAGAGGAAGACGGCCATCGCCTGAAGGAACGCCAGCAGCGAGCACATCATCGAGCCGAAGAGCCAGCGTTGATCGTCGAAGATCAACACCTGCCAGTAGCTGAACGGGATGCAGAACACTGATATCAGAAGGTCGGCTGAAAATGAAGAAAACCCGAATTAGACGCACGTCTGATTTTCTTGTTGTTATTTCCAGACGATTCCAGGGAGAACTGGCTGGAGGGTGTGGCTGGAAATAGAACTCACCGACTGCCAGATTCAGAATCAGTATGTTTGTCGCGGTTCGCAGTCGTTTGAAGTACATGATGACGAGGATGACGAGCACGTTTCCGTAGACGCAACACACGCAGAGGATACTGTAGAACAGGATGCACAGCATCTGCAATCCGAGATGGGATCTTTGGTGTTCGTTTGCGTACCATCGGATGCCATCGAAATGACCCCGCAACCGAGGAGAGCTTTGCCGGAGAATCCTTATATCTCGAGATTGATAAGAGATATCAAAGAGTTGTCAACAGAAAACTTGTAGTCATAGTTATGATCTACAAGTTTGCTGTTGACAACTTATCGATATCTCTTATCAGTCTCGAGATATAATGATTCTCCGGCAGAGCTCTCCGTGGTTGTATGGTACCTTCCAACAAACGTCACTTTTCCCTTCCTAGACTGCTCATTTGCATGATCTTGCACTCTTCACGTCTCCCTGCTCACCTTCATTGTAGGCGTCAGATAGTAGATGTTGAGGATCTCCTCGACGTGCGGATTCTCCGTCGTCGCCTCCTCCTGCCGCGTCATCATCATCGTCGCTGTGGTCGTGATTCTGGCGAGCACGCGGCCACCGCCTTCGTCCATATCGTTCGTGTGTGGCGCTGGAAACGCGTGAAATTCGTTTAGAAGGGGAGAACATTCGAACGATACGAAGAGATAGAGAGAGAAAAGGAGGAAACAATTAGGTAGAGGACGGGGAGAGGGGAGTAAGGAGAAGTATAAACAAGGGTCAACTCGGAGTGATCAAGTTGAGAGAGAGAGAGAACTATCAGCAACTACCAGAGAGAGAGAGAAGAAAGACCAAACGGAACGGAGTGGTGGGTGACGATGAAAAAAACAAGTGTCGCTTCGGCGGCGACGCTTGTAAGAAAGGAATGGATAGAGAGAGAGAAAGGAAAAGCAAAACGAATCGAATGAGTAATTATGTCTGGAAGAAGAAGAAGGAGAGGAAAACAGCGAGAAGCTAGGCGAGAATTATTTTTGAGGAGGAGGGGACGGGGAGGGCGGCCCTTCGCTTGAACATCGCGAACTTGGTCGCAAGAACAAGGGGAAGATCTTTGATTTCTCAGCACCTTTTTGGGAGGCTGCGTGGTTTGCAGAGGGAATTGTCGATGTTCTACTGGAGATAAACGATTCACTGTACTCGAAACAATTACCGTTTCTAGAAATGGATATCTTCCGAAGGCGACCAGAGCTCATTGATTTATTGATATTGCGACTATGGGCTAGAAAAGATTACAGTAGAGGGTTCTCCCGACAAGTACACGAGTCTAGAGATGCTCAATGGTTTCCGGAACAACGTTCCCCGGGACATCCGACTAGTGCCACCTGCATCGGATCATTCTTGGTCGGAACCGGAAACGGAATTTTCGAAATTTCTAACGGATACTTTCCCGACTTTTCATTTCGGAACTTTTTCCTATCTGATCTTCAGAAATTGCTCCGAAAAAAAGCATACCATCTCTTCAAGAAATGAGCAACGACCTCCGAAGGATTCTTGCGACACAAAGTTGTTGAATTTGAGGTTTTTCGACTGAAACGACTGAAAACCCGCGTTTTTTCTCGGAACTTTTTTCGGTTTCCGAAATTTGCGAGACATGTCATTTCCGACCAAGCCTGCTTCGGGTGGAATTCAAAGTTACCTGACAGGAGACATCTGGCGCCTAAACTGAGAACGGCCCGTTCTCAGGCACTGCTTCATCCATCGCTGAGCCAACCGTTCTTTACATCGAACTCTGATCGGAATGACCAGGTCACTGTTTCTGAAGTTGATCTGAAATGGCTGAAACGGACTTGATAAGTAAGGAAAGTTACCTCCGATTCAAAATAGTCTGAAAAGTAGAAGGAGAGGATATCCAGCTCTCGGCGTGTTCGCAAACGAAATGAGTAGTAGTAGTGACCCTCCTGCTGGCATTTGACCCATGATCCATCAAGATCAGCGGGGGGAATGCAACAGGAGTTGTATTAGTTTACAAATGCACTAAATACACGAGAAAGCGGGAATGAGAGATAACAGCAGACAAAGGACAATTGGCTACTTGAGAAGGGCGGGTCTTGTCGAAAAGTGCAGGAAACTGCTGCATTCCAGCTACTATCTCTTATCATATTTCAGAGAAATACTGCTCCAAAAGAAAGAGTCGGTTTGTATCCGGTCGGGTGTTATTTGGAGATCGGAATGATTCTAGAATCAGAGAGAGAAGGCTACGAATCGAAGGAGCGATTCTGGGGAAAACAGAAGAGAAGTGGGGGGAAATGATCCAGGTTGGGTGGGAACGGAGAATGAGTAGGTGGATGTGGATGTGGATGTGGAGTACGATTTCACACAGTTTCCATGAACTTTTTCGTGAAATTGGGTGCGTGGGCTTTGCTCGGTTTCAGACTTGCCAAAAGCCTGTGTCACTTAGTTTCCGGAAACTTACCCATCCGAGAATCAACTTATAACCACATTCAACGAGCACTTAATCAGCTGAAAAACGAACATCAACTATTGGAGACTACTTGAAACCGGGAAAAGTTCTCCCTTTTTGCTCAGCGAGTCATGCCAAAGTTGCCTATAAAATGTGAGCTCTGACTGGTGAGGGTGAGGGTGTTGCCACTGTTGAGGGTGTTGCCACTCCGGCCACTGTTTTCGTGGTCTTCACGGTCTAACGGATTCGGACTCGAGATTAGACGGTTGCTGGCTCAATGATAGGGTTCAGTTCTTCTTTTTCAAGAGAATTCACATGTTGTCGTGAGAGAGAGAGAGGGAGAGGTACTTTATGACTGTAGCACTTTCCTACTCCCGGAACTGTGATGGGTTTCTTTTCCTTAACTCTCTTTTCGCTGCGAGACCCGTCGATACCGACGTTTATGGGATCGTCTGCATTTCCTCACATCAGAAGTCAAAAACACAACGAGAATCAGAAACGAGGATACTATTCGAGATTTTGTTGAAACAGAGTAGTCAGATTCTCTTCCGGATCGCCCAAACGTCTTCTTCATGTCTTCCTGTCGGGGAAATCAGAGAATAAAGAGCAGGACTCCGAGTTGCACGTCTGGTCAGAAAGCGCACATGAGAGAAGGACGAGGAGAAAGGATGCGCTAATCAGGAAATGATAAGAGAGATGTGTTGAAGAGAGCACGTCTTTCGCCACGTGCTGCTCCGTCCGCCTACACCATCGCTCTTCGGAACACAGACGCGACGTCACTCATTATGAGACTCGGAAAGTGATCTTGAGAGTCGGAAGAGGGAGCATGTGAATGCGAGAGGGAGGAGACAGAAATAGGAGAATGAGAGACAAAACACGATGAACAAGGACAAACGAGCAGAAGACAACAATCGAGGAAGGCGAGGAAGAGGTTCTCACGACGCCTCGGTCTGCAGACTTTTCTCAATAGAATACCGAAAAGCGGTGGTGAATAATTGAGTTGAGGGGGGAGTGTCCAGGAGGGCATAGGTTAGCCAACGGTCAATGCCAACGAGGAGATTCTCACGGTTTGTATTTGGAGAAGGGGGAGGAAGTATATAGATGAGAGGAAAAGGGAAGTACTGTTTCAGAAAGTGGAGAAAACTTCATGGAATAATAGTGAGACAGTAATCCAATTATTGCGACAAACTCACAAGTGACAATCATTTTCGGCAAGTGACAGTCATGATTACCGTATTTACTCGAACAGAGTGGCATGCCCTTCTATTGTTCAACACTCTTTTTTCGAGTGCCGTTCTATTTGAGTGGATACGGTAGTTGGATATCACATTAGAAGAGTGTTCGAAATGCACAGAGTTCACTGTTCCAGGAGAGGTTCTTCAAGTTTTTTTTTGATGGACTCTCATTTTTATTTTCATAGAAAACCCCTCGGGATAGACTGATTTTTTGAGAGAGGGGATCTGACAACTGGAGCTGTGCCGTGGGAAAGTTTAGAAAAAATTACCTGTTTCAGATTAGTCCGAAGAATAGGGGAACAGTAACGTTGGCATTATAAGTGTATCAAAACGATTACGTATATTCTCGAATAGAGCGGCACTCCAAATGTTGCCGGAGAATCATTATATCTCGAGATTGATAAGAGATATCAAAAAGTTGTCAACAGTAAACTTGTAGATCATAACTAGGACTACAAGTTTGCTGTTGACAACTTTTTGATATCTATTATCAATCCCGAGATATCATGATTCTCCGGGGCAGCGTTACTACTGAACTCGAACTGAAACTCGAGTCATTCTGTGCGGGATTTACCGACAATGTTACTGATTTTTTGCTATTTTTTGCACAGAATTACAGGGGATCAAGAGTCCTCCTTGATGATCGTATTTCGCAGTTTCGACACTCTTTTCCAACGTAACTATATATATTTACGAAAGTTCTCGAAAATTTACTAAACAAATTTACCAAAGACCATCAGGACCAAGAGAACTTTTCAGTCTGATTAATCGAACTTTAGATAATCAGAGTTCGTCTTGTGCTGCTGCGAAAGAGATTTTCAGAGGGAAAAAAACCAAAAATCGTCTACAAGTGGACCGGAATGACCTCATTATCATCGCGAGAGAGTCACACAAAGTTTTGAGGCATGAAGAGAGAAAGAGCAAAGAGCAAACGAAATCTGATACGACGGTGTGGAGAAGACAGAGATGACGTTGGGGAGGGGTAAGGGAAACTGGATTGAAGGAGGACCTCTGCGAAGGAATCATAAGAAGATACTTGAGTCATGTGGTCAGAGACACGGTCCACAGGGGGGAGGATACTTGAAAGTGCAACGAGAGACTGAAACAAACTGTTCTTTGGGAGGGGAGGGAAGGAGGAAGGAGAGAAGTGGAGGTTCCAAGAAAACCACTGAAAAACGAGCGAGCGAGCGAGGGAGGCAAGGTGAAATCAGAAATTCTAATCAGCGGCCAACGAATTCACGAGAATTATCCAGTGAGACCTTCGAAAAGACACCCCCAAAACATCCTCGAGGAGCAACGTCTTGGGACGTTTCTCCATAGAAACACATTCTGGCCGCACTTGAGAACTTTCGTGGAAGCAGTTAGTTTTCGTTTCGAAATTGGAGATGGATTGTGAATTTGGGCATTGGGACGAACGGTTGGAGTTATGTTTGAGGGAAACACACTCTTGTAATTGTTTATTCACGGTTTTAAGGCAAGAGGTGTGAAAGGAAAGTGAGAGGAACTGAATGAAGAGATACATAATCAGTCGACCCGCAAGAGATCAAGATGCTAAGAGAGAATTCTGAAATCAAAAGAGAACATTTGTATACGGGAGCTTTGAAACGGGAAAGTAGTGATGGTCGGGTGTCTTCATAACCAACTGCGAACGGCTACATTTTGTGCTCTCTGACTTTCCGTTTTCCGACAACTTCTCGACGTCATTTCTGTTTGTTGTTGTGTGACATTGGGGCCACAGTTGAAAGCGCGCTCTGCTGGACTAAATGTCGCGATTTTCGCATTTTCAAGTTTTCAAAAGTTTTTTTCAAAAAAAAACAAGAGCATTGCCAAAATGATTAGAATTCATCTATTCGAGTTCTCTGAAACGGAAAACAGTGGAAAACTAGCTAAGCTCTAGTCTGAATACTACGAAATATGTGCTTCTTGTTGCCATTGATACAATTTTCCTAGATTTCGAGCACGGCGTTTGGAACTTTGCAGGTTCGCTCTACGGAAGATATTCAGTGCTTGGAACGCTTTGTCTATTTCGTATACTGAGAGAAAAAGGAAAAATACAGAGAGAAATGTGACCGATGGAGGCAGGTGATACGTTCCAGAGACTGATGGTAGCAAATTGATGATTGCAAGTGCGCTCTAATGCACTCAATCGAAATCAAGCAGAAGAGTGATGAAAGAGGCAAGTCGTGGTATCATCTCATCGTGTTGGAAGGTTGTTTGAGTTAATCAAGGGACTGCGAAACGGGAAATAGAGGGGAAAGAGGGAAACAAGTTGTGGGATTTGGAGTACTTTTGATCAAGGATCGTCAGAAGACCCTCAACCTCTCCTACACCTTCACAACCCCTCCGTGTCTTTCCAGAGAACACATGTAGTATCCACAAAACAGTAATCCTACCGTCAGCTCATCTGGAGCCCACCCAGAGCCCATCCGGAGGCGGAAAAGTCCAGAAACGAAAAGTCGTACTCTGTCTCTCTAGAAAACTGGCGATGCAAAAGGCGAATGTGCAGATTTGAGACGCCTACGAATAATTATTTGCTCTCAGCGCCTAAATCCCCCCTTATAACTGCCCACTGGCTCTCTGTTTTTGTTGTTCGCCAACGTCAGAAACCCTCGAATTTCTCCTCTTCTTCACGTGCATTCCAAGGTCAGAAGCCCATGGAAAACATAAGAAGATGGGAGGTAGATCATAAAGTTACCGATGGAAGAGACCCACAGAAATAGAAATAGTGTGTGTGTGTGTTATTGTTGGTTGTTCTCTCTTTTCTAGATGGGTACGTGTAGATAATGAACGAAAATAGGAAGACCAATGAATCGAGAAGAAGGAGAAGGAGCAGCCGTGGCGGGAAGGAAGATGCTCTTAATCTCATTGTGAATTCAGATGAACGAGCAAAAGAAGGAGACGGAGCAGCAGCATCCGTTTTGTGCTCGTTGAGCCCACACACACGGCGATATTTTGAAAACGAACGGAGGCGGAGGATTTGGGATTCTGCACGAGGATTCGCCGCTACTCCTCGAGATTCCAGAAATGATGACAGGGACGGTACGATAATAAATGGGATTTCAAGAATCCCTAGAGCTCGAATCTTCTACTTCGGAACATGGGCAACTTATTCTCCCTATTGTGTCCTAGATATCAATTCTTTTTCATTCTATCCATTATTAAATCATTAATAATTTAGTTCAAGTGAAAACCTTAATGATTCTCGTGAAACTGGCAATTGATCAAATCGAGATCATCATGGAAACACCGTTAAAACAAAACATGATTCAGACTTTCGTACCATCCATGTCTCCCAATTACACCTTCGCAATTCGCAGAACTCAAACGATTGACACCGACATTTTTTTCTGGTTTACTCGATTCATTGAAACGGTTTTGTTCAGTTTGGAATTGGTTATCTTCTGCTGCGGATATCCGAGTTGTCAATCGTTTCATATAACATGTTTAGGCTACTGTATTTCCAGAAAAGCTGCTGAATATGTCGAGATTGATAAGAGATAACAAAAAGTTGCCAACTGCAAACTTGTAGATCATAACTAGGACTACAAGTTTGCTGTTGACAACTTTCGGATATCTCTTATCAATCTCGAGATATAATGGTTCCCGGGGAGAGTGTGGGGTGCCGCTCTTTTCGGGGAAATATGATGGTTGGACTTTCGAAATTGGGAATTTTTGAAAAGCCCAAAAGTTATACAACATTCGGATGTTTGGACATCTTTTCAGTTCTCGAACACAAATTGAGCTTTTTCCCAAAAGAACCGTCAAAAATGAAGTGATCTCAATGGATTTGGGGGCTAGATTCTCAGATCACAATGCCTTTGTCAGTGGTTTTTGCAATATAACTGTAGGAAAAAGATGGGAGCAGCTAATCGAAAACATTGTTTCTAAATCTAAAACACTTGAAACTGAACATTTTGTGAAAATCGAATGATTAAAGACAGAAATCTGGACAAATTGAGTGAAAATGCAGAAATAGCCTCCGAAAACCGATGGGAGGCCAGAAATAGTGAGGGAATGGGACTGCATAGAGGGTGTCAAATGCAGATTTCTCAGAGTTCCCGTTTCAAGTGCGGGGGAAAACTGGGAGAATTTCAACCATTGCAATGATCTGTATTTTCCCTTATATTCATATCAAACGAAAGCAGCTACCGTAATCCCAAAGGAAGGAACGTGATTTTTGAAGAAACTCACTTCTGAGGGAGGAAGTTCAGTTCCTTGTGCTCTGGGTGCTCCGGTGGACGGAGAAAAAGAGAAAAGTTTCAAAATGAGCAGAGGGGGAGAAGTGCTCGAATTTCGGCGGAGAAACACAAGAATTACCGGGAGAGGTCAGCAGTTGGGAATCGGATAGAGTTGCACGACTGCGGGCTCTCTGTGCTCTCCGCCGCCGTGTTTTGGAGTGGCCCAGGTGCGAGAAATGCCTCGTTTCCAGGAAATCTGAAATTCGTTCGCATTTTTCACAAAGAACCCAATCAGCAGGCAGGCAGGCGGCGGAAAATAGGAAGAGCACAAATCAGAGATGAGATGGCTCCGATGACTGCTCAAATCGCTCAGATGGCTCAGATGGCTCTTTAAACAGTTGGGGGGAGTTCAAAAGGAGCATCTGAAAGTCATCGGAGCACGCGAAGAGCAGCGATGCGGAGAGAGAGAGAGAGCTCTCGGAGCAAACTTCTGAACCAAAATGAATTCAAATTGAATCTGGCTACTGCCCGTCTCGGAGTTTGCAAAAAAGTGAGCCTCACGAGAGGAAGCAGCACTTTTATGGGTTCCGTCCGCCCGTTTTTCTGACTTTTCCATCACTCGAAACGAATGGAAAACGAGAGAGAAAAGAGGAGGAGAGGGGGGTTTGGGACCGAAGATTCTTCGATTGATTTGCATAATTGTGAGAGGGCGAGGAGCAACGGAAATTGGCTACGTTTGAGAGAAATGAAGGACCAGAGAGAGAGAGAAGAGGAAGGGCTGGAGAAGGACAATGGAGAATTGGACGATGACGGACTTTCGGAGGTTACTTGTAAGTGGAGAGGAGGAAGCAATGATACTAACCGGATAATCATTGCCGAAGAATAATTATATCTCGAGATTGATAAGAGATATCAAAAAGTTGTGAACAGCAAACTTGAAGATCATAACTAGGACTACAATTTTGCTGTTGGCAACTTTTTGATATCTCTTATCAGTCTCGAGATATAATGAGGCAGAGCTCTCCTCCCATAGGCTACCGGAGTATCATTATACCTCGAGATGGACAAGAGATATCCAAAAGTTATCAACGGAAAACTTGTAGCCCTGGTTATGATCTACAAGTTTGTTGTTGACAACGTATTGATATCTCTTATCAATCTCGAGATGTAATGATTCTCCCCGGCGGCGTTTATGGTACGGCCCTGTTCGAGGAAATGCAGTAGTTAACAAAAATTGAATTTCATGATGGTTTGGCTCTTTTCTCTAGACCCATCCGCTACATCCCAATAAGTTGATGCTACCTTCTCTTATCCTCTGTATATTGTCGATTGTATTAACATCAAATGGTATTCTAAATGTTTCTGTTACACAGATTTATTGAAACCGTGAATATTGTTGATGATTCATGGTTAATAACAGTTTTTTTTCTTCAAAATGAGGTAATGTGCGTTTAGAGTTAATCAGGAACTCGATCGGATGAAAACCATTTTCTATTGGGTACTCTTGAACTGTTCAAAGTTTCCAGTTCTGTAAATAACACGAACAATTGGGAGTATACCTTCACAACACATGTTAATTGAGAGGGGGGAGGCCTTGTCAATGAAGAAGTTAACAATTTTTTCGTTTCACAGATTGTGTGAAACAGTACTTAAACTTCACTTGCAAACATTCTCCACTGCATTTCTCAAACTGGAACCGTGGAATGTTGAACAGGGCCGTCAAACAATTATTTCAATGATTGATAGAAAACCGTGATGAAAACAGATGGAGTTCGTGTTTATTCTGAGAAAAGAGAGGGATCTTGGAGATTTTGGGGAGCCTTGGGGATTCCGAACAGTCTCGGGATTGTTCAAGTTTTCAAGATTTAGCGTTTCATGGATTTCAGAAAAAGTTGAAGTTTAACTTTTCACTAGTAAATTTGGAAACGTGTGTCAAAAAAACATCCCCGTTGACAATCATTGGGGTTGGAATACAAATCTAGATATGACTTTGTTCGCCTTTGTCATTGATGCATCCACATTTCAAACAACTTTTGAATCAGTAAAGCTTCCAAGAAAAGACGGATTCAATTGGGGGGATTTCCCTAAAATTTGCACAAAATGCCCCCGAAAACACGATGATTTCGTGCATTTTGCACGAGCAAACTCTGTCCTTTCGGTTGACTTCGAGATACCAATCCAATTATTTCTCGCCGTTTTCCCTCGAAATGACGTCAGAGAGGGGGATACTAAAACAGGTAAAAGGAGGAAAAGTGCTTGGGAGAAGGAGTAAAAAGGAGAAAAAGGTTCAATTATCAAGATGAGGATTTCAGAAAGAGAGAAGAGTGAAAGAGAGGAGGAAGAGAAAGAGAGCGGAGGAGGAGGAGGAAGGAGATGTTTACGATTTTCAGACAGATTCAGAATCTGTGAGAAGAAGAAGAAGAAGAAGACGAAGAGGGGGGTTATCCCCGGGTGATCAAATCAAATTACGAGAAGCCGAAACGACAGAGGTTCCGAAAGTGCTCCAGAGAGAGAGAGAGATATTCATGTTCGTTGATAATAGTGACAAGGAAGAAGAAGAAGAAGACGTCGAAGATCAGCAGGAAGCGGTGTTAATAAGGACGTCGGAGGGAGGAGGGACGAGTCAATTTGCGAGCGAGAAAGACAATGAAAGGAAATTGGCAGTGACTGGTCAAGCTGAGCAAACAGCCGATGTGAACTTGGGACGACGACGCTGGAAGCACACGATCCTCCCGGCACACAACGAGATATTTAGAGGGAAGGTCTCTCGGAGCAGCTTGTTTAGAGGGTGGAAAGTCAACAAGAACCCGATCGAATATGGAAGCGAATTGGTCACGGTGGACGGATTTAGTGATGCTTTGCTCATTAGAGATGGACGTTCTACTCGAGGATACTGTTTCGAGGGAATAATTCTTGGAGGAGTTGTTCGATCGGAAAGTCAACGGAGGACATTTTGATAGTCGCGAGAGACCAATGCCATGTTATTTCAGGAAAATTGGACCATTGGTGAACCTAAATAATCAGCGAAAGTTCAACAGTCTCTGCAACGGAAGTCTACGATTGGGAAGCAGCTTCGCAACGTTTGAGGTCTTTTCCAGTCCTTCTCCGGGAAAGTGGTTGAATGAAACATTCAATTTTTAGCTGAAACCTTCGTGCTCCAGTTTCAGCAGTTGGGAGCCAACAAACGAAGGTACAAACCTTTGTTTGTTGAAATTGTGGGTTTTGCATGTGTGTTTCATCACCATCAATCAAATTCCCACCGAGAGAAAAAAGTTCAAAAGTTGTTTCATTGAAACAGGAAAAAAAAATCAAGATACGATACATTTTCCCACCAAATACAACACTATCGGATGAGATGGCCTCGCAAGAGAGCTCTGCCGGATAATCATTATATCTCGAGATTGATAAGAGATATAAAAAAGTTGTCAACAGCCAACTTGTAGTCCTAATTATGATCTACAAGTTTCATATTGACAACTTTCTGATATCTCTTATCAATCTCGAGATATCTATCCGGCAGAGCTCTCTTCGTTTGCGGGGCCATTCCAATGGCATCCGACACTTTCTGCGAGATAATGAAGCGGAGTTCTGATGGTTTTCGTGTTCTCAAAACTCAACAATCATCAATTTTCAGAAGGCTATCGAAAGAACACTGTTCTGTTTCACAGCTCTGCCAGAAAAAAAAGTTCACACATTATTGCAATTCACTAGTCCTAATCACAAGTCGGATTTCGGGGAAAAAAACAACCGAAAACTGAAAGATTTGAAAAAGGAAAAAGAAAAAGAGAGAATAATTGTGGAAAACTGGGATTCCCACAGAAGCCTTGGAAATACCATATCCTCTAAACGACAGTATTCCAGAAAATATAACAGTTTCGAGCGATTCGTCAAATGAAACTGTGACAACTGTCGACGATATGTGTTGCTGATTAGGTGATTACGACGATCCGATGACAAGGATTGTGGAGGCGCCGAGAACTTTGAGCCAACGCTTCTCCACCAAAAACTCTATTTTCCACACGACGCCTCCTCATATTTTGTCGTTTTCCGTGCGTTTTCCATGCCCCTTTACTGCCCGGGGTCCCCAGAGTTTTGGGCAGTTTCTGGAAGCCGAGATTCTCCGTTTTCTAATCATTTCTAGTTCATAGAGCGACCAGAAACGAAGGTAACTGTGTACATGGTGGGTTTCAGTTGCAAATTGAGCAGAAGAGAATCAAAAAAACAAGAGAAGTGGAGATCACATTGCGTCTTCTCTTGTCTTTGAGTAGAGAGAACTCATTTTGCATTCTCAATCCAATTCAGAGAGTGTCCGAACAACCGAAAGTACGTGTCTTTTTCAGTTGTCTGGGGCAGAGATTTGTTTGATTTCCCGCCTTTCTGGATGACAAAAGATCCCGAAATAGGAGTGATCATCAACAAGAAGTTCGCGTGAGAAAAGAACCTTGATCGTTTTTAGGGCTCGATATCATTGGGATAAAGGACAGAGATCACAAGGGAACGTTCTGGAAATCAAGCAGCTCCGTGGGGAGGAGAGAGGCGTGTTCTGGGACCATGACACCTGGCGAATCGAGTATGGTAAAGAGATGGAAACAGGATAACTGTTTCCTGAAACCGAAACGTTCTCATTTTGCTCATTCCCTCATCTAGTTTCTGGTCTTTTGGAGTGTTCGGAAGAGGAGCGAAAAGGAGCTGATTTGTTCCGTTTTTGGGGGGTGAAAATGTGTTTATTGGGGGGAGGAGGAGGGGTAGGAGGAGGAGGAAGAGGAAATACGCAAAAAACAAGGAACCCAACGGAAAAGAGAGAGAGAGAGAGGGGGCAGTTTATTTTCCACAGAAACGTTTATAAATATATTTTGGAAACGGAGAGGAGAGAGAGAGAATGAGGAAAGGAGGAGGAGGAGGAAAGACGGATGACAGTACAAGACGAAAGGAAATGGGAAGGAAGAATGAAAAATGAGGAGGAAAAGAGGAGGAAAGGGGGAGGAAGGAGGGTACAGGTGATGGGACGAATGAAAAAGGAAGGGAAAGTTGAAAAGGGAATGAATAGGAGAAGGGAATGGAGGGAGGAGGAAAGAAGGAGGAAAGGGGGAGGAAAGAAAAGAAGGGGAGGACAATGAGGAGGACAGAAGGAAAGAAGGATGAAGGTGAAGACAAAGTGTAAGAGAGACACAAGGAATTAGGAGGAAAAGGGAATGAAATGAGGAGGACAGGAGGAGGAAAGAGGGATGAACAGAGGAGGAACGGGTAATTGCAGAAGGGAATCAAACATCGAGAAGGCGAAAGAAAGAGGAAGAAAGAGGAAGAAGATGGGAAACTAATTGCACGAGGAGGCGATGGAACGGAGCAGAGCACAGGAAGAAGAGGAGGAAAGAGTGATGGTGACGGATTATTCAAGTGATCGAGTTGAAGATTAGAACGAGTGTTCCGAGACGGAGACCACACAAAACAATCCACAGCGGTACTTTGTCACTTTCTTCCTCCAACCAACGTCTTCTTCTACCCAAACATTGGTGTTCGTTTACTTCTTCCCTAAACACAGAGAGAGAGAGAGACCCAGAGAAGCAGACGGAAGGGAGCAGTGTGTGTGTGTGAACCTAGAACAAAAACGAAGAAAGTTTTTTTTTCCGAAATTCGAGAAATAGTTTGACCTCCTGTTCAAATATTGACCAAACTGTTTCGAGCCGACATTTCCGCCGCCGCCGCCGCCACCGCTGAGCCCCCTGATTTTCGACGGTTTTCGGTGGCAAATGAGCGGCTCTTTTCGCTCGGAGCGGGCGACACGTGGCACTACGTGTTAGACACAATTTGTCGGCTATTCACTTATTGACACACACCCGAAACGAGAGCAAGACGGAAGAATAGAGATCAGCGGCAAAAAATGCAGTGGAATGATGGAAGGAAGTGAATGAGGAGGAGGAAGATTTGGAGGGTGTTGATAGAGGTGATAAGGATAGTGATAAAGCTACCAATGGTCCACAGATAATAATTGCAGACTGAATGGTTCACAATTTCATTGTCGGATATCTCACAGAGGCGGGAGTGAGGCGAACTTCACGCCGAAAGTTTATTTGTTCGAAATGAAACAGTGATTATCATATTTTCACGAGGAGGATTATTACTGATCTCAGGAGAAGTGCTAATTGGCAACGGATAACTGATCTACTTGTTGGGTTACTGTAGCTTTCTTTGATTGACTATGTGGCGATAGATTACCTATTATCAAAATCACCCGAAATGAAGATCAAATGGATTCTCTCATCAAATGTCCCACTTCGGGTGATTTTGATTGAATAAACTACCAAAGCTCTACTGAATTCCGAAAATACGACAGGCGATATTCAGTTTCTAGTGAAACAGAAAATCTCCCCAATCGGAAAAACAAACAGTTTGACGGAACAAAGATCAGGGAAACTTTGAACGGAACACCTAACCATTATCTTGAAATTCTTCAGAATTCGAAAGTCTGATAATTAGATGTTTTTCCAAGAAGACAAGAAGATAATCAGAAAGCCGCGGACGTTCGTTGTTTTACTTTGGAAAGTGGAGGGAAATGTCAAAATCCCACCAAGAAACCACTAGAAAAGCACCGAAGTGGCGAACGTTTGGTGCTCATATTTCGGAAACCCCGTCACCTTCCGAGTGTCAGGTGTTGTTTTCTTATCACCTCGAGCTTATCATAACTTTCTGTTTCATTGTTATCTGTTCTACTGGGTGTCAAAGTACAATTCACTCGTGGTCGGTTTGAAGCTTTTGAAGCGTTTGAAATTCCGTACTTGCGCAGCACTAAAGTTTTGGAAAAAAACAGAACTTGCAGGTGGAATAAAGTAGCCGGAGAACTCAAAGTATGCAGGAAGGGAACAAAATGGTAGAACTCATTTATTTTTAGAGGGTGTCCTCTTGGGAGACGGTTGGACCATGCCTAATCGAAAACTTGCTCTGCTGGACAGGGCGTTGTGAAAATTCCGAATTTCCCCTAGAGAGAGCGGTACCCCAAACACCGCCGGAGAATCATTATATCCTGACATTGTGAGATTGATAAGAGATATCAAAAAGTTCTACTCGAGGAAATACGGTATTTGAACACATCCTGCGAAAATGGTTAAGCCACCGCAAACCTAGGCTAGCGGCCTAGAAATCATGCTGCCTAACGTTAGACAGTTCATTAGTGCAGCTGAGCTGGGATTCAAACTCCCGCAGTGTGGGAGAAAATTGAGGATCGAGAAGTGAGCGACACACATAAATTCACTGATCATAAAAACTTTCAAAGATTAACACTGTTTCTTGAAACAGAACTATTTCAATTGACAATTTCAGATGTTGCTAATGACAGACAAAACGATTGAAAACACAGAGGGTGTTCATTCAGATGGTCCAAGATAGCCGCCCCTGTGACCATATAACAACTTGTCCACTGACAAGGACAGTGTGTGAACTTGCTTCTATCTCGGCTCTTGAGGTCGTTCCGCAGAATCAGAAAACAGATCTGGACACCCCTCAATCGGAAATCTGTCGGTGAATGGAACCTTGGGAGAATTGCATTGCTCAACTGACTGTATCCACGGAACTAGCATTCTTACAGAACAGATCTACAAGTTTCTGGAGAAGATGGTCCCTGGCCATGGCAAACTGCTCCCTTCTCTCCACCGTCTCCATCCACCCATCGTCAACCAAGAATCAGCGACCAACGACGTCTCGGTGAAGAACACGTCGAGTAAAAATGCTAATCCAGTCGGCCATTGAAAGCGACCAGTTTCCAGCATTTTCACAGAATTATTCGAGCAAAATAAAGAGTTCGAGGCGTGAAAAAAAAGAAAAAAGAGAGAGAGGGAGAGAGAGAATCGACGAGTCCAAAACAACAACAACAAGAAAAAGAGAGAGAGAGAGAACAGGAGAGTATCGCATTTCAAAGGTGTCTCCGGGACACTGGAAATAACAAGTATTCCGGTCCAAACGTGGGCCCTTTTGATAGATTGACATGCCATTGGAAACTCTCGGACACCCATTAGTACTTGTCCCTGATGATGTCTTGTCAGAACTCTTCTCAGGGCTCGTTCGCTTTCGGTCTCTTCTGTCAAAAACCGCGCCATTGTTTCTGAGAACGGGTTGGAAAACAGCTGGAGGAGAAAGTGTTGAGGTGATTTCCAATTCGGCGCGCAGACAATGCCACCCCGAATTTCGCTCATTTTCGTGTCGAGTGTAGTCGGTGAAAAAGAGGCGGGAGGGGGAGGGGGAGGGGTGGGTAAACACGCGAAACACGCCAATGGAATGCTCATTTTGGTCTCGGAAAGAGATTTGACAGGTTGCTGCGAGAGTTTAGTTCGAGAACGGGAACGGAGAGGAGGAAGAAGAGATTTCTGTTTCAAAGGGAATATCAAAAGTGATGGTGGTGGTCACGTAATTACTGTAAGATCAATTGTAGCAAATAAACAAATGGAACGGTATTCTTGGCCTGAACACAGCTGCTTACAAAAGAGAAACGAGATTTCAAATTCATAACGTATTTCCATTGAAATCCCAGAGGATGGATGGAGAATTAGGGGTCGATTACACCTATTCGCGGAAGAATGAACCACCCAAATGAACGAAATATCACGTCTTCTTTTGACGATTATGATGGTTTCATCAAACTTCTACATTGCATTTCATATTGCACTCCGTAATTGAGAATCCATTGAAACGGGAATGTGAGTGCGAGAATGTCCGACTCGAGGCAACTCTCAGTTTCTTCTAGGCACTTTCTGGATTCTCAGTGGTGTTCTATGCGTTTATTCAACCCTCCCAGACTGGTTAAAGCACGGAAGAATGGAACTTGCAGCGGCCCAATTTCCAGCAGTCTACTGGAAAGCGGAATGCGCAATGAACTGTCTGACAGCACATTCACAAAGGACGTTCACTTCGGAGTCACCAGAGAGCACGCTTTGCAAATGGATTCAGGGCATTTTTCAACGGAAAGGGACTGATTGGGGCAGTTGGACAGGGGTACAGAAGCACTACAGTAATCTCTGAAGATTCGGGAACTGGGGGGAACGACGAAGATCACCTAATTCAAACAGCTATCGGCAAGCGGATTGTAGCAATTGGATGTCGAGTAGCATCTATTCAGCTTCGCATAGAAACAGTAAACAGTGACGATCACATGGAAACCAACCACCCGGAACACTTGCTCGTAGATCACTGACTCCGTTTTTGATCTAATTTCCAGTGAGACGACTGAAAAAAGTCGAGCAACCGCATGGAACGAGAGCAGTTGTTTCCTGGTCAGAATAATTCATTTCTCTCTCTCTCTCTCTCTCTCTCTCTCTCTCTCTCTCTCTCTCTCTCTCTCTCTCTCTCTCTCTTTTCCTCCGTTCTCGCATTCCATTCAATTCTCCAGACTGGAACGTCGGAAGAGGAGAGTGTCAAAGATTACAAAGGGGGAGAAAGGACGATTGGAAAAGTGTGGAATGTGTGATGACGAGGGGGGAGAACTTGGGGAATCTATTCGGAAAAGAGCAGCAGGTGGAATGAGGAATGAGCTGGAAATAGGTCCCGGAGAAGAGAACAAGTGTATTTTGAAAAGAAGGTATGTGTCTTGAGGTGAGTGAGTGGAGTGAAATCAGACGAAGAAGGAATGCGAAGAGAGAGAAAGAGAGGATTAGAGAGAAAAGGAAGTGACATGCAGAAAAATAGTGGAATTATAGGTTTCTCGAGGAAAGAGCAAGAGGATGAGCTTTGCTGATTTTCAGGGACCACTGTTTCAAGAGATTTGGGAACATTAGAGGACTTGCGGGGGATAGGCCTAATGGATCTCTCTGAGAGTGTTCCTGATGGATTACTGTAACCAAAAGGTCACAGTTTGGCGGGAAAATATGAACGTATTATCGCTCGAATAACCCATTTCAGCTAGAAAACGGGCTCTTGTGAACAAGGGGTACTGTGAGTGCTACCGTAGTCTCGTTCGTTGCGGGACCACTGTGCAAGCCAAACTGTGTTTTTCTCTAGTAAAATGGGATGTTCTGAACGACGGAAATGATACGTTTTCATAAATAATTATGTTTAGTATCTATCATTGTTTCATTACTCTTCAAAATATTATTTCTAACTTTTACTTCAACACTGAACATTTTTGGTCTGCTTACTCTCTCAAGTGTGCCATTGAAACAGAGAACACTCGGAAGTAAAACAAAAACGTCTGGAAAGACGATCGGCGGCTGCTCGTGGTCAGTGGCACGTAATCAAATAAGTTCAAGACGCAGTTGGGGTCTCTCTTTCCATTCGTCCCACTTCTAGTTTGGTCTGCATCGAAAACACACGAAGGGGAATGAATAGAGAAGGGAGATCGTTTAGGCGGCGGAACAGAAATACGAGCGTTCTGTTGGGGTAGACTGATGAGTCGTCGAGAAGAAGGGACGATGTCTGATGGTCTGAGGCAAGAATGGCAGAGAATTTCGAAAATGTGCAGAGTTTCAGAGATGAACAACGATTTGGGTATTGTGAAAACAGAGAAATGGCTCGTGAAGAGCCAAGACTTTGACAAAAGGGAACCTGAACGAGATGGTGATAGGAGATGATAAGTGGACAAGAACAATTCCATCATTGGGGCTGATTGTACCAGATGAGAGCTGAACTCAACTAGAGAATAAATAGAGAATTGGTCGTCGAGAAGATGAGAAGGAAGATGTCTGATGGTCTGTGAGGCAGCGAAGGAACATGAAAGTGTTCGTCAGAGAACAGTGATAGCCAGTTTTCAGAACAGATTCAAAGATAAGGAGGGAAGGAAAATAATCGGAACGAGGTAAAATTCAGTTCGCAAACAGAGAATCCAACTCAACTGATTTGGTTCAAAAACTGTTGACTGTTGACAGCTGAAGAGAAATTTTGATGTATGAATTATTAAGTACATCTGCGACGATTGACAAGGAGAAGTAGAAACACGAATATTTTTATATTATTCAACAATTTGAGCTCAATTCGACAAAAAACACTTCCCTTGTTAGATGCCTTTCTGAATTTCAGATGGGATGTGTGGAATGTCTGGAACCATTTCACAATTCAGTGACTATAGGAGGAGTTATCATTGTTTTGCCTTGATCCCCCAACTCATAGAATCCAAGAAACTGTAAACTTTCACTAGTAAACCAATCATCATCAAAAGCAAACAACCTTTTAATCAATTCCAACGCAAAAAAGAGTTCAAGAGAGAGAAAAAGCGGACAAAGTGACCGAATCGACGAGCTACTCGACACGTCGGCATACTACACAGAAGCTCCCCCGCCCCCGCCGTTCTTGCGGTTTCTCTTTGTGTTCGGCAGATGGGAAAGCGAGGGGGGTTTAAGGAGTCAGCAAGTACTAAACGGTCGGATGTGTGACACATCGGTCCTCACGGGTAGTACACGGATCTCTCGAGTTCTCCGCCTGTCAAAGGGTTTTGTGGACAAACAGAGACGGCTTTCTATCTCTTTTTCGATGTGATTAAACATCGTCTGTGTCTCTCGGATCCCCACGCTCTCTCGCTTCTTGGGATCCCGTGTTCGAATCGAAAAGAGCCGATTTCGAATTTCGATTCGGCGATCAGAAATTGAGGGAAAACAGAGAGCGGGAGGAGTGAAAGGGGAAGGTAACTCGATATCTGCGGTCACCTTTCGGAGGAATAATTCAATTCAAGTGCTGCTGCTGATGATGATGATGATGATGTTCGGAAGAGTGGTCGCCGAGTTTCGAAACACACATCCATTTCTCGTGCTGAATAATTGATTCGGACGTCCATTTTCGAGAGGAGACGACGGGCGGCCAATTGCTCACAAGACACGGAACACACAGGGACACACCGCTCTTCGGATGAGTTTTCGAGAATTTCAGTTCCGGGTCGGGTGGGTTTCCAAAGGTAACGACGGCTCGCATTAAATGAACTTTCAGAGGGCACAAATTATTGCTGTTTCAGAAAAAGAGTAAAAGAGTGACTGTGTTATTTCTTGCGGTCTTTCGTGTGTGCCGTTCATTTTAATTAGAGGTTTGGGTATTGCTCCAATAAGAGAACATTGATCTTCATTTGTCTTACTTGTTAATGAAGTTGGGAAACAGTGAATAACATTATGTGCGAATTGGAATACAGTGATTTCTGTTTCACAAATGGCTGAAAGAGGGCGGGCGATCGAACTTTATCAGTACCAAAGAGTGATGGATTTTTACATTTGAAGACAATGTTAGAGAAAGAGTGTAGGGAACGAGGAGGCGCAGAGAAAGAGGGAACGCGGAAAACAAGGCGATGATTAGCTCTCGGTAGGTAAATTGTTGTTGTTTCACTGTTTCACTCATTAGCAAATTTGAATTCAATCAGGTTCTCGTTCTGTTTTTCTCAAAAATAACAGGGAAATCGCTCTCTTTGGAGGAGAAGAAGTGCCACAAATGTCGGAGGGGGCGGTTCGAGTTCTCATTCGAAAGTTCACAAATCGGACGCTTTTTTGTTTTTCGAACAATAAACGAAGCGAGGGGACAAGATGTAAACGGACAAAAAGAAAGAGTCGAGCATTCAAAGAACGAATCGCTAATTCCCGCGGATGGTGGTGGTTGCTCGGTGAAAATGGAAATAAGAGGATGATACTGTAGAATGACACGTGGCAGAGAGATTCACAGAGAAGGAACGGAGGACGGGGAATGATTGAGAGGATGACACTTTGGAATTAATGGCTTGTTTTTCGATTTGTGACGATCTTTGATGGGAAAGTGTCGGGAATATTCGGAGAGATTCCGAAGGAAAACATGCCATCCGCAGCCTCCTCCGATTGTGTCTGCGTTCTGAGTTTGACGACAAGTACAACGCTCAAACCCAGAGGGACCAGAGTACGGACGATTGGCGTCGGAGGGGGAATTCGAAGCAGGGAATATTGGTAAACACATCGGCGCGAGGAACAATTCATTCCGTGGACGTGTCTAGAAGAGACGAACGATGTTTGGAGGAGCAACGTTCAGGATACATAGATCCGGCGGTTCGTCGTTGATTAATTTCAGGCGATTACTTCCGGCGTCCGAGATGTCCTATCTGGCGAACGCTCGGAGGATTCCATTGTACTTCCTCTCGGTCGTCCAACGAAAACATTTCGTTTAATTGAACAGCGATGAAAAATCGATCTCGTCTGTTTTCTCAAGACTTTCTTGTGACAAAAAGTTCTTCTATAATGCAGTTTCGGTCCAAGAATCCGCACGGAAAACGGTCAAAAATCGTCAGTTTTGTATGAAAATACAATTGCACAACAGTTGGAGCGAGTGTTACAGTATGCATACTCGGTAAATTTCTGTAAAGTTTCCTCCAGATTTTTGAAACTCTCTGGCAAAGTCTAGGAAATTCTCTGTTGATTTCCTATGAGTTGCCAGAGAGTTACCTGAAGTCTGGAGGAAAGTTTCTGGAAATTTACCGAGTAGTTTGCCTCGGGGACACATCGCCGGCCGTTTTCTCTCAGCCAAATGGCCTATTTCGTGCAATTGTCAACATTGGGGATCGGAATCATGGTCCGTGAGCAGTCGAAGAACGCACCCATCATCAGTGTTAACACTAGTGTTGTCCACGGATATTTCTCCCGGAATAAGAATGAAAGGGTCCCGCAACGATCATGTTGAAATCGTTCTGGCTGCAGCCACATGTGTTCGTTACTCCAATGATGCAAAGTGTCGTGATAGGAATGAAGTGGATGTACAGAAACAGAGAATGAAAAAGAAGGCGATGAAAAAATGTTTTAAAAAGAATTTAGTACTTGTAATTTTGATAGATAGATTGAGAGCTATTAAAGGAAAAGTTCCGAGAGTTCGCAACGAATATCTGTTCGTTGGGTACTGGACGAGAATCAAATGCCATGAATATCGGAGCCACCCAGAAAGATAGTCAATCACAAAGCGATGTGGTGGCAAACATACAAATATACAGAAACGGAGAATCCGTCTTGAACTTCTAAAAAAACAAATGAGAAATCTGAAAAATCGGTTTCAAAATCAAAGTAAAACAATAGATTCATTCGAGAATGAATGGATAACGTTCGGTGTTTGAGTTGAACTTTTCTTTGCGATTGTACAATTTCTCTGAAGCTCAACTGCCCTTTCTTTCGGAAAAGCTCATTGCTGGCACAAGCTCGGGGTGTGTACAGATCCACTGGACCTATGCACACGCCTTGAATTTGACGAAAGGGTCTCGCAACGCTTGATTTTGAAGTATTATCTGTTTCCTGGAATGACCACGTGAAGGAAAAACAATTCACGTGAAATCCGAACATTCGAAAAAACCTTCTTGCGAATTCCAAAGTTCTGCACGAAATAAATGGAGCGTGACCTAGTTCCGCCATGACACGTCATGTCGTGATAGGACCCACAATCGCAAGAGATGGGTCATTTGCGCCACATCCAAGGAAACAGATAATACGGTTTCGGACGTTTTTTGCACATTTCGAAAAAAGACGACAAATGCAAGACGTGCCTAGGTCCATTACAGTTTTTTTTTGGAAACGGAGTCAAATTCACTCCGAAATACTAAGAGGGGACATTCTTTTTTCAGAGAAGCTCTGAATATTATTAGAAGCTAGACACTCTCAGTTCGTTTTTTGCTGAAGAACTTTAGTTTGAAATTTTTAAATATAAATAAACTCCGAAGTTCAAAAATGCTCAAAAGTCCAACGAAACCGAGATCCGCATCAACTCGTATTTTCGAAATATCACGTCATTGTCGAGATGTAAGTTGACACGGATCAATCGGATTGAGAACAGTGAGAAAACGGCCGAGAGAGACGATGTTGTTCTCTCGAGTTGGAGTATTTCTAAACACACAAAAAACCCGTGGGGGAAAGTTTTTCGAGATGAAATATGAGAGAGAGGGGGAGAAGCTGCGAAAAATGGCATTTGGTACACAAATGCTGGACAAGGGGGAAAAGGTTGTGTGTGGGGTCAGGATTCCCTTTTTTGATTTATTACTTTCTACGGAAAAAAAGAAAAAAGAGAACAAAAACAAAGCAATCAATAAATAATCATTTTAAGAATTATAGGAGTGGGGGGGGGAAGGGAGAAGAGATCACCAGTAGGAAAAGGGTTAACAAGGCGGTGGGGAGTGGGGCCATCGGATAGCCAAGAGACAAAGAAGAGACACTTCATCGTTATAGTGAACCGTTTTTGAGAAATCTTTGAAAACGTCTTGAAATTAATATTAATGAACAAACCAAAGAAAATAAAACGTGCAATCGTGAGGGAACTACTCCTTGCGAGGTGCTCTGCGATGCCGAGCCTTTCCGTCGTTCTTCTCCTCCTCCTCTTCGTCCGAGTCAGTGTTCGGCGACACCTGAGAGAAACGAAGGATCTCATCAAAAATCTCATTATTCTCCTCACCTTGTTTTTCCGTTTCTTGAGCAGACGGGTTCTCTCGCGTCTCGCCATTTCCTCCTCGTCGTAGTCAGAGTCAGAGTCGGATCGAACGTCTTTCGCCTGTCCTCCGGTTGTGGTTCGGTAGGCGATGCGGAGAATGATGAAGGTCCAGAAGATGTGAAGGAAGAAGAGAAGGATCAAAGCGAACACGATCAGACGAGGAGCGTACGGAGGATTCTGAAAGGCAAATCGACAAGTTCAAAATTGTATTTTTTTATTAGGAGTGTTGTCTTCTTTTTTTGACATTTTCAAAATTTTCTGCAATCGAGCACTTTCTCGAATACTTTTCATCACTTGCAACAATTTGGAATTTCAAGCGGGTTTTCAGCAGAAAGAACTCACCAATTCGAGGTCCCAAATTTTGTAATCCGGCTGAATAAGTCCAGCAGCCTCGGTGACAGCCGACCGAATGACGACGAACGGATAGTAGGTGAGACGAGTCAGGACCCAGGAGGTGAAGAAGAGAACGAACATGAAGTTTGTCAGGTTCTTGTTGTGCGCATCGTAACGGACGAGCTTTCCTCCCTCGAGGAACACATCGGAGACGTCGTGCGATATGAGGATGAGGGTTCCAACCCTGGAAAACTTGATGGATGGGAAAAATGAGAAGAGGCGCTCTACCTGACGAAGTTTATAGTCCAGCTGGAAGAGAGAAGGAAGACAGTGATGACGTGATGGACCATGAGCTGCCAGAAGTCAGAACGACGAACGTCGAAGGTGGAGCCGATGAGCAGAGAATAATAGAATCCGGTTTCAATCATGTAGTACCACCTGCAAAAAACACTTCCTTATAACGAAGCATTGTTGTGTACGGTCCAATGTTCCCTAAGATTTCTAGAGTCCGAAGAGTCAAGCACTATTTCTCCTGCTGTTTGTTCTACCTATCCCTGCACATTTTGACCTCTATTGTCCTTTCTGCTGCTCAGTTTCGGTCCCAGGCGTGCTCGCTTCATGATTTGTGCCCTCATTCAATGTGTGCTCTGTCTCCGCGCACTAATGTTCCTACTTTCCCTTCCCGCTGTCATTCATTCATTTCAAATGAGTCATCTCTTTCAAACGAGCACACTCAATCACACACAACCGTGCCCATGTGCCCTGTATAGTGATAAGACTACAAACTGTTGTTTCATTCTTGCTCTACTATGCGTTGGTGACGTGGCAGCGGCGATAACATTGTTATCGGTGATGAGAGAATCAAAAAATGATAGGAACTGATGGGTTTCGTAAGACGATGACTCGTCGGTTGGTCAAAAATTACGGAATGAATTCAAATAGCCAAAGACGAAAGCTCACCAAATTGAGTCAGGGACCGGGTGGAACGGGTAGCCAATCCAGCACTGTCTAACGTCGTACAGCCATTCGACGTCTTTCATCACGTACACACCGTAGATGAAGGCAAACGTGTAGTAGCTGAATCTCCAGAAACACTCGAGGATCTTCTTGGCACGAGAGACTGAAGCGAATCCTCCGGCCATGTGCTCCCACATCTGAAAATCCAAAGGTGAGCTGGAAGAAAAACAGCAAAGACTCACGCATCCAAGAAGAGTGACATTTTTACGAGAGGCATAGGCGTTCGTTCGGAAGTACAGATAGGTCACACCGACGGTCGCTTCCCACAGAATTCTGCAAAAAAACCCTCAATTGCATGGATCATCCAATTTTCAGTTTCCCCTGGACTAACTAATCGATGCGCTTGCGCATGTTCGGCAACAGTGTGCATACACCCTCTTGGCTCCTCGTTCCCCCTTCACAAACAGAGTCTCTCTCCCGTCCATAAGCTCATAAAACAAACACGGTCCGTCGTGCCCGGAGCGCCGTGCACTCTCCGTTCCCACCAGTTTCTCTTTCTTTCCTCGTGGGCGCACTACGAATCATACCTGATAATGACCAGCGGAATCGCAAGGTAGATCGGCACGATGAGGTCGGCGAACTTAGGCGGCAGCTCTTCCCACGTCACGTTGCGCGGCAGCCACAGCGGCTCGCTCCAGAAGTTGGACATCTGGAAAGAAAATAGTTTAGGTTTTGGTTTTCAAAGAGGAATCCTCGGAAATGAACATAAAGTTTTGATAGACACACAACACGAGAGAACCGATAATTGGAGTTCGTAAAGTCTCATTTTCAAAAATGATGACTAAAGTTCGAAGAAGTCCTGTTGAAAACCAAAAACTGAGCGGAAAGAACATTTCGGCTCTTCTTCAGAACATTTTCGAATAAATTATGGATGTCTACGTGGGCTGTCCGCGCGGGTAGTCCATGGCAACATGACTCAGTGCTGCGCCTTTGTCACAAAGTCTGTGACCTGCAAACTCACTCTCCACATCGTCTCCTACTCTTCTTTCTTCTTCCTTTTCTTCTTCAACAAAGGACACGATTGAATAGATAGATAGACCGAATGATATGATTTGCACACACACACAAAGAAAGAGAAGGAAGAGAGCGCTGCCAAAAGTTCGTCGTCACTGTATGGTATGATTCGGTCGAGACGGTCAAGGAGACGCAGGTGCCGAGAGAAACGGTCGGGCTCTTTTGGCGAAGAGAGAGGAGAGACGCAGACAGAGAACACGGGCTCCGCTCCGCCTCCAAAATCGGAAAGAGTGCGCAATGCACAGGTGAGAGAAAGAGATGAATGGTCAGTCATAGAGAGAGTGAGAGAGAGACTCAATTACCATGCGCAGCGAATTAATTACTTTGTACTTGCCCCCGTAGTCGAAAGGACAACTGGTTTGTAGGTCGTTCGGAAATGCACTTTTCAAAGTTCATTTTTCGACTTATTAATGGAATTAAAGAATTTTGGAAAAGAAAGGAGTGGCTTCTGGAACAAGTTGAATTCACCGAACAACATGACTATGAAAAGTTTAAAAATAATCATAGAATTTTAAAAATAATTTATGACACATTCAAATTTTTATTGAGTATAAAAGGTATTTTTTTTTTTAATCTTCAGTGGAAACACACGAAAAATCAAGTTTTTGGGTTTGAAAGGAGTCAAAGTGTTTGAGAATATGAGAAAAGTTTGAATACTGGAGAAAGAGAAAAAGGAAAATGTAAAGACCACTCTGGGAAAAATCGTTCGAAAGAGACAGTCAAACTGTGGGTAAACATGGCGAACACTGGTTCCTGTGTCAATTTATGCGCCTGTTGCATCTTGAGCAAACTAGACGGCAAACTTTAGAGAAGTTATCAGAAAAAAACGAGGTAAGCGATTCGTTTTATAGAAAAAACAAACCGAAATAACCTTTTGTCGGCGAAATTGACAATAAAAAGTAGTGCAAGTGACTCATAAAGTGTGCTCTTCGGCTGGCATAAACTCCTTCAATTTGCATGTAAATACAAGGCAGAAAACGCCTTTGTGAGACTAGACAAGTACATTTGGACGAGTGTCGGGTGATTGGGTATTCATTGAATAAAAACGAGGTCGCAAATCAAAGGTTTTTGATGGGAAAACTAATCGGATTCATTCGATGAGCTCAATGAGTGGTCACCAACTGATATGTTGGGGCCAGAGGGAGCCAATAACTCACTGAACCCGCTGCGTTTTCCAAACGAGCGCCAATAAATCTCTGTGACCGATGAGCCAGACATAGCGCTTGTTGAGAGGGAGTGACCCATTTCTCAATGTCTTCCGTCTAAATTACACCCGCCCGCTGACTGAAGCATCATTGAGCCATACGACTCGTATTGATGAGTATGGGGATTTTTTGAGAAAACGAGAGAATGAGGAATATTCCGTATCATTCAGATGTTAGAAAGTTTATATACATTGCTTTTTACAAATTCAACGCTTTTTGAACATTTCTAATAGTTATCAGTGGAAAGAACTAATTTTAGAAAGATTTGACTTTTTTTTCTCAATTTTTAAAATTTTGTAATCTCAGCGAAGTTCAAAATGTCTCAAGCGGATTTTGATGAGGCGGGATAGCAATTTTGAAAATCTAGAGTCGGAAGTCGAATTTGTGCAACTGCTGAATTAGAAATTCCGGAGTCTTTTTGTTCCTTAATTTTCTCCAAAAGCTACTAATCGGTGAAAAAAGTGATATTATATGAGAAAAATGGAAGTTTTTTTTCAATTCGTGAATACTCTTTTTTGGACAAACCCACGGCTATTTTTTGAGATTCTACGATCCGAATTCGAGTGTCAAAAAAGCGTAAAATTCAGAGTTCAAAAATGGATTTAGAATATGCTGAACTTCGAAGAACAACAAACGAATCATTTTTAGAAAATTGAACGCATTTTTTCGTAAAATTTCGTTCGAGTCGGCGAATTTCTCCAAACTCTAAAGAACTTTTTCCCCAAGTCCCCGTTAGTCGTTTTTTGTTTCGAATCATGTGCCCTTTCACGGAAACTGGTTGAATCACCTTCTCACGTCATCAATCGCTTATCACTCATCAATGATCCATCGGTCCATTCGTCGTCGTCTTCTTCGTCTTCTTCTAATCAAATCAATCAGCAGTCGTGTCTTTCTTTCTCCCACAACATTTCAATGTGTGATTCTTTCTGCCCACCCCGACGACGACGGCGACCGTCTGTTTTTCATTCTGCACTCACACTTCTCCTTTACACCCTTTTTATGATCATTTTGTTTTTCTGGGGCACGAAAGGTAAAAACTTACCACCCATTGGAGTAAATCCATCGCCCTTGACCGGTTGACGTCTTCTTCTATGCGATCTGAAAATCGTTACTCTTTATTTCGCTTTGTTGACGTGGGAAACTGCAGAAAACAACCAAAGTTTGCAAAATGGCTGAAAAAAACTGGATTTGGAAAACGAGTTTGGACTGAATGCGTACGTTGCATTTTAAACTACGCGCATTTATGACTACCGTAATCCCTAAATTATAAAATTAGAGTTGCCTTGTTTTTTTTTTCCATTTTTCATGAAATCTTTCGAAAACTAAATATTTGCGTAAGGTTTAAATAGCTATTCACCATGCTATTTCCAACTTGACAGACCAATAAAACTCGCTTTTCTCCAGAGCGTCTGAGCAAACTATAAATAAAAATAGAAAAATGTAATTTTCGATTCGCAAGCTTTAAGATCCACGTAGTTCTATTTTGGTGCTTTGATATTTTAAAAAAAGATTCTCACTTCAAAAAAATCAGTTTATTACCAAGATTACAAAATATATTCAGCTGGGCGGAGAAGCGGGTGAGTTCGAGCAATTCGTGCGAGAAACAGTGAAAACTACAAGAGTGAGACGGAGGGAAGCTAGTGCATTTGTACAGAATTTGAACGGTGTCGGTCTAGCAACGTCTATGTACATTCTAATACCGGTACGGTGGGCTGAAACGTGGCTGGAAAGGAAAGTTCCAGAAAAGCTGAGAAAGTAGGTAAGCGGACGTGGTGGGGGTATTAAAGGAATTCGGAGCGGGGAAGAGGCCTGCGAGGAGGCTGAGTATCTCGAAAAGAAGCTGTTCATAACGAGAGGTTGAGAAAGAAAACAAGGAAAGTATTCACAAGAAGAAGAAGAAGGTAAAGGGACAGAAATATACACAGAGACGAGGGAATGTGTCGGACTGAGACGGAGAGAAAGAGAGAATCAAGGCTCAAAAGATACGCGAGAGTGGGTGGGTGGGGGGACAGATTAGAACTCAATGTCCCATCCGCTCTCGTCGCATCCCGACGCAAAGTTGTCAAACGCCGGGAACGTGTCGAAGTTCGACGTGTCGACGTCGTTGGCGACGGACGGAATGAACGGCGGCCGGATGCGGTGCGCGCGGAATCCGACAAAGTCAAAGTTGTCGAACCAAATGTGGTGGCGGATCTCGCCAATGTCGCCGAACCCGAGACGCTCGGTCGGCTCGTACTTGCACAGCGAGAGCATCATGTCGATGGCCTCTTTGGTGACGAATCTGCAAGATTTGATTTCAAACGGGTACGGAAGAGAAAAGAACGGAACGAGCCGTCGAACTCTTTGAAAATGCTCACCTCGGCCACGCCCACTTCTCCAATCCCTTCAGAATCGCGTTATAAGTGACCATTGGATCGGTGCTCGAAAACGGAGGTCTGAAACAGAAAACGTGAAATTGCATGATCTTCTGCGTCTTTGAAACTCACGATCCAGTCAGCAACTCGCACATGAAGATGCCGAGAGCCCAGATGTCGACGGACAGGTCGTGCCCCTTGTTGAGCACAATCTCCGGAGCCACGTACTCGGCGGTTCCGCAGAACGTCCACGTCCTTCCGCCGTTCTTCAGCTTCTTCGCGAACCCGAAATCGACGAGTTTCGGCCATCCGTTGCGGTCGAGCAGCATGTTCTCGGGCTTCAGATCGCGATAGACGATCGACTTCCGATGCAGGTACTCGAGGGCTTCCATCGCGCCGGCGCAGTAGAAACGAGTCAAATCGTTGTCGAACCGACCTCTGGAAACGGGCGAAATGAGGAAGAGAGGCGGGAAATGGGAAGGGGGAAAAGGGGAGACTCTTGGGTTAGTCAGAGGAGACGGCTTTTAGAAATAATTGAGTAACGTACTTATCCGAAAGAAGAGGCAAGTCTAAGGATTACGGGAAGGAGGAGGAAATGCTAACTTTTTGCGGAGAATCGTCCAGATCTCTCCACCGAGACACGGCTCCATCAGCATGTAGATCTTCTCGCTGTCGCGGTACGTCTTGTAGAGGCGAACGATCTGATCGCAGTCGCACTGCATCAATATCCGACGCTCCGAAACCACGTGGCTCTCCTGCTTCGTCTCCACAATGTGCGCCTTGTTCATGATCTTGAGGGCGTAGGTACGCGCCGCCGAGCGGACCAGTTCGACGCGGCCGAAGCCGCCCATTCCGAGGGTGGAGACGCGTTGGAGGTCCTCCAACTCGATGTCGGCCTCCTCTTGAGTACTACTGAAAGACACGACATTGGATGGATCTATAAGGTGTTGTGGAACTGGTCTCAGAGCTTCTGCCCCTGTGCAATCAAAATCGTACATGTTTGCTTCTTCAAAAGAGAACGAGAGAGGGAGCATTGAAAAACAAGAGGTCTCCCCTCGAGGAGCAAAGTCTGAGCATGCCGGTGGCACGTGAACCCTTCTTCTTGCTCACCTGGCTCTCGGTCGTATCTCGTCGTCCAAATCCGTCGTATCGAGGGCTTTACAAAGTTGTTCGACGTGCATTTTGATGAGGTGTGCGGGTCCTTCGAGGACAAAGAATCGTTCGAAACGACCTCTGAAACACACGTGGCATTGTGCGGGGAGGAAACGCGAATGAATGACGAGAGGAGAGGCGGCGGCGGCGAGCTCATGCACCTAGGGGGGGATGAGGGAGCGAAAGAACAAATATTTGAGAGTGCTGTAGTTGAGCTGCTGGCTGCTGGGTGGCGAGACTCGGCGGCTGCTGCGAGAGAATCAGTTCACAAACCACCGTAATCGTTCCGGAAAAGCCAGCCAGAGAACACAGGCACGTCATGCTCTCTCTCTCTCGGAGCAGCGCCGAGTGAGAATGGGCGAAAGTGAGAACGACGCCGGCCGATTTATACCGGTCGCCAACAACATATAATGGCGGCTTGTTAGGTAGGGAGGCGCCTGATTGAGGACTGAAAAAATCATTGGCGGAGGAGGAGGATGCTGTGAAGAATCGTCGTCGGTGGGGGGCGTGGTCGGGGCCCGGGAGGGGCGGGGTGAGAAAGCGATCGACCGACGATGGGGCGGAGCAGGGTGCGGAGACGCAGAGACAGACGCGACGGCACGTGAACAGTGTCGGCACCTCGTCGAGTGACCAAACTACGGCGGAGGGGCGGCGAAAATAACAATAAACAGGAGGAGGCGGGGCATTGGGTGAAGGTCAGTGGGCTACTGTAGATGGGACGAGGTGGAGAGAAGGTTCAGCAGCACTCGCACGCACCCAAATGGACGGAGCATGCACTGCGGATGTGCTCACAGATGCCCCGAGGGGCCTTGCGGCTCCACAGAGCTCCAGAAAGCTAGAGCAGACTCCAGAGAGCTTCAGGAATCTTCAGAGCAACCAGCGACGTCAAACTACTCGAAAAGTTCACTCGGTGCGGTTCAAGCACGCGTTTAAACCTCTTAAACCGAGTGTGTGACACGACGATTATGGTGATAAAAGTCAACTTTTGGCCCTCGAAACGTGCGGGTTGAAGGTACACGTACACGTACAGTACCCTCCCGCTATCATTCTGTCGCTTTCGAATCACTCAAACCATCATCATCAATTCCGACAAAAAACGACGGTCGAGAAGAGAAAAGAGACAATGAGAGTACAGAAGCAGCGGTTATCAGCCGTCGACGGCAGGAGGCGCCTATTTGCAGCCTCACCAGTCTCACCCCACATTTCCCTTCGGCGACACTGAAAAAGCGACAAAAATGCGCTCGTCGTTTGTTACACTCGCTCGCCGTTTTACACCTCCTCTCGATTTGACCCCGTCGACGCCAACAAAGCGACGATGATGATTCCAGAGATTCTAGCATTCTTGCAGAAGAGGACGGGAGGAGGAGGAGGAGGAGGAAGAATTTATGAGAGATAGATGGATGTCTCCGTGTGTTTTTCACGTGAAACACGGACCCATGAGCAAAGTACGGATGGATGGAGAGACGCAGACGAGAGAAGAGAAGCCGATCGATTGATCTGGTACTTTGGTTGGAAGCGGAGGAGGAGGCGACCACGACACGGAGGAGCACAGTTCGCTCGTTGAGTCACAGGAATTGGATGTGGAGGAGGAGGAGGAAGCACGGCGCATGATGAAAATGTTCACTTTTCATTTCTCCGAGAATTCGCCGCATTGTTCGCCTTTCAGCGCGCGCTTTCTCTCGAGGGAGAATGGAAAAAAAACAGCGTTTTTACAGAAGCCATTGTCAGTGGTTTCTATGGAGTATTGTTGAATTTCTTTGGATTCAATCAGGTCAGGGGGCAACGGAAAGAGATTCGGAAATATGGGGATTGATTGGAACAGAAGATCATGGTGATTCCGAGACCACTAGAGCTAATGGCCAGAGGGCATGAAAAGGGCGCGTTTGGAATCGATTGCATGAAGTGGAAATTCTGGGATCGCAGCGAAACTATCTGGAGTTGTTGAAACCGAAATGTGCTCTTCACCAGGATAATGTCGCGTGCAATGCCAGAGAGAGAGTAGAGTCTCTTGAAACGGGAGGACCTTGTTTCAGTGCTCTCTCTCTCGAGTTCTGGATGTGTATGCGAGTGACATTGAAGGGCCCACGCGCCTCTTCCCCGCCCTCCCCGATAATTAAAATAGTGTAATTTAGTCTGGAATGTCTCTAGAATCCGCCAGAAGCATCGCATCGATCATAAAACGTATGCGTACGTGCATGTTTTCTGGTCGTCTCTCAGCTGATAGCGACGAGAGAGTGATGGGGGTGAGAAGAGAAATAGACAGCGAAACGGTTTCCGAGATCAAACATTCGGTTCCGTCAGGCGCCTTCCGCACCTCTTTCCGCATTATGCATACGCGCATTTTTGATTGTTTGGTCTCGATTGTTTTTGGACTTTGAATGCATTGTTCCAGCAGCAGCAGCAGCAGTGCTTTCGAAGGGGACGACGAGAGAGTGCGAGACGCAGACGGTCCGGCGGAAAGAGAAAAAATTCCAGCCCTTTCGCTTTCTCTCTGTGTTGCTGGGCAAATATTTTGATCAGTTTCACCTTGTTATCATCCATAATTTCGATTCGAAAAACGCGAAAGGCGATTAAAATACTCTGCGCTGCAGAAAGTGAAAACGAGCGGCGCACGTGTGTGTGCTCCGGGCTCACGGGCTCACCGTGGAGACAAGTGGCGCCATTCCCCCCGGGGGGCCAAGTGGGGTCACGGGGGAAACAATTTGCACTCGGAAGGGGCACACGAAGGGCGCGGATGTGGGGGGAATGAAATGGAGCAAAGGCGCCACGTCAGGGGTAGATCAGAAGAGAAGAGAGCTAATCCGCGAATTTTCAAATCCCCAATCCATGATGTGTTCTCTTGTTGTTTTCTCCTCCGACTGACTCACAGGCAGACTTTGTTCCGTGTCTCCGGTTTTCGAGCATTTCCAGAAGTAACCTGACCCCCCCCCCCCAAGAGATCTCGAAAACAATAAACAATTGGAAGAGAGACTTTACGAATCTCTGGAGCTTCGGAGCTCCGCCGCGAGAAGAACATCAGTCAGGTGCTGCTAGGCGAAACGGAAAGTTCGTTTGTCTTCTTGTTCGATGAACTCGAGCACTCTTGGACACTTTGAGCCTTTGATCTTCTTTTGCTTCACCAGAGCTGTTATTTCGATCGGTCGGCGAGGAAGGGGTTAATTTAAAGAGTAAGAGAGTACAATTATGTGAGCTCCGAGAAACGGCGGAAAGTGCGCTTTGCTCTCGCTTATTATCCGATGAGTTTTGCCCCCAACGAAACTTATTGCTGGGTAAGTGCGCTCCAAGTTGGAAATGTGGGAATTCAGTTTCAGTATCTCCTAATAGAACGAGCTCTCGTTTGGTAGAAATTTCAGTTTTTCAAATGTGGTAACCGAAAAAGTTCAATAGAGCGTGATTGCAATACTTGTAGAATCGTTGTCTCAACCCCCCTTCACGGCATTGTTCACTAGAGCGCACTTTCTTCGCGAGTAACCAGGAAGCTAAAACATCACAGTTCTTGCTCGGCCGCCGTCGGTTTCACTTATCATTCCATGCACAACTCACTTTCTGCCGCATCGAAGTTCAAAGTCCTGGCCGGCGACAATCTTGCTCACTTCGCCCGAATCGTCGCATATCACCTGGAAAACGAAAGAGACTTCCGGTTGAACAGTTCACCCCCCGCAGTCCCATTTTAACCTTTTGGTTATGATCAAGAGAAGGAGAAGAAGACGAAGAAAAGACAATGAGAAATGAGAAGAACCGGTTGTGATTAGGAGGGAGTGTGTGTTGTGCGGAAACCATCCCAAACTTATATTCGCTGATTGTATGAACAGCAGCCGCCGAAACCCAAAGATCTCGGCCCGCGGGGCACATCATCAGAGATCACCCCCTTTCTCACAATTCAGAGATTAATCGATAAGGAATTGATTAATTAAGGATGCGACTTTTGAAAAACAAGGGCACACACAGAGAACGATCTGATCCTCCGCCGCCAGTCCGTCGTAAAACACAGATGACACATTGTTCTTCTTCTTCGCGGAAAAGGCGCCCATAAAGAACGGGTCGATGAGCGCCGCCACGTCATCACAAAGTGTTACACAAATGATCTACATCTGGTTCAAGAAGACGGGAAGGAAGTTGTGGGGAGGAAGCGAGGGAGGGGGTCCTGGGGACAGTGTGTCCTCCGGGGAAACGGGTACGAGACGGGTACGGATACTGTTTCCAGGGGACGTTGGGTTCAATCTGTTGGGAGACCTCGGCACAAAAATTCACGTTTCAAGGATTTTTTAAATCCTCCTGGCTCATCTCTAAATTTGCTGTGAAGTCAGACCTAAAAATGTTCCAAGTTTTCGAGATATTTCGTCTGGGAGTGCTCAGAATCTTGAACGTTTCAGCCCAAGTGAGAGTTTCAGCGCTTGGAAGACTAGAAGTTTGGACGGATTGGTACTCCCTCCAGAATGTACCGAAATTTCAGAAGTTCCTGTTTCAGACGTTGGATATCATCTGTTCAGCTATTTCCAGTTATTACTTGCTTTGCATACCGATAGATCAGTTGCCACTTCTCTAGTTCACCGTGTCCCCATTGCATCCTATCCCTTCCCCACAGTTCCCTCTTCTTCTTCTCCCCCTTCTTCCCACGCATTCAATCAATCTCTTATCAATAAATCATTATCACACTTCTCTTTCTCTCTCTCTCTTTTTGTATCCTCGCGCCACGAGACGAAGGAGACAACGAGGGGCGAAAGAACGGTCTTGAAGGCAGCAGATAGATATCGATTCGTTTTCGTCGCATTGTCACACTTATCAATAGACAGCCGAGAGGATGACGTCGTTCTCCTTCTCATGTTTGATTTTTCGACTTTTCATTCACCCATTCACTCATTTTCGGCGCGGTCAAAAAGGGCGACGGGGGGAGGGGGGAACAGCTGATCGTACTGTGGCTGAAAGTGGGGGACTGTCTGGTGTGACTAATTGGAAAGGACAGATGGTGATTGTGAATCGAATCGAATTGACAATTGAAGTATATTAGCACGAGAAGGGAAGAAGAAGAAGAACGAGAATGGAGAAGAGGGGGGTCAGCGGATGGAGGGTCCCCGTTTCAGAAGTCCCTCGAATCTCCAGATACTTCTTTGACAACACTTAATCTCGTGTTTTAAATTTCATTCCACTTCACCAACACTCGCCGAGTCATCCCCACTGGACAGTAATCCAGTGTCTCATCGGATTCCCGTCACTTTTCGAACCGATTGAACTGCGCCTTCAGCTGATTACGCTGATCAACAACCGTCTCGCCTCGACAGAACGCGGCGGCGCTTTTCCATGAAATGTCGCCGACGTCGCGCCGATTGATGTAATCGATATAATTCGATTAAAAGTACAAAGTTTGTCCGGTGAGAGATGTCAGTTGGTGGTGGTGCTGCTGCTGCTCACAAGATCAAACATTCGCATGTTTTGATAGAGAAGACGCGTGTTGTGTAACAGATCGAACGATCGCGAATGCCACGTGGCGTGATCAGAGTCCGTGTTATCAACGATGACCGTGTCAATTAACGAAACACACACACGCACTCGACAAATTTCGGTCCGGTTTTGCAAAAAAGTCACATGATGTGTCACATGAATCAGATAAACGCACGTATCCCGACACAACACACTTTAGAAGGCGCTGGAGAGAGAGAGAGACTGTGGGAAATGAACGGGAAACAAGAGACAAATGGGAACGAGGGGTCGGCGAGACGGAGCACGGTTGCTTTGTGTAGAGCATTTGCTTGAATGTCCAACTATTTGCACTTTCGAATGATGCACCCATCAGTGAATCATTCCTGTTTACTCCCTCCCCCACTGCCACCACGTCAACCTCTTCCTCTCCGCTCCAAAAGCTCAGTTGAACCCCTCAGCCGTTCCCTTTCCCTTTCGCCTTCGCCCTCATGCTGATACCAAGAACGTGATGTGTCGTCGTCGTGATAGCGATAGGCCACAAAACGCCGCCAACTTTCACACGTACACATCATCCATCCATACACCACAACACCGGGTCATCGAGCGGTTTTCCAATCGAATCGAATCAGAGTGGAAGGAAGTGCGGAGGAGAGGGAGAGGGAGCGGAAGGAAGACATGTGAACGAGGGGGCGAATTGCAGCGGGTGGGTGGTCGAATGGTTCCGGGTTCAATACGGAGAGAATGAGTAGGAGACAGGCTCAGTTGTTCACAGAACACGTTCGAAATGCTACAAAGCGCCAGGGGAACTAGCCTCGAAGAAGTAACCAAAGTATGCGTTGAAACAGAACATTCGTTCTTTCTCTCGAGTTCACTCCAAATCTTTTTGCTTCTCGGCCTTCATCCGTACTCTAGAAAGTGTCCTGTCCTGTCGCTGAATGGGAAAATAACAAAATGTAATGAGTTGAACCACCCCCTAACAAAACGGCAGTAGTTGAACATGTTTTCCGACTCCCAACGTTATAGTCTTGTTTAATACAATGCACTCTTCATCTTTCGATCTTTGAGGGCATCGTAACGTGTGTGTACTGTCGCCCCGGCTCCTCTAAAACCTTGAGGTCCCAAAACACAGCCACTCTCTCTCTTTCTCTCGCATTGAGCATCTCTTCCAACGGACCACGAATGAGCTGTCAAATGATGTTCTCTGCTCTCCACTTCGATCAACAAACCACACGCACACACACATAAACAACAACTTCTCTATCCTCCCCCTCCCTTCCCTTTCACATGTTCTTATCAATTTGGACGGCCGCTCACGTGACTCTCGTCGTCTGCCCTCTCTTCCCCATCACACACTCTCTCGCGTGTCGCGTTTCTGGAACCAGGCACTGCAAGTACAACGTGATGGGCAGACTACAATGACTTTGACGGCGAGAGAGCGCGGCGGGACGAGAGACGCAGACGCCTTCTGCAAAGACTTGTCAATTTATCATGTCGGTTCACACGAAACTGATAAGAGAGACGAGAGACGACAAAGATGCTAACAGTCGGCGGCGAGAGAGCACGGCGACCCGAGAGACGGCAGACGGTGAGAGACGAGAATCAAGAGACGCAGTGGGGCTAATTGATTCAATAATAGAGGTTGATAAAACGAAAACGACGCCGCCGCAGCCGCACGACCCGAAAAGAAGGGACGGTCGAGGAGGGGGAACAGCTGCTGGACTGATTGATTCAATTAGAGTGGACCTGACCATTCGGATCGCATCGGAAATGGGTACAACTAATCGAATGCGGCGGTTTTGAGACATCGAACACGCGCGAATTAGTGAAGCGAAGGGGCGACTAGAAAATGTTGCCGTTTCCCAAAATAGCAAATAGGGAGCGGTTTTGGAATTCGATTGATTCGGTTTGGGAAGGGGTCCTTAGACATCTGGAAATAATATTGGAGAACTTTTCCTGGTCGTTCATGGCTCCCTTCGTTGCGAGACCAATTTCCAGTGGTCTTGCGCAAAGGTGGCCTAGAAATTCGGGTTCACGGCAGAACTTTCTCGAGAGGTAATGCTCACGAAACGCCGCCAGTTCGATATTGGCTCTTGGAAACGGCCGTGGTCGATTTCCCGCCTGAAACCTCCGCCAACTTTCAATGCGAGATTCAAGAACATTAGAGTTACTCAAGATCACGGATCTCCTCGAGACCCCCCCCCCAACACCGTTTCCAAACGGACTTTGCTTATCACAGAACGATGGTATTCGAGAGTTTTCGGTGAACAAAGTCTGTGAAAGTTCACAGAGACCTTGTTTCGGTGATGCGTCTCCGAAGCAGTTCCCACACGAAACGTCTCTTTGGAATCTCGTTAAAATGGCCAGTGACGTTGTTCCGGTGACACTATCACTTATCAGCCTATCAGCATTTGTTTGACTTTCGACCTCTCGGATTACCGTATCCCTGACTAGACACCCCCGCACCGGTGTTTTCGTGTTTCAGCCACGAAACGTTTCCAAAAAAAAAACAGTTAGTCGTCTCGCAAGTCAAACACAAGCACATTTCTGAAAAAAACAAAAACAATGTGGACCCAGAGTGATATCCAATCCTCGGACCGAACCGGTTCCTTGCCTCTCGGCACGTGATATCGAATCGATCAAAGAACGCGCTCCTAATTTACAGTATGCTACAGTAGCCTGCGCAATGTGTCCACGCGAGACGGGCGTGCGAATCACATGGATCTCGGTCACCGAGGAGTGTTCTCTTTCTTCTTCTTCTCCTTCTAACTTCTGGTTCACTTTGTTGCGGGACGCCAGGCGCCTCGGACTGATTGCTGTGTGATAACTGATAAGAGACACACAAAACGTAACGTGGCCCGAAGGCTGCGTCTCCGGGTGATACACGCTCTCTCGCCGAGGACAGGGCAAGTGTACGGAGAGGAGCAGAAAGTGAAAGGGAATGGGTGATAGGTTATCAGTCATCACACAAAGAGCCCCGAGTCGTATAGTCAGAGATCCGGGTTCAGGGAAAAACGCGAAGCAAAAAAGCAATCCGGAGGGGGGCGCAACTATGATTTGCTGTTTCACAGAGGACTTTTTGACTTGAGGGGACTATCGATGGCCAGTGAAGAACTGTATTATATAGAAAGTAGCTGAACTGGTTTGCGTGCGTCACATTGCTAGGGAGCTGAGGAAGGCCAGTTAGTGGATCTTAAGCTCGAAAAGTGTCTCTGACTTCCTGGTGTGCTGCACAGTTTCAACTTTTCTACTAGTACGCTAGAAATTTTAGGTCAAAAAGCCCAAAGTGACTAACAGAATTTTAATGGGAAACTATGTAAGAAACTGTTCATTTTACTATCGGTTGGCATCGAAATTGCCCCGCAACCGAGGAGAGCTCTGCTGGAGAACCATTATATCTCGATAGTGATAAGAGATATCAATTTCCTGTCAACAGCAAATGTGTAGTCCTAGTTATGATCTATAAATCTATTGTTGACAACTTTCTGATATCTCTTATCAATCTCGAGCTATAATGATTCTTCTGCGGAGCTCTCCTCGGTCGATGGGCCATTTCAATGGCATCCGATAGTACAGTATCTTGAAAATTTGATGACGTCGAATATTACCGAAAAAGAGAGAGAATCCATTAGTTTGTCAAAAACTAAAAGAAACCAATCATTCCTTCGTACCCATCGTTTTCCCGATGACTCACAAACGTATACATTCTCTCTCTCTTCTACCCCCATCCAACCATCTTCTTCTCCTCAAAACCGTCCGTTTCGTCGGACTGAAAAAAGGCAATCAAAACTGTACGAATCGGTGCCCCCGCTCTCTCTTTTTCCCTATAATTGCCTATCGTTTCGAAGAACAAATTGTCGTTTTTGATGTGCTCAAATTGGTTAAAGTTATGGAAAAGGAGGCAGTAGGAAGACTAGATAGTTTGAAGAAATGGGATCAAAAAGAGGAACAATTATGATGATGTTGGTGATCATGAGAATCGGAGAAATGGGAGAAATGGGAAGTTGGGATCAAGTAGAACTTTGTGTTTCAGAGATTGAACAAGACCAAAAGCAATGGGTATCTCGGATTTTTCTGCGCATCAAAGTGCCATCCAGTTTGTTTCTTCGAGAACACCTACTCTATGTCACACTAGAATTTCGCACAATTCTGAAGATAACGTCTCCTGAACTTCAGAAGTGTGGTTTCCTTGAGGTTTTACACTGTATTTCTCTAATTCTCTGTTTCAGAACTCTCTGATATACGTATGCATCTCATGTTTGTATTGTCTTTCTTTATTACAAACCCCTTCTTCGCTCCTCTTCAATGACTCACCGATCCACGACAAACCAAGTAGACGTACTGCGGTTTGACGACCAACTCCTCCCTCGCCTCGTATCTCATCTCGGTACAGAACTCGGCGATTCGAAGCAAAACCTCCTCCGGGTAGCCTCCGAAGCGAGCCGACCATTTGAGGTGTCTCTTGAGAGAAAGCGTCTTTTCGCGAGCCGACTCGACCATTATCGCGTGGAATACGTTGCGCTCGACGGCCCACAATTGGCACGGTTCGATGGCTGAAAGGAATCGGATGACGTTGTTAAATCCAGTGATTTCAAATGGGAACAATTTCCCAAGAAGACCACTTGAAACAGTGATCAGTGGAATATTATTCAGTAACATTTGTGGATCGGAATGGAGGTGTGTCAGCACGTGTTGACTAAAAAGACCGGAACAAACATGCAGACATGGTCAACTATTCGATCCGAGTGATCTCCTATTTTTTGTTTTTTTGGCGAGTAACATTTTGAGATTTGGTCTTTTTCGGAAGACAGAGAACACGGTGACTGCCAGTCGCGAACGTTGTCTTTTTGCGGAATAATAACACGGTTTCAAGAACTGCACTTCACAAGACGTCACAGTTTGAATTGATCACATAGGCGGATATGTATATCATATAATATTATAAAAATCAGCGGATGTGGCGAAGTGCACCGCATCGACGGGTCTCGCCACGAGAACTTTAAATTTTTTTGAAATTCGACATGCGCCTTTAAAGAAACTACTGTGGATTTTATGTTTTGAGTTACTTTCTACCGTAGTTTCTTTAAAGGCGCATGTCGATTTTCAAAAAAGTTTAATGTTTTCGTGGCGAGACCCGCCGTTGCGGTCATTTCCGTTAAAACTGATAATATAGTTCGAAAAGTAATCCCCAAGATTTCATAAGGATACTCGGTGCCCTTATAAACACTTTGAATAGCCATAAACTGTCAGGATTAGGCTTCTATTCGAGCAGAGAGAGCTGAAGTGTGCAGTGGAGCACGTTTTGAATTGAGACCATTTCAGCCGGAGAGCTTTCTGGTCAGTTTTCAACCCGTCGGAATGTTGATGACTTACAAACTCCAACGAAACAGTTGGCTATCGGTTCAGAAATCTAAACGAACATTGTGAAACAGTCGAAGTCATTTCGTACCAAAACGGATCATTCAACTGTCAACAAACAAATTAATCGACGGAAATAGACAACAAAAGTGTACGAAACGACGTTTGCGATCACGTCACTCTCATTCTCATCTCGTTATTCTCACTGCGTCATTGGGAACCTTTGGGCTTCCGAAGATCAAACTTCGCTGTTATTGTCTGGGTGTCTATCACTTCCTGCTATCAACGAACGAGCACTCGTCCTTTCGTCTGGGACGTGTCTCTTGGGACACCGAGGGGGCCATGTGACACGAGAGACGATCACTGATTCTGTTGTTATTGTTGTCATTTTGTCGTGGTCATGGAGTTAAAGGGCACATTTGCAACTGGCGACAGGTTCTGGTTGCAAACGGAATACACGTGGAGACCGAAAATAGAAGAACTCGTGGACTGTGTGACATCGGAAAACTATGCCGTTTCTGTCAGAGAACACTGTTACAGACGAAACTCCCATCTCATCAGCTTATGATTTGATGTTCAGTACTTTGTCTAATTGTGAAACAGTAATTTCTTTTTGGCCTGAAAATATTACATCTTGAAAGCAGCACTACAAGAAAAAATTAACAATTGAAAGATGTTCCTTATTTTCCAAATGATCTCTTATTGACACAGTTCCATGGAAAAACGCGAACAGACGTCTTATTTTAACCACAGTTTCCAAATTCCCACTTGATCAGAAGCCGCAGCAGATACGATAAACAACGAGAAACGAGAGGGAACTATGTTTTGTCGATTCGAACAAAACTGTCTGTTGCTCTTTGGGGGAACACAGTTTCAGTCGCAACTCTTCAGAATTCCAACTCTTTTCAGTGGCTCGGCTGAAGAAGTGACCCAAGAATGCATATGTTTCAGCTTCAAACTAGACAAAAGCATGAGTACTTGTATCTTGGATTTGAGGTACTTTGTCGGACTGTGAAACAGTTTTATAATGTACGCCTCGGAAAAACAACCCTCGAAATTACCGTCTTTCCTCGAATGGAGCGGCTCTGCAAACGCTGCCGGAGAATCATTATATCTCGAGATTGATAAGAGATATCAAAAAGTTATCAACAGGAAACTTGTAGTCCTAGTTATGATCTACAAGTTTGCTGTTGGTTACTTTTTGATATTTCTTATCAATATCGAGATATAATGATTCTGCGGCAGCGTTTGTATATGACATAGAAATGCCAGTTCCCAAGCGTTCTAGAGTGAAAAACAATCTTTCGAAATGACAATGAACAGTGTTTTGTCTATTTGAATTCAGAACTGTCTAGAACATACCTCGAACAGTGGCGGTTCTCTCGCAGTGATGCAGAATGGCGAGCTCTCCGAAGAGCGCCCCCTCCTCCATGGTCCGGACGAAGCGGTTGTCCTTCACCACTTGCACCTTTCCCTCTGAACATCCACTCATTCCCTCAATCTCTTCGTTTCCACTCACCTTGGATGACGTACATAATCGATCCCAGCTCCCCTTGTCGGATGATAATCGCCCCAGCGGACACCTCGACCGGGTACATTGCCGAGGCGATTTTCTCAATTTGAGTCGAGTCCAAATTGCGGAGGAACGAGTTGCGACACAGAGCATTGCCAATCGTCTCGAAGGCTCTGGAAACAATGTTCGAATAGTCGTTTCCCTCTCCCATCATTCCCAACTTCTTTCTTCGCATTCCCATCTTGCAAAGAGTATCCGAAACACAAACATCTTAACACAGAAACGGTGCACTTTCACTCTTGTTTTCTTTCGAATTTCGACCAAAAACTAATACGTGAGAGTAGATTCTCCCGTTTCAAGACTTTCTCAAAGTGCTCAGCCATGAAAATGGAGATGCTCCCGCTATTATTTTAAGAGGTTATTCTTTTTCGTTATAGTCCGTCTGCGATAGTTGTGAATCAGCAGTCATCAAGTGAACGAGAGATTTATGTACAAGTACGCAACGGTCCCATGAATTTTAACCAAATTTTCGGTTTCAGAAAAGTTGTTTTACCTATTTCATAAAGAAACGGTGTTCAGACTGAAAAGCGTTTGTATACTTTGAAAACGCAAAAAGCACACTTCTGAGCACAAATAATTGTGATCAAGTTGGCAATTAACCTCATTATCTTTCTGATATTCTCATTGAGGAGTGGCCTTTTCACCCATTCGTTCATTCCGCCAACACGGGAGCTTCTGAGGTATATGCGATTCGAATTCCCGCGTCTTCGAACTTTTAAATTTCGGCTGCGACCGCGTCGCGCTCCTCAACAAAAAAAAGAGTGTGTGGTTCGTGTCCATTTACGAGAACGCATGTGATTAAGCGTTGAATACTCAGGCGACGCCGCGCGTCAAACCGCACATCTCCAGAAGCTCCCGTACCGAAATTAAAATGACAATTTTCATATTTTTCAGAGCAAAGCTTTCTTTCTCTAACTTTTCAAACTTAAAAATATCGAAAAAATAACGGAGAGCCGTCGGTAAAAAAGCTTGATTCTCTCGCTTCTGTCGCTGCGTTGCGACTCAACGAAGAGCTCGTTCGCAGTTTTGTAACCGTCAATGAAACTTATTTCGAAGGTTACTCAACTGTTGATAAGGGAAGCAACTGATATCATTATTGCTATTTCATAGTGTTGAGAACCTTTAACTTTTTCTTCTGTTTCACACTTTCCATGAATTTAGAACATGATTGCTATTTGACAGTATCACACTGGCTGTACCATGATTCATAGGGTCAGTTGTAGTTTTTGAATGGGAACTCTGCGAATGCGATTTTGGTGGGTATTGAAACAAAGTAAGTATCTGTGCTTCAATGGATTTTTAGCAATGGAGCGCAACTTCTCATTTTGAACTCTTCACTAGACTGGGACCCTCATACCCACCAACCTCTTCGGGACGTATCGTTGAGTCCGATGACGGAAAAGATCTCTTCTGTAGCGTAACGACTTCATTGTCTATCGAGAGGACACGACAGCACAGAGTCCAAGTACAAAGTGAAATGGACCCCCGTCTCTTTGCTCTTTTCTGTGCTCCGCTCCGACTCCGCCCACCAGAGACAGTAATCCGTTGCAGAGAGAGAAAGAGAGAATGAAAATGACCTCGAGAGCAGTTTTCGTGCAAAGAGCAAAGAAGAGTCGGTTCGGAATGAGAAGAGATTAGGAGAGACATGATACCACAGGCCAAAGCACGTGTTTCGCAACGTCTGGTTTGATGTGTGTGTGATGAGAGTATGTTGATTCAAATGATTATTTAATGATGATGAGGAAGGTAGAAAATAGCTTGAGAACTCAGAGTGATGTGATCCTGCGGCGCATCTATCAAGAATTCGACAACTGTCACGTAGCCTAACGAACGGAAGGTTACGGGTGTTCTCTGGAGCCACAGAGCGGAGCGAACGGGTCTGTTTTCTATGGATCCTAAAGGCCACCGAACCCCTGGGTGGACGAATTCTCGAGCACACGGACATGGAACACGGTCTTTTTCAATGTACTATACCGAATAGAGGAGAACGTTTTCGAGATATTTGACCCCCGAGTGGACTTTCTAACTAACTAATGTGAATCGTTCTATATGGTAAGTAAAACGGCTATGTTCCTGACCATTTTCATTTTCAATCCATTTTCAGTAATTAGAGCTGAATACTGCTGCTCAGCTATTGTTAAGACAGTCTTGAGATCGCCACTCGTTATAACTAGTCAATGTTTTCATTACATCTTTTGCAGTTTCATGAGTTCATTGAAACATAACCACTTTTTCTAACTTTCGTTTCTGGATTGAGTGTTTACATCGATGAAACTGTTTTCGAAACTCTGACCTCACAAGGTAGTCAACCAGAGCCGTTTGAAACCTTGCGGCGCAATGGAAAGAGGTCAGTTTCAGCTGCCCAAATCAGTTTTCAAAAGTTTCCGAGGAGCTCCGTGAGCCGAGGAAAATGAGCTCGAAGTCTGGAGGATGTGGGCCTCATTTCAAACGGCCGAAACAGTTAAACCCTTGTCAATGTTTGTGGTGGTGTCTGTCCTCTATCGAAACTGATGCTCATGGCACGAATTGAACACAATTGTGCCTCCGCAGAAAGCAAAAATTGTATGATTCTCATGAATCATCATTTTTTCTGAACATCTTCTTGTTGTCGTAAGGATGTGCACAATGTATTCTATGCTTCACAAATCTCGAAACCTGCGCAAATGCTCTCCGCTGGATTTCGTCGGTCTCGCCACGACTATCGTCTCTGTATCGTGTATTCCACGAGAGACGCAGACGACAGTCGTGGCGAGACCAACACGAGTCCAGTGGAGCGCGCTTGCGCAGGTTTTAAGATTAATGAAGTAAATATATGGCATTCATGAAATCTTCAGAACCTCTTCCTGTTTCAAACGTCAAAGATTACTATCTGGTTTTTGACCCGATGGTCTTTGGAACCGATGCGTTTTCCAATTTGGCAGATGTTTTCGAAAACTTTTGACGCAACGTTGCAGCTATTTTTGTGAGAGATGAGCCAGTTATACGTTTTTCTGACATTTTTCTGAATATTTCTGGCAGACACGGGTTCATTGTTACTACGAGAGGGGAACATTTTATAAGCTAAATGAGAAACGGGGAAGACTGGAATGGAAAAGACTGTTTGACGGTTTCTGGATATCTGACCCCAATCCCCTGACTCACTCATCGCTCTTTCCGATAATCGGTCTCTTGACTTGAACATCGGGCTCCGAAGAAACGGCCGTCTTGCGGACAGAGTTCATCATCCGGTACTCCTCCAACTCCTTCCGCAATTGATCGATGATATCGTCCTTGAGCTCCAACTCAGCGAGCAGCGCCTCACGCGTGAAATCCATTACTGAATATCGGAAGCGTTCAATCATTTTAGAAGAAGGGGTTTAGAGAGGAATGTCTGTGAAAGAGTCGCCGTTAGATTCGTATATATTGTCGAGTTTTGAGAGTGAGAGTGAGCGGTAAACGGGCGGCAGTGAGCCTAATTAGAGGAGGGATTATCAGCGGAGATATCAGTAGAAGGGGAGGGGGGGGAGTAAGTCAACATGCTCCAAATGAGCCATGGGACTGCAAATGAGCTCAGGGACCGGTGTGCTATGATCAAGGGGAGGAATGAGAGAGTCCACTTATCTAGAGAACTGTGCATTAGACACCCATAAAACCATCAATGTCTGAAAATTGTCTGTTTCACAGAAGACAGATATGGTCAAGATGGTCTTGCTCGAACGATAGGCTACGGCTCGGTCTCTAGGTTTCCGATTGACCTGACCTTGTTTGAGCATGTTTTTGGCGGTAAAAGTAGAGGGTATTACTTTTGGTTCTACATAAATTTGAAGAAAAAAGTAAAAAAAATCGAATTTTTTCAAGAGTTGCGGGTAGATCTCTGTCTATCCGCCACGGGTCCAAAGAAAAACGGTAAAACTCGAAACAATGAGAAACCGAAAAAGTGATATGTAGAACAAGAACGGATAGATGAGATCTTTCTCAGAAATGAACAGAAGTGATCTAATACTTTGTTGCGGAGCCTTTCGCGTTGATGACAGCCGAGTTACGAGTTAAGACCGAGTTACCTTCAAGAAAACTGTCATCGGATAGACTTTTGGCCAGCACTACAGGTGACTGATAGAGCCTAACCGATCAGAAGAAGATACAATGTCTAGACTGCTTCTAACATTTCTTTCTTCCGAAAAATGAGCCATTCCACGGTTCAAAAAGTGTCTTGTATGATACACAGCTTCTTGAGAGTACTAGACTATCAAAAGGTACACGTTAACAATGTTTTGACTATGTTTAATTATGTTCCGTTGGTCAGGATGTTCACGAAGCACTACATAGAGCGTTAATATTCAAATTTTTTAGTATTTCTCATTTCTGAACCCGCTGAAACCGTAATAATTCACAAAACCAACCGAAACCTCGAACAGAACCGCAAAGTTCAGTGGACTTTTTCTTTAATGCTCTGCACAATTTCAATGTGGCGAAGCGTGGATGTTCGCGAAAAAAGAACATTTTGATAATCGTGTTTTTCTGTGCATTCTTGGGCACTATTCTCTGCTGAACAGCCCTATCTGGGCCCTTCTGTTAGAAGTTTTCGCTATCATTTAAGCAAACAGGTTCTATTCTGATCTTTCGATCTTCTGATACTTTAGCAGCACACTCCTCAATGAGCAACTCTTTCTCTCACGATTCCCACACCAACTCCTACATAAAACCGACCCATCGGTTCCTCTACAACACTCCCACTTTATCATTCGAAATGCTGAGCATTCCAGACAGTACATACTTCGTTTACACCTCTCTTCGCACGTTTCCCCCCGTCACGTCATTGCAAACATCCCCCGCCGGCTCCCCGCCCGTTCCAATGACCCCATTGTTCTCACTCTTCCCCCTCACCAATGAGTCTGTGTGTGTGTGTTCTGACCTATGCATTTTGCAACTTAAAAAAGACGGACGCCTCGGCGACTTTTCGGCCACAAATAGTGCATAAATTGGATAGATTGCGAGGCGAAAGAGACGAGAAGAGAAAGCGGAATCGCAAATAGAGACAACTTTTTGGGGGGATGATGACGACGAACGGACAGGCAGAGAGCAAGTTGGGAAGGGGGGAACGGGGGGATGTGTGAGTGCTGGAAGCACCAAATGGAGCATTGCCGCGGGCTCTTTTGCTCCCCGTGACTGTGGGAAAACGGATGAATGAGAGTGAATGAATGGGGGAAACTCTTTCTCTCTTTTGGCTTTTCAAAAAGGGATTTCTCGCGGCGCTTTTTGGTGTTGATTGAGAGATTGAAGGACACCAAAAATCGGGAGATTGAAACAAAAAGACGAAGAGAAAGCGTGGGGAGGAGGCGATGAATGAGTTCCATTGGGAGCACTTTTCGAGTTGAAATGGCTCTCTCTCGGAATCTTTTCGAGGCGGCAAGAGAAGATGGAGTAGGCGAAGGATTGAATACGGGGCGGAAATGCTATGGACCACTCCTCAAAACACTGTTTCTGTTGGTTTTCGAGACAGTTTTCCCTATTCAAACTATGTCGTTAAAGTCGCAAATGCCGACATTTTCCGACAGCGGGTCTCGAAGCGAATTCTCGTAAATCTACCCGAGAGCCGTTTTGCATTGTCGGAAAGTGTCGAGAATGTAGACGTTTGCTATTTTTTGGAAATACTTCGAACCACGGAAAAACCTCAAAGAACATTAACGCCACTCGTCTCATTCGTCTCATTTGCCAACTGAAACCGAACAAATTTGTTTTTTTTCCCATTTCCTTCCGTCCGTTTTTCGTCGAAATGTAGGTGCCAAATGGATGAGAGGAGACAGAAATTGAGTGACGGGGGGATACAATCCGCAGACGACTTGTTTTTCAGATTAGAACACCCCCCGAGAGAGAGAAAAGAAGGCTACATTTGGGTTTGTAGGTGTTTTTGGGGGAAAACGAAGAGTGGTTACGGTAACTGAAGGAGAGTTATTGTGTTGGTAAATCGCATATCAACACGGGGGGCCGCGCGTGCAAGCAAGCTTCATTGAGAACCGCCGATTTCGCTCCGTATCTCGAGTCGCTACGCAGCGAATTTCGAAGGAAATTTTACCGGGAAATTCAAATTTTATTATTCCACGTCGCGTTTGGACCCCCCGTATCACGCCTGCTTACCGTAGTGGACAATGCGGAAGCGAGTAATTTCGCAATAACCGAAATTTACGGAACGAAACGAGGGAAAACCGACAGCCCGCGGCGACTTTTCCCGTTTTCTGCTACTTCAGCATCTCGCAGGTAAAATAGGCTACTGTAGATGTGACATTTCTGTACGGTGTTTGCGGATTCGCATACCGTACTGCATTTACTAATTTCCGCACTTGAACAGGCGTGGTATATCAATACTATCAGATGAGTGTTCTGAAGAGAAGAACGGATTATGAAACAGAGAAAGTTTTGAGTTTTCTAACGCAATGCTCTCACAACTTTTTTCTGTCTTTTTGACAATTTCAAGCGTAAAATCATTACAGATGTCAGTCGTGAATTCAAACCTTTTCTGGCTTAGAGCACTGTTTCCGAATTGAAGACACATACCATTTTATTTGAATAATCAGTGTTTCAGGACGGGTTTACAAGGGAAGTGTCCGTGGGATTTCGAAATAGGTCCTATCCCATGAAAAAGATTTTGATAGGGGACGTCCAAATCTGTTTTCGAATTCTGTGGAACCATCAAAATCCTCGTATCGAAATCTTTAGGATGGAATACTATCGGATGCGAAATGGTCTCGCAACCGAGGAGGGCTCTGCCGGAAAATCATTATATCTCGAGCTTGATAGGAGATATCAAAAAGTTGTCAGCAACAAACTTGTAGATCGTAACTAGGACTACAAGTTTGCTGTTGACAACATTTTGATATCTCCTTGCAATCTCGAGATATAATGGCAGAGCTCTGAATTGTTGAATGTGATACATAACTGGGGCGACGATAGGAACAATGAATGAAACAGCAGAAGAAAAAACGAGAACGCTGAAACCGTGATTCCTATCAATAACCTCAAAGAAGTGACATCGGAGCTGCTCCGGATATCCTCCTTCACGCCCCCTTCCGGCCCCTTCCCTGCCGCATCCGTGCCCTCCGTCTAATCCAATCAATCATTGGCTCCATTTCGGGACTCATCCCCGCTCATTTCCTCTATGACGAAAACCGAAAAGGACACCTTTCTCTGCGCCGATTCGTCTTCTTCATTCGTGATAAATGCGCTTGCCTTTCTTCTTCTTCTTCTTCTTCTTCTTTTCAAAAAAGAGCACAAGGATGAATGAAACCACGAGTGAGCCCCCCGAAGTGTCTCTCTCTCTCTCACGCCTTCTCCTCTTCGTCTTCCTCCATTCCTACTCCTCCATCTTCCGTTTCGAATCATAGTTCTCAATAAGGACTCGCTCGGCGCGGCCCCGTGAGAAAGAGCAAGAAACGGAAGGAAAGTGAGACGAAAAGTTGCGGATTTTGCACGTAATTACTTTTTTTTTCTCGCCTCATAGCATCGGCAGCCGTCGCGTTTGGGGAATTGAAAGCGGGGAAACGGGATCGAAATGGGAGATTAGGGAATGAGTTCAAGGGATCAGCCGCCCTGGATGCGATGGGAAAGAGAACTTTTCCAGTTTCAAAGGACAGATAGAGAGAGAGCACTGAATGGGGGCCTGAAAGGGTCTGGAGCCCTGTCTAAGAGCACGGTCTGAAGGCCTAGAGCCAAAACGGGGGAGTTGCTCACAACTGTCTCATTGGCCTACTCCACTATCCTCTCTACAAATCCAGCTCCTCCAATCTCCACTCCCTCTTCCTGCTCTCCTCCGAGCCCATTTCCCACCCCCTCTTCCCTTCATAACAATCCCATTCCGTCAGTTATTTACCACACTTGCCAACCCGGCCGACCGACCGAGAAACGACCCATGGGAATGCCACGTCAGCTCCTCCCCTCGTGCACTTTGCTCTGCGACGACGAAAGAGCTGCTGATTTTGAGTGTTCTAAGTACGTGATAACAACTGAGATTTGCGATAGTTTGGAGATGGGAGATGAGGGGGAAAGAGTGCCTTCAGGGACATGCGGAAGCGGGAAGGAGGAACAGGACGAGAAACGAGATTAGGAGATGGTCACTGGAATAGATGGATCTGATGGAACAGGAAACTGCTGGAACTGATTACCAAACAGCTTCATAGGGATCGGATTCATATTTGACGCGGATTTACTATCGGATGCCATCGAAATGGCCCCGCAACCGAGGAGAGCTCTGCCGGAGAATCATTATATCTCGAGATTGATAAGAGATATCAAAAAGTTGTCAACAGCAAACTTGTAGATCATAACTAGGACTACCATTTTGTGGTTGACAACTTTTTGATATCTCTTATCAATCTCGAGATATGATGATTCTCCGGCAGAGCTCTCTTCGGATGAAAGGCCATTTCGATATCATCCGATAGTAGGCACTGCAACAATGGAGAGTAGTCCAGTTATCAGGGATCTAGTGAAACAGGAACCTTACGGCTGCCCCTTCTGCCCCCAGACACCCTCCAGAAACCCATAGATCATGTCCAGAACTCCACGGAATTCGCTCAGAAATGCGTTCCAAAACAAGTTCCCTCTTCTTTTTCTTCCTCTTCTCCGCCGATTCAATTGAAATTTTCTTTTCCGAAACTGACCGCTTTCTGGTCTTTTTCGCGCGGGGACACTTTTTTCAACACACTCACAGACACGGGTGTACACAGAAAAAAACACTCGAAAATTCAAAAAAACCTCCAAAAATATGCGCGTCGATGTGGAAAATGATGGAAGGGAAGCGCGCGGCGGTTCGTGGCGGAAACACCGATCACGAGGACCAGAGAAAACAAAAAACGAACGGCGGAGAGCCACGTGAAATAGGGCCAAAGATGGCCGAGGTGGCGCTCAGATTATGCTCCAAAAGTGGGCGGGGACTGAGACGGAGGGGGGGTCCCGTGAGAACTGAAGCTCCGCCTCTTCTTTGCGCCGCGCACTTCCCCCCCCCTTTTTTTGTGCTCTTTTTCACGTTCTTTCCGGAAAAAGCCAATTGGGGGTGTTGCTTTTCGGATATTTATGAATACAATAATTGAAGGAGATATTCGTATTTGACGGACGGCTCCAGACGACAAATGGAGCAGATGATAGGGAGGAATGGGGAAAGGAATAATAATAATAATAATAATGAGGTATGAGATAGAAGAGAAGAGGGATTCCCGAGAGACCAACGGGCCAATTCTTTGTGGAAACGTATCCAGAGACGGAAGTGAGTGGAAGAATTGCAGATGGTTCCCGTTTCAGAGGTTACTCTTCAAGAATCAACTGTTTCCAGTTATTCAGTTTTACATGGACGGTTTCCGCGGTGCATTCGTAGGGCAGAGCCATGAACATCAAACGGAGTGATGCTCATTTGAAAAGAAGACACGTCAGCTCAAAAGGCGCGGCAGATCGTGTTTTGTGGTGAGCACGCAATTTTGGAGTTTTGTAGCGAAAAATTATGAGAATAAGTAGGTGAAATCAATAGTTTAATTGCCCCAAAAATAGCTTCGAAATGCCAGCTGTGTCGTATTTTCTCGAATAGAGCGGCACTCCAAACGCTGTCAAAGAATCATTATATCTCAAGATTGATAAGAGATATCAAACAGTTGTCAACAGCAAACTTGTAGTCCTAGTTGTGATCTACAAGTTTGCTGTTGACCACTTATTAATATCTTCTTTCGATTTCGAGACATAATGATTGTGGCGAGATGATCTGGGGGGGGGGGGGCTTTGGTGATGACGGGTCCTGCGACGAAGACAAAAATTCACGTCAATTCAGTTTTTTGAGAAAATCACAAGATAAAAGTTTCGCCCTGACACGTCACCTCGTGATAGAAGCCGCAACCGCCGGAGAGGGCCCAATTCGCCCCCACATCCGCCGATTTTGATAATGCCAGATATTTCTTGTTACCAATATTCTTGCCGTGCGTGTTTATCGCAGAACACGCGACTGGACTGACGTTTCTTTCTTTTTTATACTGAGCATATTGGGTCCGATTAGGCGCCTGTTTCTCCTGGCCACAAAATGAGATTGACAAGAGAGCGTCGTTGGAAAATGCGCCTACCTGGTCAAACTTTTCATTTTCAAAGTCTTTTTTCTGGAAGTGTTACCAAGTATTCGCATGAAATTTCGAGGTTTTACCTACATAAACACTAGCGGACAGACTGTTTCGACACTGATTTCAAATTGTTATGTTTCGAGTAAGAGTGTTAAATTCTAGAGGACCTGACACAGACAAAAAAAACATCTGTGTCATTCGAAATAGTCTAGTGATACTAATTTCTTATGCGAATTGATCGGATCACTCTTACTTTTGCCGTTTTGATTAGAGTTCGATTAGCCGACATTTGGAGCCGTTGACAATACAACAACTTCTTTTCAACGCAACAACACATATTCGCCCTTTACATTCCAATGGCTCAATTTTTCAAATTTCGAAAGAGCAATTTGGAAATATTTGATTCGAACATCGATTAAATGATTTCAAGAACAATCGGTATTATCCGTCCTGCAAAAGTTGAAACTTATGCGCCGACTGCGACGCAGCCGCGATGCGGGTTTTCTACCGTACTTTTCGTCGAAAAAACCGTTTTCGTGGTGAGAGAACGCATATTCGGTCGCGTCGCGGCTGCGTCGCGGTCGGCGAAAAAGTTTCAACTTTTGCAGGACGGATAATAGAGCAGAAAAGAATCCTCACAATGAATAACTTTTCAATCAAAAGATCACTCGTTTGAAACAATTTCCTTCGATACTTCGATACTGGATGGTCATTGAATGAAACAGAAAGTTGCAGTATTAAACTATTAAATAAACTATTTATCAATATCAACAGAAACTGTTTTGAAATCACTCTCAATGTTCTGTTACCTCCTTCATCTACACTGATCTACATCCGTCGCGGCAATTCCCGTGTCTTCCGAGACAAAAGTGCACCAATTCGACGAATTGGAACTCGAATTTAAGCACTTTTCCTCGCCCTCACGATCGCATTTTGAGCTCGTAAAACCCTGGGAAAAGAGCAAAAGCCAGTGGCATCCGGTCGGTCGAGGCCAAACAAATTAATCCGCCTCACTAGCTATTCGGCTCACCAAAAAAGAGAGAAATTGTGAATTGCTCCTCGTATTTTCAAACTTTTCAGCAAATTTTCCTCGTTTTTCAGCGGCCACTTACTTTCCGAAAACGATGAAAAACGGGAAACGATATGTTTGTTTTTGGGAGTGATGGGGGGTTGAGAACGGAACGAATTCAACTCAAAACAAATGAGAGAAATGATGCTTTCGGGGGGTGTATGGCCGGATTACTCAGTCACTTGAAACGGATTGGAATGGGGGCTGCTCTCGATGCTGTTTTAATGAAATCTGGAGCCAAACAAACACTGACTCCTTTCCAGTTGCTCGTAAAAATGGGGGGCGAGAGAGGTGTTGCGTGTGTGTTTCAGAGAAGACGTTGGCTCTTTTTCTTTTGTTTTTCCACCTCCAAAGTATTCATAGAATATGAGCGTTTCACCTGTTGCCGACGTAAAACGTGAGAAGAAGCGATATGATCTTTCTGTTGGAAGGGGGAAGAGTTTCAGTTGTAGAGGTTGGGGATGCTAGGAGTACACATCTGAAAACATGACAAAAGATCATGTGCACTTTGGATGGAAATGATCCAAAAGCACTGTGTTTGATAGCGACAACCACTCCCGCCACGTGGTGGCTAATAAAGAAATGATCTACAGAACCACATGGAATTCGAATGAGCATCAAACAGGGCACGAGTAGAGTCCAGAAGCTCCAATCTCTAGGAAACATGCGAATATTCAAGTGCAAAACGGCTCTGAACCACCCTGTTTTCCTCCTAATTTCCTCATTTAGTTTCCCGATTCATTTTTTTTCTTTCCTTCGTGGTCAATTTTCAACATCCTCATTCAAATTTAGTCCAATGTGGCTGAGGAATTCAAATCAAGAGTCTGAAAAAGTTGATTGCCAAACCCAACTCAAAATGCATCATGTTTCAATTTGACTTTCCCAGTTGACAGTTCGCTTGAAAACAACGTGTGCCTCAAAAATGCTGTGTTCCTGAACTCGAAACTGAAACATTGTTTATCTGAATGAGACGCAAAACACGACCACTTTCTGGTGACGTTACTATTATATATTTCAAAAATCTTGGAACCTGCGCAAACGCGCTCCGCTAGACCCGTGGTGGTCTCGCCACGACTCTTGTCTGCGTCTCTCGTGGAACACACGAAACAGAGACGATTGTCGTGGCGAGACCAACACGGATCTAGCGGGGCGCGTTTGCGCAGGTTCCATGATTTTTGAAATATATAATATCATAAAAAAAATTTTGGAAAATTTAACAAGAGTCTTTATTTCACCTTTTCACCACAACAAGAGCATTTACAAAGACATGGTGTGTTTCTTCTCCGGTTTCACCGGTTTCTCTCTACAACCAGTAATCAGAACCAGTCATCAATGATCCGGATGATGAATGAACACGTCTTTGAGGACTAAGTTCGTCGGATCACCCAGCTGCCAAATGAGTTGTGGCGGAGTCTTCGGAACTGTTGCTGGACCATCAAAGTGGACACCGCCCAGTCTATGCTCGACTTTGAATACCGGTTCTGCACGAAAGGCGTAGATCTGAATTAGAGAGTACATGCACAGATGGTGAATCATTGAAAACGATACTTCGTCGGCAACTCCGTTTCTATAAATCACTTCGTAAACGTTCGATTCATCGTGCATGTAAGTGAACTGAACGTTTCGGAACCGGCCCGTCGGCCTTGCGGTTGGGTTTCTGAAAGCATTCAGGTCAGTTGCAAACGCGCTCCATCTCACTGGGCAATCCAAATGTCGAACGCTGCGTCTGCCTTTGTATCGAAGCCTTCCAAATCATAATCAACCACCGTATTTGTAGTAGCGGGTCTCTGAAACGCGGTGCTTGAGTAACCAATTCCGTGATTCTCTGGTAACCCGTCGGGCGGCCTGTGTCGTGTTGGCTTTATTCAGAACCTCCGCTACTGTTGCCACCAAGTCGACATGTTTGATAGCTGTTGAAGAGTAGAGCGGACCTAGATCAAAACGTTCTGAAGATTGTCTCACATGAGCTCAACCTCTCTGTCTGATTCCGCCGATGAGCAAATCTGCATCACCCATCCTCTCGTACGTGTTCTTCACCAGATCAACGTTTTTGAGCATATAATTGGCAGCCGCTGGAACACGATCTCTGTGAATTCGATTGCTTCTGTTCATCTATCTCTCACCTCTCTTCAACTCGTCTGGTTGATATTTGGTGACTTGTGACACCGTATCGTATAGACAAGTGTTCTTTCCGCTCTGTTTCGCATGGGTCCCTGAATCATTTGATTAGACTTCGTCCCAAGAATCCGACGATCACCATCTGCAAAACTGTAATGTCCCGGTTGACCACTGACTCCTTGCTCGAATTTCAAACGAATCGGAGCATTCTTCGAGAACTCTTTGCCATAAACAATCAGTTTGATGTTCCCATTCGCGTCTTTGTACTCGATTTCGATCGGTGTTCTGACTGTCTGCAAGTGAAGAGTGAGCAACAGTTCCAAATGACGACTGACCTCTGCCAGATACTTCGCCTGTAACCGATCTCCTGGTTTCCCGTGGTCTTCTGCTATTTCTGCAATCGTTTCCAGCACTGCTCTATCTTCTTTTCTGCTCTTTCCGATTGCAGCTCGTGCTCGTTTTGCCACATCTTGAGAGAATACGAATCTGAACATGTTACGATTATCAGCTGTTCCCAGTAACATCCACATACGCCTCCTTGAAGTGTGCAAGCTGTTCATCCGTCTTCTTGAATGTGCTATCGACGATCAGTCTGGAGACTTTCGACGAGAAAAAGTTACTCGTTTTCGAGACTGCCTTCGTCGCGCAGAAGTCCGATATGTTGGCTGCCAGCAATCGGACGACACTGTCCACACTCAGCTTCCCCTTATCCTCGTACGCCCTGTCTTCGTGACGGTGGTTTCCTCCGGAATCAGCACTCGCGGCCACACTCTCCAGAATCCCCGGCAGACTGTCGACGTGATCTGCAATCTTCGCAACCACAATAGCTACCTGTGTAGTGCTGATAGCCGCTTTGAGAGCGGTTCCGATGGCCTGCTTCGATTTGACACCCTCCCCTATACTCTTCGCGAGTCTCTCGAGGAACTCAGGAGAGAACTGTTTCAGGAAGTGCGCGGTGGCTCTGTCGACGAACTCTGAGGAGTACTTCCGACTGTTGTGGTGGTTGTCGACGGAGACGATGTGATGGAGATCGGAATTGTTGGAGAGGACGTCGGAGAGAATCTGAAGGGGAATCTGACGGCGAGGGATGGGAAGCTTCTCTCACTTTTTTGATTTCGTCGGTCAGCAAATCGGCCACCGCCTGCTTCATCGGCCCAGCAGCAGTAGCATTGAACACCTCGTTGGCTGTTATCTGAATGACCATTCTCATTCATTCCTTCCCCAATGGCTCAACCTTCGCTGTGACAAGAACTGCCGCCTTGCCAGCATGCTTGGCTGCGTGCTTCAACGCCTCCTTCGCCACTTGCGACGTTCCTACTTTGCTCAGTGATTTGGCTGCCATCGCGACTCCCTTTGCCGCGTTCTTCATTCCACTTATGCCGGCCGTGATGACTGATGTGACCAGATCGAACAGCTTCTCCATTCCATACGCTTCCCAGCTGAACGGTTCACCCATTCCGGTTTTGATTGCGGTGAATATATCGAAACATCCGCCCTGTGAGTGGATCGTTGAGAGGAAAGGAACAGAAAAGTGCTCTCACTATTATCAGACCGACTCCGAAAGCGGCGGCAGTGCCTCCACTGAAAACGGCCAAAAGACCTCCGGCGACGATTTGAAGGACTCCCAGGAGAGCGACGCCTACCACATTCCACCAGTTGACCTTCTCCCTGAAAACCGGGATTATGGAAACTGTAAGAGTCCATAGAAAGATTGAAAAATGTCAGTGGAACAATTTTTGTCTGACCACTCTCCTGTTCAGTTTGCAGCACAAACAGAATATCTAGACAAGGCTTACAAACTTATGGAAACGTTCACAACTGTGTATAAGAGTAACGTCTTCTGTTAGCACAATTATAGAGTAAAAAAGGTACAAAGTCAATGCGTGGTGTAAGCCCTTGGGAGCTGCGGACCTCGGATTTCAGGAGCCAGAGACATGTGGTCATGATCCGATTTTGGCCTGATTTAAGGCACGACTAGGTCGGAGAATGTGACCAAACACCCTGCCTTAACGAAGCTGTTATCAAAATCAGCATATCGTCTTACTTTTATTATGGGGTTATAACGCTTCAAACGCATGCTATTATTTATGCCACACCCTGTACTTCCCAATTAGGGCTGGGTGAACCCGAGCCAAGAACTCGAGCCAGTGGCTACCACAACCCACCGAGCTACCGCCCCCACACAGATTTCCAGAACTATATACCATACCCTTTTGACTGATTCTAAATCGCTCACTTCTTTTTAACAGTGATGAGGCGAAAGTATCCTTCTTCCTCAAAGTGATCTATTTCATCATTGAACACTTCTGGTTTCATGGTCTCCGGCAACATGTCCTTCAGTTTATAGGAGCTGTACTCCAGCTGAAACTATCAGTCACTCCCCAATTGTCAGTTGGATTCCCACCTCGCATCCCTCCTCGGCAGCTTCTACCAGAACCCCCTTCTCCAACGTCGTCCGATTCTCCTCCAATTCTCGAATCGCCTTCTCCAACTCCGTCACGTCTTCTCCTTTCTGGCCCATATCCTTCACCATTTGCCTACTCCTCTTCAATTCTTTGTCCACGTCTCTGTAACTTCCGATCAATCTTCCTCTTCAAGGAACATGTCTCACCTTCCGATCATAACTTCAATATTGCTCACAATGAACCCACAAAGGGCCATGAGTCGCTCTGTCTGTGCTCCCAGTTTCGTTTTGTCCTCGCCTCTCCTCTTCGTGGACACCAAAACCAGCTCATACTGATCCAACAGCCGTTGCAACACTTCTCGACTCTTCTTCAGATCCTCGATCGCTTCATAAATGTACTTCACTCCACCGAACCACTCATAACAATAAAGGAAAGAGTAGGCTCTCATGTAGTAGGCAGCCCCCGCGAACAGCGGATCCAGTTCAATTGCTCGGTCGAGGAGTCTCTGTGCCAAATGGAACTCTTCCGGTTTGTCTCTAGGCTTCCACTCCAGGTTCCAGGCTGCGTAGATGGGATACACATAGTCACTGAAGCACTTCGGAAGGCTCTCCTCTCCATCGATCCCCGGAAGATCCCCAAAGTCCTCTTGGATCTTCTCTGGTTCCAGAGCTGAATGCTTAGTGGCCAAGTAGATTCCGAAGCGGATGTTGAGAGAAGATTGAATGTTGTTTTGGATATAGGACTTGTCTTTTCCTTCGATAGGTTTCTGCATGTCTTTGAATCTCTCCACTACGTCATTCCTCATTTTTATGAACTCCGTGAGCGCCTGATCGGATCTTTGGATGGTCTCCATCTGAGAGATCCACCCATCCACACAACGCATCACCCAATCGTCTCGAACTTGTTTCAAAGTGTTCACGAATGTTGTCTGCAAACTGCAACTTCTCGTCTGAACTCTCAAGCCAACGACTCACATGACTCGCTCCTTCTCCGACTCTCTGGACCATTTCATTCAGGAAGTATCCATCGACGTGCTCGACATTCAGTACCATCTGACTAGTTCCCCGTTCTCCACATCGCGAAGATCTTCCAATGTTCTGTCTTTCCACCCGATCGTTCTCCGGTAAACTCGTCAACAGTACGTGCAGTCCCCCGGCATTCTCCACCTCTTTCGAAATCTTGAAATCAGTTCCCCGTCCAGCCACATTCGTCGCCACAATCACAGTTCCCGGGGCAATCTTTCCGCTGATATCCGCATCTCCACCGCCGCCAGTGAAACTGACAACTCGTCCTTGGCTTTTTCTCCGTATCCGATCAGCTATTTCGTCCGCAAAATGGATGTACTGGGTGATAACCAAACACGCTCTCCCGTCGTTCAGTTTGGAAACTGTCTTGTCGACTACAGTCTCGAGCCACTCTTTCTCATTGTCGCAGAAGACGTGAGGGAGGATGATGTGTCTCCAGACCATAAACGGCGGTATTTCCACGAAATCCACGTTGTACACTTCGTGCAGGAACTTTCTCGATGCTGCTCCTCCGATGGTTCCCGTGAGTCCGATCACTCTTGTTTTGTACCTTCGGCAGAATGACATCGTCGAAAGGAAACACATGGTCAAGTTCTCGGGAGACAACTTGGTCGCATGTCGCATCTCCAGGAATTGATGCAGACCGAATGACCAACGCATTCCGCGATTTCGAGTTCCACTTTTTGCCGAGTCGACAATGACGATCTTACCGTCCTCAACACAATAGTCAAAGTCCTGCCTCTTCAGAATTGCCTCCACTGCGGAACTGAGCCAGAGAGGCAGTTCCCGTTCGCAGAACTTGTCGAGGGTCTTCGGGAACAGCACCTTCTCTTCTTCCTTCGCGCCCTCTTTGAACCCTGCCGCCTTCTGAACAACGTCCGTCAGTCCGTCTTTGAAGTATTTCTTCAGAGTTCCAACATCGCCAATCTCCGCAGTCACCTCACCGTTCTGCACCTTCCAGACGCCGTTTTCGAATTTCTATAATACGGGAACAGTCACACTCGAATGGCTGTTTCTTATTTCCTACCATGTCTTGGAAATGTTGACTGACAAGCATCCAGACGGAAGCTTGAATACCGAGAAGGTTCCCCATTCCAGAAGCGGAAGAGGCAAATTGACAGACATGATTGGCGTTGTCCAATAGTTGAGCATCCACCTGAATTCAAGAAATACTCATTTCGATCAGCCGTTCGCACACTGTTTTGAGGACCTCTGGTTATATCCGACGGGAGAAACACCACAAACCGTCAACCATACAAAATACACGCACGGGAAAAGAGAACTAGAGAAATAGATTTACTGCGAAAAGACATTACCACAAGACTAATAGCAGCCAAATCTTTAAGCGAAGCGTATCCGTTAGACATACAAATAGACGTACTACCGGATGCCATCCAATTGGCTCGATTTTTGAGCATTCACCCTGCCCGATTTCAATTTGTCACTATTACCTCTGGTTATATCCGACCGCTTCATGTCAGATTTCGATAAAGTCGGTATTTTCACAGAAAATATTTTCTCAGGAACCATTCAAGACGTCGTGTCCTTGGCACATCCCGCCAGAACCACCCACCTCATCGACAATAGCGACCGGGAATCCTCGAGAATATCTGATCTTGGATCCCCAGAACTCTTCGTAAAGGACGTCGAACATGAAACTAGACGCAGTTCCATACACAACGTCCGCTTCGTACACTTTCGACTCTTCCTTCTCTTTCCGACTCTCCTCACAATTGTGACGAACTGTGATCCCGACACTGGCGTAGAGATCCTGAAGATGTCAAAGTTCCGATTCGAATCATCGGAAGACCCACTTGAAGATCGCGAGTTTGGGTGATAGCCAGAATTGAGGAACTCGTGATGATGTCCACTTTGTTTCCGTTGAGAACTTCCGAGATGGCCAACGCAGCAATCACGTACGTTTTGCCTTCTCCCGTCTGGAATTGAGTTGGTATGATTCCGAAGTGGAATCCGTCCTCTCACCTGCATCTGGAGTAGTCTGGAGACGTCGGCCTTCCTTGCCATCGTCGCCAACAGAATTCCCAATATCTGCACGTCCCTCATCTTCACTTTGAAGAACGCCTCCACTGCTTTCACTGCCTTCGCTACGTTCCCGTAATCGTTTTCAGATCCATTGTAGGCGTTGTCGAATTCGGACATCATCTGAGTCAAGTTGTCTTCTGAAACATGCTAATTCAGCTGTGTGTGGGAACATTGTGGAACAAACCTGTAATTTTAGCCCCGGAATGACTGAATTCATTGAAATCCGAGTTGGCGATAATCCGAATTGCGTCTTCCCGAGAAGTTTCTGTCGGTGGTTGGAACAGCTGCAGTTCAATCAGTTATCCATCCACAAACTGCACTAATACTCACTCTATCATTCTCCATCATTGCCTCAATATCTGAAACTTGGATTGAATCAGACATCCGATCCAACGCCGTCGAACTCAGATCCCCTTCTTGAATCTGCATCAGAGCCGCCAGAAGTCCAGGAAGGTCTTCTGGTCTCTTCGAGAATCGGAACAACTTCTCAATATCCCGATACCGCCAGTGCTTATCCTGGACCAGGGACATGACCACTGAAGCAATCTCCAGTGGAAGTTCCGCTGAATACGCGGCTGGATCCATCTCTGCCAGCCAGTTGAGAAAACATCTTCCGAGAATTGCGGAATGAAGAATGACCAGGTCGTTACTGCCTTTTCCAGCCCTTCTTCCGGTTATCCGTTGCCAATCAGAGTCAAGAAGAGAATACGGTGAGGATTGAACCAACGCCAGATCTTCGAAGAACTCCTTGACTGTCGTTTGATCAGCCCTCGGCAGTGCGGATTGCAGACCAGAGACATCGGCCGAATTGAGTAGATCAACGACTTGCGGCGGTAGCCAATCGGCTCCGTAAGCGGCGGCCCATCGGTTGAATAGCTCGTGCCAAAAGACAATTCCAGCACGAGAAAGAAGATCGAGAATCCAGGAAGAGTCGGGAGATCGCAAGAGGCAGAAGATTCTGGTGAGATCGGGCACTGATTCGATGACTTGATACTTGCCGTGGCACTTTAGAATGTGGTCCAGCACCCGACCCACTTGGCTTGGGGAGAACTGAAAAAGAGAATGGGGTGACCTCTCATTTCCCCTAGACACTCGCATCTTTCACCGACTGAAACATGTCAATCGTCTGCAGAAGCTGATCCATTTCGGCTCCACTGATGTCGTTCTGCGGGATGTCGATGTTCCAGAAGATACACGCCAACGGAATGTGCACTTCATGTTTGGGGCTGCACAGAAGGTCCACGAATCGACGCAAATCGACTTCATTCAGTCGGTTTCGAATGAATTGTGCACATGCGTCGAGTCCGTTCTCCTCGAGGATTTCACAGAATTGATAGTCTGTGAGAAAGGAAATTAATGAATTAGTAGAACTCTGTTGATATTACCATCCAACATGATGAATTCTTCTCATGGATGATCCTCAAATTAAAGTGAGGAGGTTGAGATTATGGAATGAAAACTTCTGCAAATAACTGATGAAGGGGCATCGAACATGAGTGTACTCGGCCTAATTTGATAATGATAAGACGGAAGTTAAGAGATCGAAACAGTGAGTCAGATGATAAGAATATGAAGTGATAAGATAAGGAGATAGCTGGGAAAACATGAGTAATCAGCGTCTTCTGGATCCAGTTGCAAACAGTTTGAATTCACGGAATCTTCAGAAAACGATAAATGAGGGCCAGGGAATGATTTTTGGAGAGATCAGGTGAAGTGGGAACAGGCATACGAATAGAGGCGTGTCCTGAGATGCGGCCTTATTGACATTGCTCAGAAGTATTGCTCAGGTTGATGAAACTGTTTCAGTGTTCATCCATTCCGTTCCTCATAACCTTAGCAATGTAAACAACCAGGAGGAGGGACTGAGACACGCCCCCTTCCACCATAAAAAGAACGACAAACCTCCTCGTTTCTCACATCAGTCTACCTCATTTCAGCCATTTTTTACGTTGAGTTCTTGGTTTAACTGTTCCTATAAACTAGTATTCAGATAAAACTTTTGCAAATTGATAAGAAGACAAAGATACACTATCTACTACTTTTAACTGAAAAGATCACAAAAAGAGGCGTGTCATTGCTGATAGAGGAATGGACGTCTTCTGTTCATCTTCCGTCTAACAATTAGCAAGTGATTTCAAAACAATCCACTTGTCTTACTCACCACTAGCAATAGTCAGTAATCAGGAGACACACTCTCATGTTGTATAAAATCTGCTGAGAGTTCCGTTTCTGCCCCCAATTTCTCTTTCTATCTTCTTTTTCCAATCACTTTCCGAGAACCTTTGCGTCTGTTTGTCTGTTTGCGAATGAGTAGGTTTGGTAAACCGTTTGGAGTTCATTTTGATAACAAAGATAACACACAACCTAGTTCTAACATCTTCTGATTTTCTTTCTTATTTTTGAATTTTATTCGAAAAAACATACCTCGCAAGGGACTATTCAAACGGTTAGAGTTTCAGAAGCAAAAGTCAAATTCTCAGGTGAAAAATCACTGAAAAGTATAACTTTACTGCGGAAAACTTGCGAAATCCGTTCCTCCGTCTTGAGATCAAACTAGATAGACCCAGTGGCCAGGTGTTCTCTTATCAACTGACTCACTGTCTCGTCGACTTTCGAACTTTTGTCTCTTTCTTTTCCGCCGAAAAGATAGCCTCCCACAAACAAACGTTTTCTCTTGTCCACTTCTTCTCTCTTCGTTCTTATCCTTCGCCATGTTCTTTGAAAAGAAAATTCATTTTCCAGAGATGTCCTCCGAATATGTTCGGATGACCGAAGCGGAGCGACTGAACAATTTGAAAGACGACGCGATTAGAAGGAATGAAGAGCGGAAGAAGGCGGAACAGCTGAGACAGGAAGAGGTGGGAAGTGCTCTGTTTCCAGCTGAAATGTATTCATTTAGGATAGAAAGAAGAATGAGGAACTCGCGCGGCTCAGAGCTCAACTGGCGGTGCAGAAAGAGGTAGGCTCTCTGATGTTCTAGGCAATGAAGACGTGTGTCTTCCAGCTCTCCGACCGGGATCAGGAGATTGCTCGACTCCGGAGTGAGCTGGCAAACTCTCAGAAACCCGCTGCTCCTCAACAGAAGCCGGCGGTTCATCAAATGAAAGAAGTCAAGTATGCGAATGCCTCTGGATCGTGAGTTCCCCTTTGCTTCCCAAGATTCCAATGGTTTCAGTGACTACGAAACACTCAAAAAGACCATCTACGGCCACGCGAAGATGGAGGGAGAGGAGTGCCAGAAGGCAGTCGCCTTCGTCGTTCTCAACCGTGCTCGTGCCAATCAACCCTACTGGGGAGGCAGTTCCATCACCGACGTGTGCCGTAAACCCTATCAATTCTGGCCGTGGAACGACAAAAACGACGTTCACATCGACGACTGGAACAAGTACAACAGCATCGACGCGTGGCTTCCCGCTCTTTTGAATGGACAGATTGCGGACAATACGAACGGAAGTGACCATCTTCTGCCCAACTGGGAGCGTCAGGATTGGCTCAGCAATGTAGACCACAGGGCATCTCACGGAAACTTCAACTTCTACAAGGCAAAGTGGCTCTGAATGTGTTGTCATTGTCTGCTATCAAACGATTGAGTTTATCAATAAACATTTTTTCTCGGAGTTTGACCATTGAAACAGATAAATTTTTAAAAAATTAGGATACAAATTAAATACAAGTACTATACAATTATGAATAGATTAAACCCTTTTTTCCAATGTTTTAACAGTTGTACAGATATGAAATGGCATGACGCATCGAAAAAAACAATCAAATTGTGATCATTCTGTTGGATTTGCATCGTTTTTATGATGCTGAAACAGGTCTTTCAAGCGTGAATCTTTTCTATCTCCTTGTTTCCAAATGGATTGTTTTTGCGTCGTTGGCTCTGTTTTATGGCTGTCATAGTGGACAGCTCCGTTCTTCTCCTCCACCATGAACACCGGTTTGGCACGATACGCACAGATCTGAGTTCAACATAACAGTTCCCACATCTCTCAATTCGACACCCAACCTCGGTCGCTTCCCCCTTCACGTGCTTTGTTTCGTAAATGTTCGACTCATCGAAGAGATACGTGTACTGGACGTTCTTTTGTACGCCTGTCGGCTTTGCATCCGAATTTCTGAAGGAATGGACACCCGTTGAGATCGGAACTCTTCCGAGAAATGCTCTCATTATCCGGTTAACTTGGAACCTCGATCAAACGCGCGAAAGCGACAAAATCGATGGAGAACCATCATATTTTCGGCGGAAAGCGTTCGATCGAGATTCCATTGGGGACATTATTTGAAGAAGACGCCAATTTCGTGCTATCTCACTTGGAAATCCACTCGTCGTATGCTGCATCCGCCCGCGTATCGAAGTCTTCCAAGTCGTGATCAACTACTGTGTTCACGGGTACTTTCCGCTGAAACTCACATTCTATTTCTCTACTTCACCGACTCCTTCTCACTTTTCTCGCCGCCTGTGTTGCGTTGGCTTTCTTCAGAACGTCATTGACCGTTTCAACCGATGCGACATGCTTTACAGCTGATGTCGAGTAAGCCGGACCTGAAATTGGAAGAAGGTGATGAGTTTTATTTATTTATTTATTAAAATACGCACTCGAGGAACGTGGAAGTGGGGACAAATATTACAGTACTAAAACAGTTGGGGGTTAGGGAATAGGGGGACAAAGGGAGGGGACGACCTGAGACTGAGCCTGACCTGCGTTGGTTTGTGTAGCCTGTTTGGTCAGTGCTGAAAGAGTGCGGTGAACGAAGTAATTTTGCCTATGGTAGGTTTTTGGCGTCTTCCAGTGGAAAGATGTTTTAGATTTGCGATTGTTAAAGTGATTGATAGTGAAGAGATCGGTGGTGGGGATGTCTATTTTGCCGATAAGCAGTTTTCTAAGAAATTTCCTGTCTAGCACAGCTCTACGATTTTCGAGACTCTCCAATTTGAACTCGGAGCAGCGCTGTTCTGCATTCTGATAGGCTGGGTCTTCGCGGAGCATAAAACCGTTGTTGATACGAAACATTACTCTACGGGTGAAGTTATTTTGGACCGCTTCAATGGTTTTTATTAGCTGCTTACTGTGGGGAGAGCTGATAGGGGTACCGTATTCTAACAGGGGACGAACAAACGTCTTAAATAGGAAGCATAGTATATCTGGGCGGCTTGAGTAGAATGATTTAAATAGAATGGACTGCATGAAGTTTGCCTTTTTAATAGCCAATTTCCAATGGGAGTCAAATTTGAGGTTAGGTGTTAGCGTGAATCCAAGGTCCTTGACCTCGTCTGCACGTGTTACTTCCACGTCACTGACTGTGTATTTTAGATGAGTGGCTCTTTTTCCTAGTGATATGCAGACAGTTTTAGCGGAGTTAAGCGTGAGGAGATGCCGCTGAGACCAGTTTACGACCGAGTTTATTCCTTCTTGCAGTACTGCTGAATTGGTGGGTGCGTTTCGGTTAAATGATGTATATAATTTCAGGTCGTCAGCGTATTGTTTTATTCCTAATGATGGTGGGATTGATTGACGGATATTATTTACGAATATTCCAAAGAGAAGTGGCGAAAGAACTGAGCCCTGGGGTACACCACAAGTGGTTTGGCGGTTGCTTGAGAGGTTTTCACCGATTTTAACTCTAAATGTTCTGTTGGAGAGAAATGAGTATATCCATTTGATTAGTTGAGGGTGAATATTTGCCTCTATGAGTTTTTCAATAAGGATACCGTGAGGTACGGTGTCGAATGCCTTTTGGAAATCAAAATATATTATGTCTACTTGTTTACCCGCGTCTAGGGCAAGAGTCCAGTCATTCTCTCAATTCGACACCCAACCTCGGTCGCTTCCCCCTTCACGTGCTTTGTTTCGTAAATGTTCGACTCATCGAAGAGATACGTGTACTGGACGTTCTTTTGTACGCCTGTCGGCTTTGCATCCGAATTTCTGAAGGAATGGACACCCGTTGAGATCGGAACTCTTCCGAGAAATGCTCTCATTATCCGGTTAACTTGGAACCTCGATCAAACGCGCGAAAGCGACAAAATCGATGGAGAACCATCATATTTTCGGCGGAAAGCGTTCGATCGAGATTCCATTGGGGACATTATTTGAAGAAGACGCCAATTTCGTGCTATCTCACTTGGAAATCCACTCGTCGTATGCTGCATCCGCCCGCGTATCGAAGTCTTCCAAGTCGTGATCAACTACTGTGTTCACGGGTACTTTCCGCTGAAACTCACATTCTATTTCTCTACTTCACCGACTCCTTCTCACTTTTCTCGCCGCCTGTGTTGCGTTGGCTTTCTTCAGAACGTCATTGACCGTTTCAACCGATGCGACATGCTTTACAGCTGATGTCGAGTAAGCCGGACCTGAAATTGGAAGAAGGTGATGAGTTCTTCGATCCAGTTGCACCTCTCTGGCGGAGTCCGCCAACTAGCAAGTCAGCATCACTCATCATCTCGTACATGTCCTTCACTCTTTCAAAGTCATTGAGCATGAAGTTGGCAACAGCTGAAAGTTTGTCTCTAGGGATTGTCGACAGAGTAATACGGATCTTAGCGCTGAGCCATGAAAAAACAGCTTTGTTTCAACAGATGCTCACCTCTCTTCAACTCATTCGGTTTATATTTGGTGACCTGTGCCACAGCATCAAAGAGACAAGTGTTCTTCCCGCTCTGTTTCGCATGGGTCCCTGAATCATTTGATTAGACTTCGTCCCAAGAATCCGACGATCACCATCTGCGAAACTGTAATGTCCCGGTTGACCACTGACTCCTTGCTCGAATTTCAAACGAATCGGAGCATTCTTCGAGAACTCTTTGCCATAAACAATCAGTTTGATGTTCCCATTCGCGTCTTTGTACTCGATTTCGATCGGTGCTCCAACAATCTGTTTGATGGACCAGATATGGGAAAACGGATTCAAATGAAATCTCACCTCTGCCGAGTATTCAGCCTGCAGTCGATCACCCGGTTGCTCGCCGTTTTCAGCTATTTCTGCAATCGTTTTCAGCACTGCCGCGTCTTCTTTGTTGCTCTCGCGAATTGCGGACCGTGCTCGTTGCGCTACACCTTCCGAGAAAACAAATCTGAAAGTTCACGAGAGTTCATTCGATACTCAACCGTTGACACACGCTTTCTGAAAGTGTGCGATCTGCTGTTCCGTCTTTTTGAATCCGGTGTTGACAACCAAGTTGGAGACCTTCGAAGAGAAAAAATTGATAGTTTTCGATACTGCCTTGGCTGCGCAGAAATCGGAAATATTGGCTGCCAGTGATCGGATGACACTGTCCACACTGAGTCCTTCGTTACCCGCATACGCTCTGTCCTCGTGACGATCAACGTGTTCATAGTTCGCATTCGCAGCAACGCTGTTCAGAATCTCCGGCAAACTGTCGACGTGTGCTGCAACTTTGGCTACGACAATAGCCACTTGTGCAGTGCTAATGGTCGTTTTGAGAAGGGGGTTGATGCCTAGATTGCCTTTGAGACCATCTCCGATGCTCTCGCTGAGCTGTTCGAGAAACTCCGGAGAGAACTTATTCAGGAAGTTCTTGGTGGCCTTGCTCACGAATTCGGACGAGTGTTTTCGGTTTCCGTTCTGGAGATCCACATCGACAATGTGACGAAGTTTGGTTTTGTTGGAAAGGAAATCGGAGAGCACCTGAGAAGAGAATGTTTGATGTGAGAAACGAATTCCTACTGGCAGTAGGCTACTGCTCACTTTAGTTATGCCCTCGGTGAGCAGATCGGCCACCAACTGTCTTGCCGGTCCAGCAACCGTTGCATGGATCACCTCATTGACTGTGATCTGAATAGAACCCAGTGGCCTCTCAAAGTCCCGACAAAACTCACTTTTGTCGCCGCAATGGTTGCAGCCTTCGCAGCACATTTCGCAGCGAATTTCAATGCCTCTTTCGCCGCTCCCGTCGTCCCTACACTGACCACTGTTTTGGCTCCCGCCGCAACGCCCAGAGCCGCATTCTTCAGTCCGCAGAACCCAGCCACCAGGAGCGATACCACAAGGTCGAGCAGTTTCTCCTTTCCGTACTGCTTCCAGTTGAAGTCGCGGTCAATGATGCCGGATTTGATGGCTCTGTAGATGTCGAAGCATCCTCCCTGGAAACGTAATGTTTCGTTTTGCCTTGCTACAGGTACAACAAAGTGTTTGGATCAAAAGAGGAACATTTCCAAAAGCCCACCACTGCAATACTGATTCCGAAATCGGCGGCAGCCCCTGCGGAGAAAATAGTGAGAAGAGAACCGCCGGCGATTTGAAGGAGTCCCAGGAAGGCGACGGCGACCACGTTCCACCAATTGATTTGGTTCCTGAACGTTGAGAAGTAACTGCTGTTTGTTTATGAGTGAGTTCTCACTTTTTCTTGGCAGTTATCAGATGGGTGTATCCTTCATTCACGTAACGACTTATTTCATCTTGAAATTCTTCCGGGTCCATGTTCTTCGGCAGCATATCCTTCAGACTGTACCATTTAAGGTTCATCTAAAATGAATTGATAATTTCATGAACCCAGCAAGACTCCCACTTCGGATTCGTTCTCGGCAACATCTCGCAGAACGCCTTTTTCAAGAGTTTCCCGATTCTCCTCCAATTCCTGAATCGTCTGCTTCAACTCAGTCACGTCTTCTCCCTTTCCTTCCATATCCTTCAATATTTCCCTACTTCTCTTCAATTCTTTGTCCACGTCTCTGTAACTTCCGATCAATCTCCCTCTTCAAGGAACATGTCTCACCTTCCGATCATAACTTCAATATTGCTCACAATGAACCCACAAAGAGCCATGAGTCGTTCTGTCTGTGCTCCCAGTTTCGTTTTCGCTTCATCTTTCCTTTTCGTTGCTACCAAAACCAGGTGATATTGATCCAACAACCGCTGCAACACCTCTCGACTCTTCTTCAGATCGTCGATCGCCTTGTATATGTATGACACAGTTTCGAAATTAATATAGTGGAACAAGAACATCGAGGCCCGTTTATAGTAAGCGGCACCGGCGAACAATGGATCCAACTCAATAGCACGGCGAAGAAGGTTGAGGGCGAGGTCGAACTCTTCTGGATTCTTCCTGGGCTTCCAGTCAAGGGCGTACGCTGAGTGAACCGGATAGACGTAGTCGCTGAAGCATTTCACAATGTCATTCTTCCCTCTGATCCAGCGAAGATCTCCGAAATCGTCTTCGACTTGATCTGGATCCAAAGACGAATGCTTCTTCGCCATATAGACTCCGAAGCGAAAGTTCAACGCCGATTGAATGTGCAGCTGAATGATTGACTTGTCACTGTCGTTGCCGGGTTTCTTGATGTGTTTGAATCGATCAACAACGTCGTTTCGCATCGCGATGAACTTTGTGAGAGCTTTGTCCACTTTCTTACTAGTTGTCATGTCTGATATCCATCCATCCACACACTGCAGTGTCCATTTATCACGCACTTCTCTCAACGTGTCAATACAAGTTGTCTGAAAAAAATCCTCTGACCATTTCGAAGAAGATCATCACTTTAAGAAGTTCAAAAGTGAAAGGAATCCTTCGGGGGGTAACATATGAAAGTTAAGGTATAGGTACGGCTGCATTATCTTACACGGAGTCAACTGTGCTCCTATCTACACGGTTTCCCAGGCCAACGACTCACATGACTCGCGCCTTGTCCGACTCTCTTGACCATTTCCCTCAGAAAGTATCCATCGACGTGCTCGACATTCAGTACCATCTGACTAGTTCCCCGTTCTCCACATCGCGAAGATCTTCCAATGTTCTGTCTTTCCACCCGATCGTTCTCCGGTAAACTCGTCAACAGTACGTGCAGTCCCCCAGCGTTTTCAACTTCCTGCGATATCTTGAAATCAGTTCCCCGTCCAGCCACATTCGTCGCCACAATCACAGTCCCTGCGGTGACTTTTCCAAGTGTATCACCTCTACCTTGTCCCGTTAAGCAGATGACTCTTCCACTGCTCCTAGACCGTATCCTCCGAGCGATTTGGTTTGCAAAATGGATGTACTGGGTGATAACCAAACACGCTCTCCCGTCGTTCAATTTGGAAACTGTCTTGTCGACTACAGTCTCAAGCCACTCGTGCACATTGTCGCAGAAGACGTGAGGGAGGATGATGTGTCTCCAGATCATGAATGAAGGAATTTCCACGAAATCCACGTTGTACACTTCGTGCAGGAACTTTCTCGATGCTGCTCCCCCAACTGTTCCAGTGAGTCCGATCACTCTTGTTTTATATCTTTGAAAGAATGACATCGTCGAAAGATAACACATGATCAAGTTCTCGGGAGACAAATTTGTCGCATGTTTCATCTCGAGGAACTGATGGAGACCGTATGACCAACGGCTTCCACGATTCAGAGTTCCACTTCTCGCCGAGTCGACAATGACGATGTTGTCGTCGTCGACAACATACTCAAAATCCTTCTTCTTCAAATTCGCATCGATCGCTGAATCGAGCCAATGTGGCAGTTCCCGTTCGCAGAACTTCTCGAGGGTCTTCGGGAACAGAACCTTCTCGTTTTCGCTCGCTCCGCCTCTGAATCCGGCCATTGTGTGAACAGCATCCGTCAGTCCCTCCTTCAAGTACTTCCTCAGAGTTCCGCGATCCGCAATTTTTGCAGTCACTTCGCTGTGTTTCACTTTCACAACGCCATTTGCAAACTCCTAAAAAGATGTAATGAGAGCTGCTTAATTACAAGTGTTGTACCATGTCGTTGAAGTTTTGAGTGACAAGCATCCAGACGGCAGCTTGAATACCGAGAAGGTTCCCCATTCCAGAAGTAGAGGAGGACATCTGACAGACATGATTGGCCTCGTCGAGCAGTTGCGCGTCCACCTGAATTTGGAAATCTTGGTCAGCAGAAATCGGCAAGACCACTGCGGGAGGCAGCAATTCTGCCGATTCCATGCGGCAGTTCGAATGGAACACTTGAAACTCCATTAAATCCCCGATATTATGAGTTCGTCGCGAGCGTGGACCCCGCAATGTCAGCGAAGGTCCCGCAACGAAACAGTGAGGCAGCGCGTAAATTTCGGAGACGCAGACAATTTTAAATTTTTCGCGCCAAAAGCGAGGTCCACGCTCGCGGCGAACTCATAATAAATATTTTGCTCACCTCTGCCTACTTTTGCCGCAATTCCGCCAATTTCTTGTGGCAAACGCGCCAAATTTTTGCCGTGAATAAATGCTAAACGTTATGAAGCTGCACAAGCTGCACAAGCTGCACTAGCTGCACAATGTTATGAAGCTGCACAATTCGTTCACTATTATGAGTTCGCCGTGGGCGTGGACTCCGCAGTCGCGGTGTTGGCGAAGGTCCCGCAACGAAAGAGCGAAGCAGCTCGTAAATTTCAGAGACGCAGACAATTTCAAAACTTTTCGCGCCAAAAACGAGGTCCACGCACTTCGCGAACCCATAACACATTTTTTCTAAATCTCGGTAATCTGGAAACGCCAAATCTTATTAATGTCCCTAAAGCTGGAACCAGAAATTCACCGACAGATAAAGAATGACTGATTCTAGATCCTCATCGCGTGGAAACAAATTTTGAAATCTTCGGTAAAACAATTGTTAACGTACAAACTTTTAGACATCCGTCCGGGAAGTGTTTATACTCAAGTATATTGTTTGAAATGAGACCCTGCGGGATGGAAAGAGCAAGGTTTGAGACCTGTCGGCCGACATCCTCGAAACTTCTAGTCGTTTTTTCTCGGCTCACGGAGCCCAATAGCATATTTAAAAACTGATTCGGCGGTCTCAAGCCTTGCTCTTTCCATCCCACAGGGTCTCGTTCCAAACCATATCCCTGAGTTTAAGCACTTCCCTTGTTACTGTGCCTAAACTCCCCTCATCCACAATGGCGACAGGAAATCCACGAGAACACCTGAACTTGGCGCCAAAGAACTCTTCGCGAAGGACGTCAAACATAAAGCTCGTAGCTGTCCCGTAAACCACATTCGCTTGGTAGATTTCCGACTTTTCCTTTTCCTCTGCGTCATCATCACAATTGTGGCGAACTGTGATACCGACACTGGCGTAGAGTTCCTTGAAAAAAGATTCTAGTTTGTGGGTGAAGCGTTGTGAAGACCCACTTGAAGATCGCGAGTTTGGGTGATAGCCAGAATTGAGGAACTCGTGATGATGTCCACTTTGTTTCCGTTGAGAACTTCCGAGATGGCCAACGCAGCAATCACGTACGTTTTGCCTTCTCCCGTCTGGAATTGAGTTGGTATGATTCCGAAGTGGAATCGCCCTCTTACCTGCATCTGGAGTAGTCTGGAGACGTCGGCCTTCCTTGCCATCGTCGCCAACAGAATTCCCAATATCTGCACGTCCCTCATCTTCACTTTGAAGAACGCTTCCACTGTTTTCACTGCTTTTACCAAGTTCTTGAATCCGTTTCCAGACCCCTTGTAGGCGTCTTCGAAGTGGTACATCAGTTGAGTCAGGTTGCCCACTGAATAGGTTCAAACATCCTTTTTAAAGAACATTGATACCTGTGATTTTAGCTCCGGAATGACTAAACTCATTGTAATCCGAGTCGGCGATAATGCGAATCGCGTCTTCTCGAGAAGTTGCGGTGACCGGATTGAACATCTGCAACATAAGATGCTATTCGGCTAACTGCTGGTTAACTCACTCGATCGTTCTCCATCATTGTATCGATATCTTTCACCTTGATCGCTTTCGGCATCCGATCCAACGCTTTCGAACTCAAATTCCCCTCTTGAATCTGCATCAGAGCCGCCAGAAGTCCAGGAAGATCTTCTGGTCTCTTCGAGAATCGGAACAACTTCTCAATATCCCGATACCGCCAGTGCTTATCCTGGACCAGTGTCATCACCACCGAAGTGATTTCTGATGAGAACTCCGAAGCATAAGCGGTCGGATCCATCTCTGCCAGCCAGTTGAGAAAACATCTTCCGAGAATGGCAGAATGAAGAATGACCAGATCGTTACCGTCTTCTCCAGCCCTTCTTCCGATTATCCGTTGCCAATCAGAGTCCAGAAGAGAATACGGTGAGGTTTGAATCCGACGAAGGTCGGCAAAGAACACCTGGACCGTTTTCGAATCAGCTTGCAGCATAGCTCTTTGTAGTTCGGAGATGTCGGCAGTGTTGAGCAAATTGACCACTTGATATGGAATTTTATCCATGACTCCAAAATAACCAGCCCACTGATTGAAGACAGTGTTCCAGAAGTCAGGTCCAGCATTCGAGAATTGATCGAGAATCCAAGAAGAGTTGGGAGATCGCAAGAGGCAGAAGATTCTGGTGAGATCGGGCACTGATTCGATGACTTGATTCTTCCCGTGGCACTTTAGAATGTGGTCCAGCACTTGACCCACTTGGTTTTCAGACAGCTGAACCGAATGATTATCTCGTTCTCACCAATCACTCCTCACCTTTTTAGCCGATTGAAACCCGCAGATTGCCTGCAGAAGTTGGTCCATTTCAGCCCCACTGAGGTCATTTTGAGGAATGCTGATGTTGCAGAGAATCAACTCCAACGGAATGTGAATATCATATTTGGGACTACACAATAGTGTGCAAAACCGTTGAAAGTTGATATTTTGCCAATGTGTTCGAACAAATTCCGCAGAAGAAGTGAGCCCATTCTCTTCGAGGATTCGAGCCGCTTGTGGACCTGCGTAGGTGATATAGGGTCACTTGAGGGGCACATCTTCTTACCATTCAGCACCGCTGGCATCACCTCTTCTTCGTCTCAACACCTTCGAACGAAGATGGATGCGGTGAGTGAGTTGTTCGAGAAATTGAAGTTTTATCGCAAAGTTTCGCTTGTTTTCCAAAGTCGAAATGGTCCCTGAAACGCTCACAGAATCATAAAGTGCGCCCCCAATGCAATCGTGCTCCTCCGCTCCACAGTGTCTGCTTCTCGCCTGTTTTCCCGCTACTTCGGCTACGCAGCTTGAAATAGTTAGAGGAATGGAGAGACGCAGACGCAGCAAAATTTGAATTTAATTAGAGCCAAAAAGCGCGATTGCATTCGATATCCGCACTGTATCGAATGAACTGAGGAATGTGAGAAAGCAGGATTCAAATGGAGAAGAAGCAATCAGGGTTATCGAAGCTCTTTTTAAATAGAGTAAAGTTCTCATTTTAGGCCGAACCCGAAACCGTTATCAGCTGTTGCGCCTCAAATAAACATTTTCTGATAACTGGGGAAAAGTGAAAAGGGCAGTGTTTTGTTGAAGAATGAAAGTTCACAAGCAATGGAACAGAACTGGAAACCTAGCTGACGGGAAAAAAAGAGAAAAAAAGGAAAAAAAAGGAGAAAAAAGGAGAAAAAAGGAGAAAAAAAAGGAGAAAAAAGGAGACTCTATGGTAACTGCGGAAAGAAATGAATGAAGAAACACCTTCTCCCCTGAGGAAAATGTCAAATGGGCGTTTTGAATAATCAAGAAAGTGATGAATTTTACAGTTTCGGTTGCTAAGTTCGTTGCTAAAACAGTTAGAATACGTCATAAGGGTTGCGAAACGTTCCGCTAGAATAGAGTGTGCGTTTCGGAAATTGCTCACACTAAATTTCGTTTCCATCGGCCCCCGGCCTCCTGTAAAAGTGATATGTGGTGGTGATTGAACACGGTAATTTCTGGTTTTCAGCAATTTCCATTTCCACTTGGCGTCAGTCGTATACCGTATTTCCTCAAATAGAGCGACACCCTGAACGCTGTCGGAGAATCACTATATCTCCAGATTGATAAGAGATATTAAAAAGTTGTCAACATCAAACTTGTAGATCATAACGAGGACTACACGTTTGCCGTTGACATCATATCTCTTATCAATCTCGAGATATAATGATTCTCCGGCAGCGTTCAGGGTGTCGCTCTATTCCAGGAAATACGGTAGTTTTGGCGCGTGCTGTAGGAATGATGAGCAACTAGATTTTGTCGACAGTATCCTCTCGGATTTTATACAAAATATTCAGACTTTTCATTGGAAAGACATCTTTTCGGATCCTTTTGGGCTCCCATTCACAATTTCTATCTTTTTTCCATTGTTTGAACGCACGCAGATTGCTTTCCTGTTTGTCTGTTTGTGTGTAGGTTTAACCTCTCAAGATAAGACATTGCGAGTAAACGTTCTGATCATTTGGTGACCTCGAAGTCTGATTTATGCAGCATCCGTCCTTTGTTTTTGTGCCCTTTCTGTTGAAATGTTCTCTTTTCCACGTTTCTTTGTAAGAAGTCAATCATTTTCCAAAGATAGGAAAACAGCACAGCACAAGTAGTGTCAATCGAACGTATTGGGCGGTTACTTGTGCTGTGCTGTAAGGAAACAGCACAGCACAAGTAACCGCCCAATACGTTCGAATGACCGAAGATCCTATCAGCAATAGATTTCGAAATAACCGTGTCTCGCGATCAAACGTGACACACGATTAGCAATGATGAGCAATAGCGAGTCTTTCGAAACTTCCCATCCATTAGGAATAAGTGTTGAGAAACAGTCCAGTTCCGAAGACATTTGTCATCCGACTGAGCAATAGGAACACTCTTTGGACACGCCTCTCTTTGTAATGTATAAAAGGGATAGAGAGTGTTCAGATACACCATACATTCGAACAATGGCTTCTTATCAACATCACCAAGAAAATATGCGAAACGATGCGATATCTCATAAACTGGGGTCTCAGCAAATGAAAGAAGTCAAGTATGCGAATGCCTCTGGATCGTGAGTTCCCCTTTCCGTCCCAAGATTCCAATTGTTTCAGTGACTACGAAACACTCAAAAAGACCATCTACGGCCACGCGAAGGACGAGGGAGAGGAGTGCCAGAAGGCAGTCGCCTTCGTCGTTCTCAACCGTGCTCGTGCCAATCAACCCTACTGGGGAGGCAGTTCCATCACCGACGTGTGCCGTAAACCCTATCAATTCTGGCCGTGGAACGACAAAAACGACGTTCACATCGACGACTGGAACAAGTACAACAGCATCGACGCGTGGCTTCCGGCTCTTTTGAATGGACAGATTGCGGACAATACGAACGGAAGTGACCATCTTCTGCCCAACTGGGAGCGTCAGGATTGGCTTGACAATGTGCATCACAAGGCCTCTCACGGGAACTTCAACTTCTACAAGGCAAAGTGGCTCTGAATGTGTCGTCATTGTCTGGTATCCAACGATGATAAAGTGAATGAAACGTTGATTTATTTCCTTTTATTGTTGTTCCAATGCCAAGAGTTTGCCAGAAGGCAATAATTCTGATTGTCACTTCTCAAAATCTGGAACTGGATAAACACGTCACTGTGGGGAAGATGCGCTTGTTTCGGAGTCTTTGGTACTTTTGCTGGACCATCAGTGAGGACAGTTAGATCTGAACAAGACAGCATGAGGAGTTGAAATATCGAAAACGAAACCGCGGCTTCGGTTGTTCCGTTCACAGGGGAACCCATTACGGGACGTACATGCCTAACTACCCATATGGGTCCACAATGGGTAGGATATGGGACCACAAGAAGCGATGGGTCCATAATGGATGGGATATGCCTACAAACTGGGCGCGATGTGCCTACGATGTACTAGATGCGCGCTAGGCATGCACGTCTCCGTAACGGGTCCGACCTGTGTTGTTTCCGATTCCCCCTGCCCTCCTATCCATCCGGTTTCTGATAAAACTTAGCAATGTCAATAAGCGGGAGGAGGATCAAGGAACCGCCCCTTTCTGTTATAACACAATCCATTGTTTTTTTCGTTTCAAACCGCTAGCAATAATTATCAATTAGAAGTTGGACCCTTCAAGAGAGGAAAATCTATTTCTGCGCCCCTACTCATTTCTTTTCTTTCTCCAATGGGAGAACCTTTGTGTCTATTTGTCTGTTTGTGAGTAGCCCTCGAGACGAGACGGTGCACGTACACGTTCTGAACATTTGGTGACGCCAAAGTCTGATTTATACAGCCAATCGCCTTCTGTTTTGATGTCATTTTACCACTGAAAATTCGCTTTCCGACAAAGATTAACTTTTTGCAAGTATATTTAGTAGCATTGAGCTTAACAACATGCATTAGGGTTTCAGAGTTGGGCGGAATCGGAGAAACTGAAAAACTGAAAACAACGGAAACGGAATAAAGGATTTCAGTTATTCCGTATTCCGCCCAACTCTGATTTGTACTAGCGGATGACATCGAAATGGCCCCGCAACCGATTTTTGAACTTTTGTCTCTTTCTTCGCCGCCGAAGAGATCCTCTCCCACAAACAAAAGGTTTTCTCTTGTCCCCTTTTTCTCTCTTCCTTTTCATCTTTCCCCCATGTTTTCGAAAAAAGAATTCAATCATTTTCCAGAGATGTCCACTGAATACGTTCGAATGACCGAAGCGGAGCGACTGAACAGTTTGAAAGAGGATGCGATGAGAATGAAAGAAGAGCGGAAGAAGGCGGAACAGCGGAGACAGGAAGAGGTGGCTTGTGCTCTGTTTCCAGCTGAAACTGACCATTTCAGGATAGAAAGAAGAATGAGGAACTCGCACGTCTGAGAGCTGAGTTGGCGGCGGAGAAAAAAGTGAGAGAGAAAAGTTCTTCCGACCAGAACTACTGCTTTCTCTTTTCAGCTCTCCGAGCGGGATCAGGAGATCGCTCGACTCCGTAGTGAGCTGACGAAAGCTCAGAAACCCGCTGCTCAGCAGGAACCGGCGGTTGACAAAATGAAAGAAGTCGACTGTAAAGGGCGGGGTGGAGGCAGGCGTCAAACCCTCGTTGTTAATCACGAAACCACCGATTTCAGACAACTGCTGGCGATGCAATCAGACGCTCGCCGGCAAGAAGTGCATCATTTGCGAAGAGCATCCCTACTGCATCAAGTGCTACGAAGAAGTGTTCGCGAAGCAGTGTGCCGGGTGCACCAAACCCATCGCCGTGGGTTCGAAGGTGCGTTGTGGGTCTGCGAGTCTGTCGTATGTTATCCGCAGGACATCCCACACAATGGAAAGCACTGGCATGAGCAATGTTTCCTGTGCAGTATGTGTGAAACCTCGCTCGCCGGTAAGCAATTACGCAGTGAGAATGACCGCAGTGAGTTGTTTTTCGGAAGATGTCCAGAAGACCCTCTTTTGTTTCAGTATTCTGTTCCAACTGCCACGATACGCCTCTGGAAACAACGCGATGCGCCGGATGCAACAATACATTCCAAGCAGGTTTCTTTTCCGTAACTTTCTACAAAACGGAGGACATTCTTTTTCAATTGAAGGTGTGACCCGAACTGTATACAAAGACAGGAAATGGCATGAGAAGTGCTTCTGCTGCTCACATTGCAGAGTCGCCATCGGCAAGAATTCGTTCAACACGAATAACGACGACATCTTCTGCTTAACGTGCCACGCGGAGAAGTTCGCGCCGCGGTGCAGAAAGTGCAAGAAGGCGATCAAGGGAACTATCACGACCTACCAGAACGAGACTTTTCACCCCGAGTGCTTCACCTGTGCCAACTGCAACTCGTCGCTCGCCAGACAGCAGTTGTACACCAATAACGGGAAACACTACTGTTCCAACTGCTACGGGGGGCTGTTGGCTCCGCGATGCACCAAATGCCTAAAACCAATCATAGGTTGGACTCTCTTCATCTAATCCCTGACAAGTGTTGTATTTCAGGCATCGGTGGCGTCAAATTCACTACTTTCGAGGGCAGAAACTGGCACAATGAATGCTTCAAATGTGCTCAATGCGCAACTTCTCTTGTTGGAAGGGGGGTCATTGCAGACGGTGCGAAGATCATGTGTCCGGGATGCGCGAACGTGAGTTCTACCGGATGATCGCAGTTGCAACGACCTCGGTTTCAGGCTCGTCGATGACCTCTTTTGCGATACAGACTCTTTTCACTGCCATTCTTGTATCCATTATACTTTCTTCACTTCACTCTCCTTTAAAAATTAAATGAATGTCATTTCAAATGGATCTGAAAACTAGAAAATCGGAAAACAATTACAATAATAACTGAGAATTCAACAACGAAAAAGAAATGATTTATTACAATACTATATCTTTCGACAATGACAACACATTCAGAGCCACTTTGCCTTGTAGAAGTTGAAGTTTCCGTGAGATGCCTTGTGATGTTAGTGTTGTCGTCTATTTCCGCATTCGAATGGCTTAAACTGAGAACATCGAGTACGGAAGACGTCAGAATTAACAAGACATTCATATTACGATTACCCCGCGCACTGAAAGAGAAACAGTCACTGATAAATACAGTGAGCTGAAAACAAATTATAACAAGATGTTTTCCGGTCCGAGTTTATTTTCACAAGTTACACGAATAAGTCGTTAACATTTGGGGTTACCCGGCACACACACACAAAAATAATAATGAAACAAAAAGAGGGAGAAAACGAGAGAGAAATGTGAAAAGATGTTGCCGGGAGAACACATCAGATGGTACCATTTTACAACTTTTCGAGGAGTTTCCATCAAATTAGATTTGAAATGACGATAAAAAGGGAGAAGAGAACAAAACACTTTACATATTTCATAGAGGGGGAGCTGCTGTTGTTGTTGGAGATCCGTAGAGGGTGATAGGGACACGTAGTATCAGCGGCGATGGTGTTGAGTGAGTTTAGCGGACTCCGACAGCGTTTCCGGATCCTCCGCGAACAGTTCCGCTCTTCGCCGCTCCTGGCAATGGTCTGCGGAAGAGAAGAACGTGACGCTCCGGTCCGTGAATCATGTAGTGGATCCATCCTGGCGACTGAAAAATAAACATTGAAAAGTAGATCATTCGAAGAATATTGTTTACCTGCTGAATGCCGAGACTTCTCCACTCGGTCTCCGACATGAGTCGGTTTTTCGGAATCAGCTTGGCAACCTCCTTGGTGACGTGAACATGTCGATACTCGAACTCGTCGTCCTCGTATTTGTTAGAGTAGTAGAAATCATTGGATCCGGTGGTCATTTTGAGTCAGAAAGTAGAGGCGTTGAAGTGGCTCTGAAAATTATGCAATTTATTCATGAGTTATGGTACATGAAACGAAACACGGAGTAAATTGACGAGAGAAATGAGAACGAGCAATAATTACGAATGAGAGGTTAGTAGGGTGGTGGGTGAAGACGACGCGCAGAAGGGGAATGTGGACACCCGAAGGTCGCCTCTACACATAACATCAATGCCTCTTTTTGAGCAGGTCAACGACGCGGCTCGCGTTCAGGTCGCTCCTTATCTCGGCAAACTCGTCCTTATGCATTGGAATCTGCGCGTAATAAGACGACCCGTCATATTCGTACCTAGAGACATTTGGGTTGGGAGACTAATGTATTATCCACTCACTCCACATTCAGATACGTCTTCTTCTCACCATTTTGAAGATGGCTATCGGCGGCAACTAGAAAAATTGTGGTTATTGAAAAAATCTATTGCGCTCTTGACCACTTACGAATAAAACTATAGCCAGTTATCACGGGAGATGTGAGAGACGAAGACATACTGTAAAGCGATGGAGCGTTGAGTTGAAGTAAAACATGACGCAAGGAAGTAAAAAATGAGAATCAGAAGAGAAGAAACGGCAAGTGAAGGACAGGAGGGACAGTTAACCGAGGAATTATTTCAACTGCACAATTTTGCCCAAATCTTTAGGGTCAGCAGAAGCGGGAACTCTGTCGAATCGGACAAGAACGCCAAACTCCCCGACTGCTATCAAGACCCGCCCGCCCGCCGAGAAAGTAACTTGGCGAATGATGTCTGTGGCAACGCAGACGCTAACCACTCTGAAAAAGTCGGAATAAGATATTCGTTCATAGGTTTTAGGTCTTACGGATCATCTCCAGGGTTTTTGAGAGAGAATATGTTGACCAATCCCTTTGTTGCTCCACAAGCTAACCATCGTCTCGTCGGGTCGATTTCAAATTTTGTGAACCACGCCTCTCCTTCCGGAACATTGGCAGCTGACAGTCTTGTCGCGGTCGTAGCGATCTGCCCAGGAATCGTCTCTTTCTCTTTACAGAACTTGGGTCCACCGAAGCGCCACAAACAGATCGCACTCTCTCTGCCGCATGCTTTTGAAAATATATAGTCACTGGTGCCGAGGGTTCGAACACAATCCACGTAGTCGACATGTAGATCTGAACACTTCGCCTGAGGCACATAAATTGGTAAGAAGCAGCCACTGAAAACATTAAGTTATAGTCCGGAATGGCGTCATGATACTAACGCCGGTTTGCTCAGTTCTTCGGTAACTCGCTTTACTATTTTCCCGTCTTCAACGTTGGGAATATAGTTCTCGAGTTTCACATCGGTATTTCTCAGCGTTTCTTCTTCTCTAAAAAGTGGACCAACATCATTCGAAAGAATCACAAGCATCACTCACTCAGGCGCTTCGTTTGCATATTCCGGCATAGGTGTGTCCTGATTCAAAATATCAGTTTCTCCGGACTCGAGCGCCTTACACGCCGTCGCAAGGTGATTCTTGACAAGAGACGTGGAGAGGTCCCATTTCATGATCTGATGATCGAATCCGCACGAAAGAATATAATCGCCGGTGCCAGCCCAATCGACTGAGAGCACTTGTCCTACATGACCTTCTAGACCTCCCATGGTGATGAGGCACGTTTCATTGCGAATATGGAGAACCCGGACAGTGGAATCGGCGGATCCACAAGCAACTAGATTTGAATTGGTGGGGGACGTCCGTAGGTCATTGATAGCGCCACCAGCAAACTGCATGCGCTGAAACGAACAATTCTTTGCAAATACAAGGGAATGAATCCAGCTTACATGACTCAAACTCTGCTTCAAAGAATCAATCACATAAACATGACCGCATGCTCCGCCTGTAACAATTTTGAACGGATTTCTGCCTTGCTCCGCCTCGTATGTGTCAAAACACCAAGTGACCGTATAAAGATCTTCTTTTGTCTGAAAAGCTGCCACGTTTCATGTAGGAAATGACGAAAATTCGCTTACAAGTTCACATCCCCAGAGGGACTGCACAATGTTAATATCAATCGGGACAGAGTACACATAAAGCTGAAAACAAATTTCATAATTTCCGCTGAAAATCATGTATTTCTTACAAAGCGGCAGCCCACGGCGGCTACAATCTGTTCATCATCTTGTGAAAGATACGGATTGAAAGCGCACCCATATAAACTGGTTTTAACATCTTCTTGGAGTCGCGCTGACACAACAAACGGTGCTTCTTCGTTATCAGACTTTTCGTGATGATCAGCGTGAAGATTTAATTCTTTGAATTTTCTCAAAACCTCCATTTGTCTGAAGCGCACTGAGTTCCGCAAAAAAAATGAGGGGAGAGAAAAGGAAAGTTATGGGAAAAAATTTGAAAACCCTCTAACTAATGAAAAACGATCGAAAACAACTGGAAAAGTCAAAAGAAAAGTGAAAAAAGAGAGGAAAACAACGAAAAATGAACGTTCGCGCGCACAATGCATTCAAAAAATTAGAGCGCCCTCGATTCGCTGCGAGACCCGTCGCCCAAAAAACACCATGCGCCTTTAAAGTGTCTTTTCGTTTTTGGGAGATTTCGAACAGTTTTTGCGTGTTTTCGAGTGGATTTGGCCATTTGGACGGGAAAAGGGCGAAATTCGGGAATGGAATAAAAGATATTCACAGCGTTCAATTGTCAAAAGCAATAAGTACCACTTTTGTGAATGTTTTTCGCGCGAAAACGGAATTGGCAGCGGTGAAAAGGAATCGCGCACTCGAGAAAAACTTTTTCCATGTCTCAGCTGTGCGATAGCATTTGTAAAATGTTCTCAGATGAAGAAAACGCTCATCTAGATGAGAAAAGATCCGTATTCGTAGCTCCCAGATATCCATTTCAACGGATGCATGCCTAGAATTTTTCGGCAAAAATATTCCTGTCTTGAAGTTTTTTGTGTTGAAGTGTTTTTTTCTTAAACTTCCAGTCAGAAACAGATCAACTACTGAAATTCTCAGCGGAAGTGTTAGTTTCCAAAATATTAAATACAAAAGAACATTTTTAAAAAATTAGAAAAACTTCAGCCTGCTTACCCCTCATTTTTTGAATTAGTTGGCAACATGATCCAAAAACAACGGGTTTTCTCTTTTTTTTCGAGTGCAGAGCTCCGCAATATATCAAGTTACGAAACCCTCAAAAGCAATGTCTCAGTCGAATTTCGCAATCGCAGGCTCTGCACGTCTCCAATAGAGGGCCCGTGTCAATTCCAGATGGATGTCGCCACGATCTGCAATTCCTCGCGTCGCTTCCTGATATCATCGGGAATCCCTCGCAGATATCCCCCTCCCAACTGTTTGCCTTCTCCCCGTGAGTCACTCGTTGCGACGTCTGCGTCTCTTCGCCTCCCCCGACCTGTTTTCTTCTGTCCTCGGCGGGCGGTCGGCTGGCGCTTCCCTGCCCGGTGTGTGTGTCCGTTCGTTTTACTAATTTCTTCATTTTCCCCCCTCTCCGAGATGTTTTTGCCACCCGTGTGCTTCCCGATGACTCAATAGTTCCACTTGCAGCTGACTCGCATGAAATATGACATGAGCCTGCGCAAAAATGATCTGCCCTCGTCCCCACCAGCCGGGGTGGCCACATCTGTCAAACAGCTGATGGCCGAGTTCCAAAGCAAACTCGACGACGGCCACAGTTCCTGGAAACCACCGCCTTGTGAGTCGTTTGAAAACTTGAAAAAAGATAAACTGAGAAATTTCTGCGGATTGATCGAAAGCTGTTATCAGTCGACTAGCGCATTGTGCCGCTGTCTCGTGGCGGTTACGAAACACTTTGTCAAACAATTCAAAAGTTTCCAAACATTCGTCTCAAAAGCGACAAAAGAGTGAAGATGACTGCGGGAAGGGGACAAAAGTACAGAAGACTCCAGATATCTCTTAAAATGTAGAAAAACAGGAAGTTTCTCAACTTCTCCTGCTTCCTGCCGGAGAGCAATCGCATTCCATTGAACAACATGTTTGCTCAGCGTTGCTCGCTTTCTTTTGTTATGATTCTTTTTTCTCTCGGCATCAACCTTCCAGCCGACAAAACAACGAATATCATGAATTCGACCAAAAAACTATACGATTGCATGGTATAGTGTGATTTTTCTCAAAAAAAAACCTGCAAAAAGGCGTCAATTTGTTTACCGATGCCACTTGACTCGCCCAGGCGACGCGAAAAAAGGGAAATGCGGGCGACGGAAAAGGGCGATATTAGTAGGTGACCTTTATTATGAGAAGTGAGAAAAGAGAAGATAAATGGGAGTGGGAGACAAAACGCGCGATCTTTGGAAGTTTGACGACGAATCGGAACTGCGGCTGCGAAATAAAACCCCTTCAACATCACTTTAGCCTGTTTTTTTCGAGAATCAGAAGAATCAGAGAGATCCATATAAAAATAAGGAATCCCCTTCCCGACCGTTACATTCGCTACAGCTACAGTTACCATACGACCTCTCGCGGTGTTTTGTAATAGGTGACGCTTCCCGTTCATTTTTCACACAATGGTTAGTGTTTTGTGGTGGAAAAGACGGTAATTAGAAAACCGGATAACTGGTTGTCGTTTTGTTCAAACAGAACAGTTAAAATTCAACTAATGAAGATTGATAGCTGCGAATTCACGGTTTCCTCAAAGAAAATCATAAATTAAGGAAATTAGATGATAATCCGCAACCTCTTTAGGAAATTCCCTCCAGAATACTTGCTATTCTTTTTCTTTCTTCCCGCAGTTCCACCTTTTCAAACATTTCCCGACTAAAGCGTTTCCTAATCAAAAACTCCCATTTTCTTGCTGTAAGACCCCAATAAAAAGGCACGACACGCAAGACATTGCAAAGTGAAACCTATCGGATGAAAAATGAAAACGCAGATGTTTCACATAAACTGTGACTGATTCTGTATGTTGTTTGTTTGTGTTGCAACAATACATGTTGTAGCCTCCACCAAGAAAGATAGCTAGTGATTACAAAAAAATCTTTTAAAAATGTAAATATGCGCATATGCAGAAGAAGAAGAAACACACTTAGTAGTTTAATTTCAATTTTGACGAGAATTTCTCTTATTCGCACCCATCCGCTGACCGCCGTCGACAGTCATTAGTTCGCGTGTCAACCGACCGGACGGAAGTGTAATCTGATGAGTCAGCCACCGCCGCCGCCGTTGGAAACAACAAAAAACACAAATACACACATTGAACTCTTTTCTTTTCGAAACGGATCTTCTGAGAAGATTAGACAGATTGCAGTGAATCGTCGGCAAGTTTCAACTTTACAACCCTTTCTCTTCGTCGAGAATTGTGACCTTTTCAGAGAGCGGAAGGAGGATGAGTAAGCCATAAAAATGGATAAAAGTACGATTGGAATATGAGAAAACGAATAATAGAAAAAGACCAGGGGGTCTAGACAATCGGGTAAAAAAATACCGGAGATAAGTGTCTGAACAAATTTCACTACAAGACGTAAAAGTTCCGATTCAAGATCTTCATCATTATTCAAGTGTCCGTTTCTTGCAGCTCCCCAACGAAAAGCACCGCCACCGCCTCCACCGCCTCACCATCGGAAACCCCCACTCTCCCCGCCTTCCTCATCCTCTTCGCCTTCGTTTCTCGATCCAGCATCATCAGATGCCGAGATCCCGCCAGAGCCAATGACCGCAAGCCCCCTACGCAGATCTCTCGGCCCCAAGCCCAAATTGGCTCCGAAGCCGTTGTTTTTGAGCGGCGAAAAGTTGGTGAGTCGGGCATCGGGAGGGAACTGAATTCGGCAGCAGATGAGCAAACACGCTTCATTCGGCTGCCGAAATCCATCGAAAATGATCCGGAATCAAACCACTACCCTTGTAAAACTGGGCGATTCGAAAAACTTTCACCCTCGGAAAACGAAAAGAGAAAATCCTGAAAAAAAGTCGCGCACTTTCACCGTCGGCGCCCTCTTCGAAAACTAACAAGTTGGCGAGTGTCTCTGTCCGCCTGGACGTAGTATTACCAGTTGTGTCATCTCTTTCTGTCTCCGATTCCAACACTGCCATCGATTTTTCGCCGTTTTTTTCACTCACTGCTGAATCGTGACTGGTCACAAAACACACGCATAATCCGGCAATAAGTGCTTGCCTTTTGGCCTCCGACACTGACTTTCCCCCCTCCATTCATTCTGCCCACTGTCTATTCCCCTCTCTCTTTTTCCTCGTTTCGGCCATCAAGAAAAATGAACTTTGAGGTACGTTTCTTGGAGAAAAGCTTGTGATTTCGATGATCACTGATTAGTGGAACATATTCCGTTTGAGTGACAGTGTTCTTCAAGCTAAAAAAGTTTGGCGCATCTGTGTGGCCCGTTGGGGGTTATTGAACTTCGGAATAAGATCTCGGATTAGAGATCGTTCATGAGTTAATAAGGTACCCAGCTCAACCAATATGAATAGTTAGTTCTCTCTGAATATAAGATAGATCAGCATCTGTAAACACACCATGTAGGAAGTGTTCTAAATGTTTCGAACAATGCGCAACAGGAACACAGCATTGTTTCTCTCAACTACCCTAGTCGCGAAGTTCTAGACCCATAAACCCACGTTGCACTCGAGAATGCACGTCATTTCGGTATACTTCTGCAAATCTTGATTCCGGTTGTTGCAATCACGTCTCATGACGTTATTCGTATTGTTTGTTTCTCTTTTTTGTTCCTGGAATCGCAACAAACATCTGAACCATCTTGGAGTGGAATTGATCTTATGTAGAGTTCCCATGTTGGGAGAAAAACAAATTGAAAGTTGTTATTTTTGTTGCAGCTGGCGTCGAATTCCTCATCGGATATCTCATCGTATCGGCAGGAAGTGTGCACACCGCCGACGATCCTCGTCTCGCCGGCCGCCGACAAGACAGTTGACTTCACCAACGGATTCGCCGAAGCCACAGCGAACGGGACGAGCAATGGAGTCAAGGACATTGCGAAGCAGCTGGAGAATGCGGGCTTCGTGCCGAGAACCAACAGTGGAGCATCGAGTCAAATGGAGAGGTTTGCACAAGAGTCGCAATGAGCCCTCTCACTCTTATTACTCCTTTCAGGCCCATCTCACAAGTTTCGACCCTCTCGCAAGTCAGCGACGAGTACGACGACGGCGGCACTTCGGCCTCTGAAGACGAATCGACGACCGACGAAAAGCAGCTGAGGAGGCATCGACACGAGGACGACTTTGACGAGTTGCCACTGCCACGTCACGAGAGGAAAACGACGATGGTGGTGACGACACATTCGGAGATCATGCACGAGATGAAGGACCGTTTTAACAAGTAAGGAAATACGAAAAAAAAATTAGACCTCGTAAAATAATGGAAAAAGCTATATTTCAGACTGAACGCTGTGCTAGTCTTTTATGTTTCGATTTTAGGGGTGGCAACAAGAAGACAAACGGAAGCAGTCACAAACCGCAGCGACGCCAATCAAACATCGACGAGATCCCGGCGGACGTGGGAAAGCTCCGAGATAATCGAAAAGTTTGTCAATTATTTTCTGTTTCTTTTCCTCTCCTTCGCACACTTTTCTTATTTCTCTTCCAGGGCCGTCACAATTCTCTCTTCGTATCGCCAACTTCCGGAGTCTCGGGGAGCTCTGACGATTTCTCGCGGATAACCAGCATGGCGAGCGATCGAAGTAGCATTATAACAAGCAACAGTGGCGGCGATGAGTCGGTCGAACTTGTGATTCCCGACTACGAGACGGGCGACGAGGAGGAGGACAAGCGGCTCAAGAAGTTGCACTTTGCAGCTGTCGAGTTTCAGCAGGTGCAGACGGGATACGTGAATTATTTGAAGGAAATGACCGAAGTGAGTTTTTTCTTCTCTTGAAAAATCGAACGATTAGAAACACTGGGAGATTGTGCTCTCAAACTGATTTCTTTGTGCTCTTTTTGTAACACATTTTTCAATTAAACAAAGAGCCGTATCTCCTGTTCAGCTCTACCCGGAGTACATGGAGCTGTTCGGGAAACGCGTCGGACGAGACCTTCTCGCTCCTCACAATGGCCACGAGAACGTAGTGCTGCAAATCAAGAAGATCATGCTCCAAATCCTCCCTGTTCACAATATGCTCCTGAAAGAGATCGACACAGTTTGCGCGAAATGGGACTCCCGAGTGCCGAACATGAGCAAAATCATCGCCACATACGCCGATTTTCTCAAATGTTGCCAACCGTTCCTGGATAAGAAGGCCGATTTCTTGACGAAGCTGTTGCAATTGAGAAGCGATGATAGGGAGTTCGACGATGCGACGTGCATGGTGAGATCAATGCGCTTCAGCTCTTCATTTCTGAACTTTCTTCGTTTCAGTTCGAGACGGAAGTCTTCAAACGCGGAAAGAAAGGCGCCGTGGTCCAGCAACTCGATCAAGTTCACCAGAACTTCATGCGATACAAGCTCCTGATGTTGCGATACTCGGAGTATCTGGTGGAAGGAAGCGAGGAAAAACAAGCAGCTCTTGGAGCAATCGAGAAGCTCGAAAAGATGACACAAGCGGTGAATAAGAAGATGGGACTGCCGACGACGGAGGAGCTCACACGACTCTACTACCGATTCCAGTGCCAGTTCAATGTTCTCGAGCCGGGACGAGTGCTCATTCGGCAGGGAGAAGTTCTGAAGCAGGCACGGAAAGCAGAACAGCCCCGATATCTGGTGCTCTTCAACGACTCTTTCTGGATATGTCGTGTCAACTCGTCACGCGCTCTTTCCACTGGACAATTCGAAATCAGCCGATCCTACTGCATTCCTCTGGAGCACATGAAGTGCGAGAAAATGACTGACGACGAGCGTTTGCAGTATCTGATGGTGAAGAGCAAAGTGCGAAGTTCGGTGCTTATATTCTCGACGGAAGCTGAGCGTAATTCGTGGGCGAAAGCTTTGGAAGATGCGCAACGTGACCGCCGATTATACAAACGGAGACAGTCGACGGCAACTCAACGACATGATCTGAACATGTTGAAATTGAGGGAACTGCAGTTGGAGAAGAACATTGCGGAGGAAGGGCAGCAGGCGGATGAAGAACGACCGCAGGCTCTCGGAGCATGCACTCGTTCACGGAGCACATCGGTCAGTGGCTCACAAGATGAACTCTCCTCAGTCCCAGCTACTCCGGTTGACGTTGATCTCATCCCCGACTTCAATGGCGAGAGGAACGTGTCGAAAAAGCAGGCGTCAGATGTCGCGAAACCGGTTTGGCTTCCGGACCACATATCGACGGAGTGTCTAATGGAAGGTTGCTCGGCGGATTTCACCATCATCAATCGACGACATCACTGCAGAGACTGTGGATACGTACGTGATTTTTCTTCTGACAAAAATAGAATTAAATGCTTCAGGTTATATGTACAAGGTGTAAAGGACAAGCTCCGCTCGCCAAATTCAAGTTCGTCAAGCAGAATGTGTGTCCGGAGTGCTACGACAAGATCAACACTTTATGTGGGTCCTCATCGCAAATTTGAACACAATAAAATTTTAATAGATATCGCCGGCACCCTGTTTCCAACCAAATGCCTCGTCACGATGAGCGACGGATCGTGTTTCGTAAGAATTGGCGAGAAAGATGTAAGTTTTCCCGTTCTTCCTGCATTAAAAAAACCTTTGTTTCTCTAGGAACGAGAAATTGTCGATCCACGAAAACTGTTCAAGGCGCCGTCTAACATGGGATTGAAACACATAGACATTGACCAAAAGCGCAGAAGTAGTATCGTTTTCGGAAAGGTCTATTTGAGGTGAGTTCTATTCAGCTGAGCAAAAAAGAAAATTGTTTGTATTTCCAGAAATCGCAAGTCCGAAACATGCCGCCACGCACTCATTCGTCGCGATGACCTGCGACTCGTGTTCTACAAAGCGGAGCTCGATTCGAAATCAGTGCTCGAAGTCCTTATCTACGGCTATTTTTATCGGGAGACCGAACTGGAGAATGGTTGGCTCTTCGAACTCGTGCACCGCAATCAGATACGAACCGTCGACACGAAGGACGACGTCATCGCGTTCCGAGTTGACAACAGCGCAAGTGCCAAGAAGTGGTCGGCGGCGCTGGCTGACAAATTGGAACGAGACCCGAGTCAAGTTCAGAACGGTGTATGAACCCCTCATGTACATTATGCTCCTTCCCATCTCTCAGTGCCTTACTAACCACTCGCTCCTTTCCTCCTCTTGATGACGACCCCCTGTGATAGATTTAGTAACTCTCCTCCACTTCTACCCTAACAACTCTGAATGTTTACTGGTATCCAGAAAATAGTTATTTCGCTGAGCGATTGCGTAAAAGATATTTCTAGTCGTTTTCTATTGCTATTTACATGTTTTCTCTAATTTTAAAAGTTTGAAAATCACACCACGAATAAAATGGTATCTCGTTTCCCCTGTCTGACTGTATCGTGGTTGCTCAATCCATCCACAAGGAAGTTCTTCTTTTTCACATTCCCATCCTCTTCGCCGTTTTATGAATCATAACCCCTGCGCAAAAGCGGCTGTTTATGGCCGCTCCGACGCAATTCCCTTGTGTGCACCTCTGCAGTTTTATGACGGTCCTCGCACGGTCACGCCCACTTTCGGACGGTACAAAAGGCGAGAAACGACGCTCTTTTCTTCACAAATTCCCATCTATTCTTCTTCTGAAAACCCTTCTATTCCGCTGAAACCAACACCACGGTCGCCCAATTTCGATAGTTGATTGCCGGTGAGATCATCTGCGAAACTCTCCGACTCTCAACTATCAAAATGGAGCGATCGTGGAGAACTCGACCTCCTGATTATGATACTCATCGATCGAAGTGAGCATGTGCACCCCACTTCGGTCTTTGAGCATCTGAATCAGGTGCTTGTCGCGTGTCTATTTCGTTTCTCAATCATCTGAAAACTGAGGCAGCTGAAGCAGTCGAAATCGGGAAAATTGATCGAAGCTTTGTTTGAAAACTCACGAAGGCGTATTCCCGCCTAATTAGAAGATTCTCCCTCCGGCGCACTGATATTGGTGAGCCACTTTATCGGATAACTTAACTAAATATAAATAGGATACTTTCCACACAGAAGACTTCAAAAATTCAACTGCCACTGCTCACTGCCAGCAGAGGCATCAGGCCCCATTAATGTCTGCCTGATATTTCTTTTGTGTCTAAGAACGAGTTTATTATATTGAGAAATTTAATCTTTCCAAAATATGCCATGATTATCCAAATCGTTTTTCATATCCTGCTCGAGTCGCTTCATATCTATGTGTTCCTCTTCATCCTGAAAATCAACATGATCGTTTTATCATCAAATCACTCATTCTTCTCGTTACTCACCACCGTTCCTCCGTCTTCCAGCATTCCTTTTTGGCGCATGCGTACCTTCCATTGATTATATTCCAACTCCTTATTCAATTCCTTCTTTTCGTCTTTCTTTTCGTCTTTCTTCTCTGCTTTTTTCTCTTTTCTTTCTTCTTTTTTTTCCTCTTCTTTCTTCACCACTTTCTTTTTCCCTCCTCCCTCCTTTTTTCCAATCTCCCCTTCAGCACATTTCAATTTTCCGACATCCTGAAAATCAGCATACTTGCGCAGTGAACACTAGTGAGCGCATCATACTCACCACCGTACTTCCGTCTGCCAGCATTCCTTCTTCGCGCATAGGTTCCTTCCATGGATTATAATCCAACTCTATTTCCAGTTCCTCCTCCTCTTCTTTCTTTTCTTCCTTCTTCTCTTTCTTTTTCTCTTCTTTTTTCTCTTTCTTCTTTTCGTCCTTCCTCTCTTCTTTTTTCTCTTCTTTTTTCTCTTCCTTCTTATCTTCTTTCTTCTCTTTCTTTTTCTCGTCCTTCTTCTCTTCCTTCATCCCAGTACTCTCCTTCAACGATACGTTGTCCTACTACTCAACTGTATTCATTTCTCCTCACCATCACCAACGGGGGCTCATTGTTCGGCAAACGACTAGGCACCGGGGATCCTGCCTTCGTTTCCTTTTTATCCGGCGCCTTATTACCTTTTCCTTTGCACTGTACCAAAATTACAACCGTCAGCAGTCCCATCAGTCCAGAAACTATCCAACCGATCATTGCGGACGATCACTTCTATCCTGCAATTACCTAAATACTTTGTGTCGAGGGAACTCACGAACAGTAACTGTTTCTTTTTGTGAAATTGAAACCAGCGTATGTGGTGAGATGACCCTGCTGCGGTGATTGCCGACTTTAAATATTAGGGAAAAACGAATTCGCGTGAACTTTAATTTTTAATCTGACACGTGTCACGCGAAGTTTCAAGCGTTTTCTCGGGAGAATATCACTTCGATCGAAGAATATCAAAATCATGAAGAAGTTCTCAGGCCCCTCCGTCCATGAGAAATCGAGCACCTGATGCTGATATTCAACGGCCAAAGGGCTGTGTGTGTAGAACACTTTGACCGTAGAATACCCGGATCAGACGACGATAAGGAGTTTTTTAGAAGGAAGTCAGAATGCTGTCGATTCGCCACTCTACACGGTTTTTATACGGAGTACGGTTCAAAAAAGGCGTGGTCTCTAAAAGGAAACAGTTCAAAGTTGAAGGGCGCGGGACATAAAGGGACACTTTATTTAATGGCTCATAAAAATGATGAGGAGAAGGCCGGTGAGGTCAAAGGAAAACTGCGGAGAGAATTATTTTATGTTGAGGGACTTTGATTACCTTTGCGCCTGAATGGGGGAACACTGAATGGGGGAGCAGGTTTAAGGGGACTCGGGAAGGCGGCTGTTCTTCTCTGATTCATCTTCTGTAACTGGTTTTACATGAGAACATCATAACCAGAGTTGGACGGAGTTGATTACGATTGACTCTTTTATTTCTAGCTTATAATGATTTTTAATGGTTAGTCTAAAAATTCAAAATGAATTCACAGCAGACGGAGCAGGGGAGATTCTCGAAGCATCGGAAACCCGTCTCTCGTACGTCCAACCGAATATTCGATTCCCTTCTTTCTCGAATATCGGGTGGGTGAGGTAGAAGACGAAAGGGATGGCGACAGTTTGAATGTCGTTCCCAAACGGACGGAATAGTGGGGCGTCAGTGATTTCATAACTGATTGGCGCTTCGCAGAATGCGGAGGCGAACTGGAAAAGATGCATTAGACGCACTAAACTACACCAATAGTTTGCTCACTCTTAACACTGAATTGACAATGTATATGGAGAGGATGGCCACAGTGGTCACCGAGATAGAGAACTGCGCTCTGTGGGATTGAGAACTTTGCTGCGCAGGAACTATTCCTCTCTTGTTCATCTTCCGTAGAAGTGCCAGTGTGAGAACAATCGAGCACAAGAGCCAGAAGGCCGTGTTCCAGAGAAAGGAGTCGTATTGGTCGCTCTGAAAACACAGTTTATTCGATTTTCGATTCTAAACAGACCATTTCTCTAATGATATAGAACATCCCGACGTCTCCGAACGAGTTCAAACTTGTCTGGAAGCCTCCTCGAGCGAACATTATACAGTAAGTAAACCAAATCGGATGAAGGCAAATGAACAGAAACGCAAAACGAAGAATTGTTCCAGTCATCTGGAATCGACGCACAAATGAATTGATCTATTTAATTGTCGAAAGTACCTCAAAATGAGTATTCGGGAAGTAGGCAATAAGCAGTCGTATCAGTGGCCAGAGCAGTGGAAGTGTCATTGAGAGATAGTTGAAATAGAAGGTGGTGAATAGGAAGACTCCGAGAAAGTGGTTCGGCGATACATTGCGACAGCACAATTCTCCGATGGCTCCGGTGAAAGGGAGACGGATGAGGAAGTAGTCGAGGAGGAAGAACGCGAATGACTGGAATACGGGAAGAATTGAAACTATGTTAAGGCAGTCGATGTGTCTACTCTAAAAAAAATGAAAATACTTTTCCACTATACTCGTAAAACGGAAATTGATACAATTTCAAATGCATCTCCAATTGGAATAACTGAATCACCAGAACTGCCGTAACCCTTACAACTTGTTATGAAACAGTAACTCTTCTGCACTGACCATGTACTGCGACAGGCAGAGGACGAGGAACAGATGTCGATTGATCAGTTGATTACTCCGGGGACCTTCTTTGAACTTTCGATACGTCGAATGGATGTGGACTATCAGAGCGAGAGTGGGAACCATGTAAATCCACGGGACAGCTGCCACGGAGACGATGAAAACTTGCCATTGGGACTGCGAGCCGGGGATGAAGAGTGACATCTTTCTGGATTTGGAGCATCGTTTCTTGCCTTTTATATTAGTTTATTTTCGGGTAATCAGTGATCCAATTAGGTCCCGTTTCGGGTTAACTACGTATCTGCAGATGTGATTAGGTGATAAGTGCATGACGTTTCTCAAAATAAACAACAAACAAACATATGCAAATGCGGCCTTCTTGATCTTTCTCGATATTTTTAGAAACGTGTATGGGTTAGCGATAAAGTGTTTTCGGAGTCCATCGGGGCTCCTCTGGCGTCACTCGAGTTGTCAAACCCATGGACTAGTGACGGAATCAGAATCAGTATCTTTGTCGAGCATGTGACACTCCTAGAATTACTCCGGCTATTGACCGATGAGATTTGATGGTTCTTCTAACGAACACTTGAAACGGAATAACACTATTCCAGAATACGGCTATTTCTGGTCAATCTCAAACGGTTGGGTATGTTCTCAGTGCCTGTTCGGTTGAGGAAAGCATTCAGATGGACTCCGCGACTAAATCTTCCATTCCTCGAGGCATCTTTCTAATCGTCCAAATTCACGTTCCACACTTTATTTGCGAGTTAAGCATCAAGAGAATAAAATAAGAGCATACTGTATACAACTAATTATAAATAGAACACATAGTGATTAAGTGGACATCAATGGTCTAAGAGGTGGGAACGAGTGATGGATAGGTGGGCAACAGTGAGACTCCCCATGCACTAGTTAAGCACATCTTCAACGTCTCTGCCGATGAGAAGAGCGAAGATCTCCGGGGGAAAGTTCTTGAACGACATTCCCGCGCATCGCTTCTCCGAGAGATGCTTCTTGATGTGCACGAAGATCTCCTTCGGCTCCTTTCCCACGTGCTCCGCGAGGATTCTGTAACAACACGATCAACCCGTTCTCATCCTCTCTCCCACCTGTCAATCTCGAAATCGATCGGATAATCCACGTGCATGCAGTCGGCAATGTCCAAATCCAAGTACGGCAGTCTCTTGTACCGCGCCATCTTGACGATCTGCTTCGGGGTGAACTCTCTCGTCAGACGCAGCAGATAGTACTTTCCGATCATGTTCGCCCCAACGTCGTACTTCGGGACATGAGTCGGGATTTCGGTGTGGGCGTTGAGTTGCTCGAAGAACGGAGAGCCGAGCGGCAGGAGCGCTTCGTAGTGCTTCTTGATGACAGCGAGAACGCCTTCTTCGGGGTTCTCCTTGCGGGACGCGTCGGTGATTTCCCCGCAGAAGGTGACCATGATCTTGTCAGCCGGATGGCTCATCTCCACACCGAATTTTTCGTAGAGAACTGAAAACGCATCCGTATTCGACTACTTTGCCAGTAACTCACGTTGGTAGTCCTGTTTGTCGAGTCTCCAGATGACTGGCATCTTCATGAACTTCTTGATGGTTCTGTTGATGCGCGCCTGTTCCAGTTGATCGGCGATGCAGCCGATGAGGAAAGAGATGATGCCCATTGTTTTCAGAAGGTCTGACAACGAATGAATGCCCGAGCTCCGATGGGAATGCTCGAGGGGCGGTCCCTAGTTAGAGAGAGGAAATTGGAGGAGGGGGAGAAGAAGTTAGAGACGGAGGAATAGCGCGTAGAACAGAGAGAGGGCTAGAGAAATTGGGCGTGGCGCCAGGGCTCTGGAGTTTTGGGGCGGGAGTGGTTCGGAGCGCAGCTGAGATGGCAGCACAATGATTGGCTACCGTATCAGTCTTCTGTCTATCCAATTTCCGGTTACTTTCCGTTTCCGGCAGGACATTCATTGTGCTCCAGCAGCTAAAACTGGCTAGAAAGGTCTCATTTCCGGTGTGGGGATGAGATTAAATGGAAAACGCCCGACTGACAACGACGGAAAGGCACACGGGCGCACAGGAAATTAATAAAAAAACAAAGGAGATGGAATGGTATTACGAGATACCAATGTTGGAGTGTTTGTTTTTTTTTGAGATTTTCTGTTTCAGAATGGTCACTTGTTTGACTACGACATTCACGCACGATTCCAGTATATCTAAATGGTGAGATGACAGAGCTGCAGTTGATTGCGGACTTCATTGAGGGAAAAATTCGCGTTATATTATGAGTTCGCCGCGAGCGTGGACTCCGCAATCGCGATGTTGGCGAAGGTCCCGCAGCGAAAGAGCGAGGCAGCATGTGAATTTCGGAGACGCAGACAATTTCAAAACTTTTCACGCCAAAAACGAGGGCCACGCTCGCGGCGAACTCATAATATTTAGTTCCGTTTTTTGAGGAACCTACTGGTGAATTGTACAATTCTGCCAGAAATAAATTCAGCGTGACTTAGTTTCGTCATGACACGTCACTTCGTGATGGGACCCGCAATGGCCGGAGAGGGCTCAACTCGCCACATCCGCTGATTTTGATAGTATTACATGAGGACAGGGGTCAGATTAATAAAACCTGAAGGAACATGGTCCAGAGATGGGCGGAATCCAACAAAAGTATCCGAACGTTCCTCACAGATCAGTTCGTCGTTTGTAATCTGGAAACGCTGTTTTCCGAAATGGTTGAGACTCGACGATTCTGACCGGAATATGTGAGTTGGCCGGTTCCGGATTCCAGATTCCGGTCTCCCCAAACTCTCGTTTCATTCAATTCTTAGACTCCGCGACATTTTGAAGCCGCATGGAAATTTTCAAAAGAATACGCAATCCGATTTATGTATTTTTTTTCTGGGAGTTTTTCATAGAGGAAGCACTATATTAGTTGTTAGCATTGGTCTTGAAGGGTTTTCTAAGCGAAAGAATCTCTAAGAAGTCATTATTTTGAAAATTAAGCGAAGGTGGACCGATTTTTGCAATTCAACCGAAAAAAAACCAAATTTGGGAGAAATTGATATATTTTCTCGAGATTCACAGAGATTTCTTTATTTTTGCCATTTTTTGTTAAATTTTCGAAAAAACAGTTCTGACAACTTAAAGTCGTGTTATTCTATGGAAAAGTCCCAGAAAAAATACATAAATCGGATTATCAAAGTGTATTTCTCTGAAAATTTCATGCGGTTTCACAATATCGCGGAATCGCGATGTCCCCCAACATTCTGATGGAGCTGCTCGAGTTCTCAGCTGCCGTTTAGCTGTGAAAATCGACTCTATCACAGAAATCACGCTTCTGTTGATTATTTCTGGAGCTTCTGTAGCATAAAAACCTATTTCCTGGTATTTCTCGATCCCACAGCTCTCTCTCTCTCTCTCTCTCTCTCTCTTCCTACCAACAAAAGCCTAGCCGTCTTGAAAAAGACACGAAAATTGGCAGAGTCTCTGCGGAAAACCGCCTATTAATTGCATCTCACTCAGTATCACATTGATGGGTCTAACTGCTCATTGAGCCATCTCTTTTCCAGTGAGCAACACCTCGAATTAGACGCCCCGCGTAGACTGTGTCCTTCACTTCGAAACAAGCTTCGTTTCGGAAACAAAGCCAATAAGGAAGGGAGCATGCTTTTTTTGAGTCATCACGAGGATAGTTGTAGACGTCTGACACAAGTGCGAGATGTTTGAATTAATGGAAAAAGGTCCGCGATCTGATGAAAGGGACTTTGGGACTTCGGTCAATCTCACGAAGAGACTCTATTGATTGCTGCTTCGAAAATAGTCAATTCGTAGAGCACTACACTTGTCTCATTCCCACAATCTTTCTCCAGTTCGAATATCTGCAAAAGTTGAAACTTCTGCGTGGACCGCGACGCAGCCGCGACGCGTGATTGTCGCCGCGAACACGCGAAAAAAGAAAAATGCTTTTTCGACCGTACTTTTCGTCGACAAAACAGTGTTCGCGGCGAGAACCACGAGTGGGCGGCTGCATCGCGGTCGGCGCAGAAGTATCCACTTTTGCAACAGCTAATACACAAAGTTCTCGGACTTTCCGTTTCTATTGTTGCCTGATTCCGTCCTCAAAGTGAAAACAACCAACGAGGAGTCCTCTTCCAGCGAGTATCCCGTCTGCTCGAACATGATCACATCCAACGGATCGCCGTGTAACTCTTGATTGATCCTGGAGACAGAAAAACGAATGTCTAGCACTGAAAACCTCCATTTCGGAGACTCACTTTGACAGCGAATGACACGTGGCAATGGCTGTCACCACGTTTTGGCAAGTGTCGTTTGCCGATATCTGGACAATGTTCTCTCCGATTCTCCCGTTTTCGACGACCCGTAACGCGTAGAAATCCAGTCCATCTTCGGTTAGTGTACCCGTTTTGTCAAAACATAAATATTAATACCTGGAATAGAAAAGAAAAATGAAAGTTCTCTGCCTTTCCGTTTCTGCTGTTGTCTGACTCCGTTCTCAAATTGAAAACAACCAACGAGGATGATGATTTATTATTGGGGGGAATCACTTAAAATCAAAACCAAAAACCGTGAAAAATTATGGAATGAATACAAGTAAAAAGTGTGTCCAAATGGCGGACGGGATCAATCGGGAGAGCCAAAACACACGGGAAACAGAAGAGAGAGAGAGGGGCTCTCGTCGATCAACGGGAGGGAATCAATTATGAATGTGAATGAGTTTAGATTTTCAAGACAAAAACTTGTTATATAAATAATATCTTTTTAAAGCTGATTAATCGAATGAGTCGACTCCTAGGTGCGCTTTCGTCTTTGACGAATTCTGAAATAGATTCGAGATGAGGGGCTGCAAATGGGGAAATTCTGTTCTCACTGTTCTCGAAGTTTCTCGGAAATCCAATCGACGCATCGGTTGTAGACGATCGAGACGATGGCAGTGGCGACGGCGATGGCGAGGATGACGAATCGGAAGTCTTGCGGGATGACGAGACATCCGAGGAACGTGTGCACGGCTGGGAAGTAGAAGACGACGAGCAGAGTGCACGACTGAAATAGGACAGCGTTCGGAAGGAAGCGGTGGTCTCGAGAAACTCACAATGGTGACAGTGATCATGCTCAGCAGGAACGCCTTGTTCGACGTGATCGATGCTCTGTACGGGGGCCCGGCGGCGAAGACAAAGTAGAGGACAATGTAGTGGAACAAGGAGACGTAGAAGATGGCGGTTCCCTGGAAAGAAGCTCTCTTTGAAGTGGAATCTCTCTCGTTCTCTCTCACCTGAAGACTCTTTCTGTCCTCATCGTTGTCGTGGTGGGACGGAGTGAACGGGACGAACCAAGACTGCATTGTGATGAAGCAGAAGACGGCCACTTGAGCCAATCCTCCAATTGCCAACTGTCCGAACAGAGAGACCATTGAGGCAGTGGAGAGGACGACGGTCGGCGGTGGAGTCCTTGCGAGTTCCTTGTGTGCTCGCGTCTTCGAGGAGAGGAACGCGAGATTCGTCACGATGGCAATGTCGATGAAGAGGAACTGCATCTGGGAGTAGCTCGTCGAGATCCAGTAGAGGAGGAGGATCGAGATGAATTGGGTCAGTGAGTAGCCGGCCATGCACAGGAAGGCTGAGTAAGAGGTGACGAGCGCCGCGCGGCCTTCGCTGATCAGAGTGATCACGCATCGGATGTCGGCTTCCTGGAAATATTGAACTTCTGTTTCAGAAAGATGTCTTAGAAACATTGAATAAAAGGGAAGGTGATAACGGTATGACATGTTCTAGTTTCCAAATCCCCCCATTTACCTTCGAAGTGAACGGCGCGGCGATCGACGCCTCCGCCTCCGACAGTGAGATTCCCGCGTGAGCAGCCTTGAGGGCGGCACAATCGTTGGCTCCGTCTCCACACATGGCCACAGTCTGTCCGACGTTTTGAAGGTGCTCGACGAGCAGCTGCTTCTGTTCGGGAGCCATTCTCGCGAACACATTGCACACGCAGACGAGCTGATCGAGAAGTTCCGGATACTCGTGCGTGACGACGGAGAACGTGGGGCCGGAGATGGCGAACTGGCAGTCTCGGTTGCTCATTCTGCTCAGATCGGGACTCCTCGTCTGTCGCTCGGTGTGGTGCTCTCCTTTCTCTCGGATGGTGAGCACAGTGCGTCCTCTCTTGTCGACCACTCCGTTCTCGTGTTCGATCAGAAACGCGGTCTTCTTCGAAACGATGATTCCACACTCGCGGGCGACCGAGAGAGCAGTGAGCAGGTTGTCTCCAGTGACCATCACACTTCGAATGTTGGCTCTGAAACGGTAGTTCTCGATTCTCAATCCTTCCCGCTCCACTACTCACTCATTCAACTTCTCAATGACTTCCGTCGTCACCGGCTTCAATCGATTCTCCAGAGCCACCAGTCCAATCAGTGTCAGTTCACATTCGATCGACTGTCGTGCGACCTTCTGAACGTCGATCCCCGGACCGAGATACTTCTCGGCGACGGCAATCAATCGATATCCGTGCTGACTGTACTCCTCGACAATGTCCTGGAAACAACGTTCTTGAATGGATTCTATCAATCTCATTCTATTTCTCCCGTTTCGAATGGGCCAGTCGAAAAAGAAAAGAAGAACCGTGCTCACTCACATGAAAGTTCAACGGAACCGTCTCCTCTTTGCACAACGAGACGATCATCTCGGGGCTCCCCTTGCAGTACGCCCTCAGTCGTTCCTCGATGTTCACAATGACCGATTGTCTCTGAAGGCCCGAAGAGAAGGTGAACTGGCGGACGATCTGACAGTCAGACTGAGCGCTCTCTTTCGGCGGACGAACGAGGATCGGCTGAAACAACTTGTTCTTCTGTAAATTGATTCATTCTCACCTGAATGGACTCAATCGACTCGTGCGACTCCGAGTCGTCCTCTTCCAGCGAGTATCCCGTCTGCTCGAACATGATCACATCCAACGGATCGCCGTGTAACTCTTGATTGATTCTGGAGAGAGAAAAACGAACGTCTAGCACTGAAAACCTCCATTTCGGAGACTCACTTTGACAGCGAATGACACGTGGCAATGGCTGTCACCACGTTTTGGCAAGTGTCGTTTGCCGATATCTGGACAATGTTCTCTCCGATTCTCCCGTTTTCGACGACCCGTAACGCGTAGAAATCCAGTCCATCTTCGGTTAGTGTACCCGTTTTGTCGAAACATACCTGCAATAGTTCATTTAGCTATACGCGTAGTGACTTGTGTGATTTATGAAAAGACTTCTATGTAACCATCGAAACAGTCTCTTCAGGATGTCGTTGCGAAACTCACCACGTCAATAGCGCCACACGTATTGATAGTAGTCGGCGAGATGCAGTAGATGCTCTTCTCGCGAAGCCGTCGTTGTGCGTAGAAGATTCCGATGCTCATGACGGCGGGAAGGGCAGGCGGAACGACGATGGTGACGAGGTCGAGGGCACGGATGAAGACTCGACCGACGCTCAGACCACGGTACATGAGGACGGCGGCCGTGTAGATGAATCCGAACGAGGCGACGATCGAGAGCACTCCGATGAACTGAAATGGGGGGAAGAGTTGGAAAGACGAGTTCTGGAGGCTTTCGAAAAAGCGATTCTCATTGAACTATTTCCGAAGACCGGTGAACTCACCTTCATGAGCTCCTTGAAGAACTTGAAATCGGCCGGTTTCGGGTACATGATCGATCTGATCAGCTGTCCTTTCGAGGTGGAATACGACGTTCTGATGACGAGCGCCTGGAATTCGAACATCTCCAAAGTGTCCCCCATCTGACTGCTCACCTTCACATGCTGTCCCTTGTAGTATTTCGTCTGGAGCACTTTGGTTCCGTTGAAAATCACGTGCTTCGCGTGTTTCTCCAGCGAGAACACCTTCTCGTGACCGTCCTCCGCGATGGGGCTCTGCAAACAGATTGACAGTTCTCAATTACTTCTTTTAGCTCTATCAACAACTCTGCTCTAATCCTCGAAACACTAATCTCACCTTGGTGATCGGAATCGACTCTCCCGTCAGCATGCTCTCGTTGACGATCACAGATCCGTTGAGGAGGACGCAGTCGCAGTACATCATGCATCCTTCGGTCGGGATCACGAGAACGTCTCCAGGGACGACTTCGGAACTGTCGAGCGTCTGCACTCTTCCCGTCTCCCGGATCACTTGCACACTGTCGTGCTCGACGACCATCGATTGGAGTCTGCAAATGTCACCGTTTCATCATCTTCATGAAATCTTGCAGACGAGAACTCCCGCACCGCAATGTGGCTGTCTCATCCTTACCTCTTCTGCTGAGATCGTGTCTGTTGAAGGGTCATCGCCACCGAATACAGCGACATTGCGACGATGAGAGCCGCGTACCAGATGTACTCGTCAATGTACCAGACGGTCACACTGAAAACTCGGAATGAGAAGCCATCTTTCGCAGGCTTTCCTCACCTGATGACCTGGAAAATGTAGAACGGCGAGAGGATCTCCTTGAACAGGAGCTCGTAGAAGGGCGTCAACTTGACAGGCATCGAGTTCATTCCAAAGTACGTCCTCCGAAGCGCCACGTCGTCCATCTTGAGTCCACTCGGCGGAGCGGCCGTCGCCAATCCGTCGGGAGTGATGTGCGAGTAGGCTCGCGAAGGCGTCGACCACTCGCCGTCGATCCACGTGTACTGTAGCTTTCGGTACTTGAACCATCGCAGTTCTTCCAGTTCCGAGAGCGTTCCGTCCGTGTTCGCGACCACTGTGTGCTCGGTTCCGGACCTATTCCGGTAGTGCACTTTGCAAATGTCGTATCGTTTGTGGTTGTCACTGAAACGGTTGCACACAACTCATTTCATCTCGAATCTCAAAACTCACACGACAAGCACAAGATCCGCATTCTCGACAGAGCACCGCTTCGCTCGGAACTGTATCAGCCGCTTGGGAAGCCAATGCAGAACCAGTCGGAAGAGACCGCACGTGCCGAACGAGAGCGCGTAGAAGAAGAACTGCAAGACAACGCTTCGTGTGCTGTTTCAGAACTCTCTCGAATAACGACTCGGCGTCTTTCCAATAATACCAGTCGCAATCCAAAAAATCACTCACCGTCCTCCAGAACGTCGTCTTGTAGGCGACAATGTCAAACTCGTGATCTGTCTCCTTGGCGCGAGCCGATGACGACGAGGCGGCGGATGCGGAGGCGGGGGTCGCATGCTGCGAATTTCTTGGACGGCGAGAGCCGCCAGGGCCCATACGATCGGCTTTATTCTGACAAGAGAAAACGGTCGTGAGAAAGAGAGAGAGAGAAAGAGAGATGTGGAGAGAGAGAGACGAAGAGATAACGGAGGGGAGGCTCAATGGGACGGTCTGGAACGGAGACAACGGACGGTACACAGCGAAAGTTCGATCTTCAGCACCATGGGGAGAATGGGATAATTGGAAACTTACTCTAGTAATCACACAATTTTAACGGTTTCAGAATACAGTAATATTTTTTGAAATCGGGTCCCAAACCGGTAGTACACGCACGCGATCATCAAATACTTTTAACCCGTTTTCTCAAACACTCCTCCGAAGTGCCTACAGTAGTTTTTGAGCCAAAAAGGGTTGGAAAACAAGTGTTATAACGCATCGCAGCGGCTTCTTCCGTCCAAGACACTCCGACAAAAGTCCACTTTGAAACGGTTAAATACGCATTTTTCAAACTTGCCCGCGAAAAAAAATTCAAAAGAGGTGTTTTCTGCAGCACGACACAGGCGAAAAAGGTGAGGAAAGGGGGAGAAAAATGAAGAAATTGGCTGTAATGTTCACAACACGCCGTTGAAATGTTGGAACTTTGAAACGAGAGATTCTCGAAATCACACCGTATTTTTCCGTTTCAAAGAAATCATTTCTAGATAAAAAATCTCAGAATCCAATTCAACTATTTAATTTTTGTCAGAAAATATCAAAACATTACAGAATCATACAGGACTCTCACCCAACAGAAAAACCACGAGACCAGCAGTCTCAAAAAAGAACGGACAGTGATGGAAAACAGGAGAGTGTGGACGGGATGTGATATGATCTGTTGGTGGGAGGCGAGTCTGAGTGACCGAGGAGAGAAGGAACACAAATAGAAGAGGACGAAAATAGGCAAAACGGGGAGAGAAGGAAACATTCGGGGGAGGGGCAGCGGAAACGGGAGGGCGAAAAGGGAGCAGCAGAGGAGCAGAACTTCCACAGGAATCATCATCTGTCCAGTGTGGGTGTTGCATAACAGACTGATAAGAGATGACAGGCTTATCGATCAAAATGTTTCCATTTCGATCAACGGAAGCGGCCAAAGATAGCGGAAACACTCGAGAGAAGCTGCTGCTGCTGCTGCTGACCTTGCTGGACAATCAGAGACAGAGAGGAAGTGATGAAAGAGACAGTGACGCACAGTTATTTCCGGAAAACCAACTGGGGAAAGAGATCCCTCCTTTCTCTGCAGCTGTTCCCGCTCTCGTCCACTTGGAAAGGGCAAGGAGTGAGGGGAGAAAAAGTACAGGAAAAGTGCAAAAGAGCTGGGCGGGCGAGGAAGGGGCGCCGGAGGGGGCGAGGAAGGAGAAATCAAAGATCGAAAGGTGCGGGAGAGCGGAGAGAGAGAGAGAGAGAGAGAGAGATCAGAATCAGGCAGAAGATAGTATCACTCGCAAAACATGTTTCTAATGCAAAAGACGACGCAAGAGACAAACTTAAGGCCCTTAGTTTAATCCCTAATCCCAATGCAAAGGGCTTCTTCTTCTTCTTGGCACTCTGCCAACTCTCTCTCTCTCTCTCTCTCTCTCTCTCTCTCTCTCTCTCTCTCTCTCTCTCTTTTCTCTAGGCTTCGGTTGCTGCTGTCAAGTTCAAAAACTGGCGGGAGGGGAGAGGAGGGCACCGCTTGCGGCGGGGCGGCCAGCACATGTGGGTGCACTGCGTACTCGTGTGTGTCACAGAACAAAGAGGCGAGGAAAGGGCAGGGATAAGGCGCACCGAGAGAGACGCCAGACTTCGAAGAGACAGGGGGTCCGAGAGGATCCGATGGATGGGGGAGGGAGGGAAATGTGTGTGTGCTGAGTAAGAGTGGAAAGGGGGAGGGGCCAAAGAGAGAGAGAGAGAGAGAGAGCCGAGAGACGCAGACACGGATAGTGTTTGACCAGTGCCACGTCATGTGCAAAACCGTTTGCTCTTCCTCTCTCCCTTGCAAATCAGCTGACTCGTGTCGTTGAATGAAACGGGAGAAACTAATGAAACAACGGAAAGCAAACAATTGCTGGCATCGTGCCAAGATTTTGAATATGGGTTGTGAGGGCGGGCTTGGCACGGTGCCAACTGGCCGGAGATCAGAAAATGGGGCTGCGAGGATGATAAGGAAATAGGAAAGAACGGGTACTTCTCCTTATTTGACGAGCTGATCACTGTTTCGGAGTCTGGATAAGTTGGCGAACCCTAGTCTAAAAACGCTGCGTGAACCTCTACCGGGAAGCCCCAGTCTGAGACTAGATGCTAGAATTCTCGAATTTCCCATTCGCCCATCTTTTTACTGGGAGGAACCAATGTGGCTCTGCTGATCTCCCGCTGATCAGCTCTTCTGGGGAAATCGATACTCCGGATTACTGTACTTTGCTTTGCTTCCCTTTGAAACTCATAAGAACCTTGATGGAAACAACTCTTCCTCTCCATGTCACCCATCTCTAATGCTCTTGGAAAACGTAAACATTTGGGTTTTTCGTTGACACGCCGCCAAATTCAAAAGTTCAACAATCGAACTTGTCAACATCGCGATGATGTGAGACTGAAAACGGGAACGAAGGCAACTGGAAGGCAACCGGAACACAACCGGAGAAGAACAACACGGAAGAAAAAGAAGGAGAAGAATATAGAAGAACGTCGTCTTCTTCTCAAATGAGGACACTTTTAAACCGAATCAGTCTCCTTTCTCTTCTCTTTTCCTCCCACTCCACAACTCTTTTTTTTTCGGTGCAATCGTCGTTTAAAACGAAACGATGGACGAGACGCGATGGATGCGAGCGGAACCGGTTCGGTTTCCATGTGACACATCAGCCCAATTCGAGAGACGCATAGATACGTTTTATGGTTTTTTTGAGAGCGGAAAATTGGACGAACTTGTTGCGTATTTTTGGGGGCAAATGGGATGGAAGGGGAGACGAGAATGGGTACAGGCGAAGACGATAAACCGAATAGTTGTTATGGGTTCGGTGGAAAATGGATGAAAGAGAAGGCGATGGTTTGCTGTAAAGTTGTTTGGTGTTTAAACCGTGGACACTTACGGTATGGAGAGTGGGGAAACTGGGAGAGACAACTGTTTCCGGGTTTATGTTTTATTGTAATCGAAAGAGGAGAAGGAGCGATGGAAACAATGAACTCGAGAAACAGTGATTTTTCGAAAATCAAGATTTCACAGTTTCAGTGTGATTTCTGAGTGAGTGATTCCGGGTTATCGGAGGTTACTACCATGAAAGCCCACGACTGGTTACTTTGCTACCTTTTCCATTTGGTCACATCACTGATTGACAACGGAATCATAAGGCGCATATCCAATGCAAAAACGTTACTAATTCTCCGTTTCAGCGTGATTTCTAAGCAAATCGATCCGGGTTATCGGAGGTTTGTTGACGAAATAGAGTCTCTTGGGTAATTGAAACTTTTTCATTGTATATCATATCCGAAAGCACACGGCCTCGAACTTTGGACAGTTCCCGCTCATTCCCATCACGGTTTGACGAAGAAAAATATCAAAAATCGAGAGTCGTATTTCGAGGCGCAAGTTCCATGAAACTATTGATAAAACTGATGATTTACTGGTATTATCTGTCCTGGAAAAGTTGAAACTTCGACCGCGACGCAGCCGCAACGCGTAGTTCTCTTTTCTACCGTACTTTCCTTTGAGAAAAACAGTGTTCGCGGTGAGGACCACGCAGAAGTTTCAACTTTTCCAGGACGGATAATATAAAAAAGTGTCGAAAGGACAGAATTCCGACAGTGACATTTCCAATGTTCTGTCCAAAGTGCACCTTTGAAGTCCCATCCCATTACCCTCAGACGATGTTAATGATAATGGCATTTGAATTGCGATATTTGAATGAAATTGGAGGGGTCTGGGGTCAGTGCACTCTTCTTTTGAACCCCATATAAAATGACGATATGTGTGTGATAATGGTACTTGGGGTCTGCACAAATGGACATTATCAATGAGGTTCTCACGGTCACCTCATGAATATTTTTGAATTGCAGACCAGGGGATACGGTAACATTGACACTGTGTCTGTTTTCAAACGGGATTTGAACGGAGGACAAGGGGCCACACAGGGGATTATGGACAGAAAAGAGAGAGACGTGATGACTAACCTCCACCGCCTGATAGTTATTCGCCATTTCGTTCTCGATGACAAGTGGGCACTGCAAAAGAGATGCCAGATGACTGGTTGTTTCGATGGACCTGTTGGCCACGTGGAGGAGCGATCTCTCGAAATCACATTTCGGAAACAATGAGGCAAGGTGGTCCACGTGGCCAAAGGCCAATTACTATAGAATTTTCGCGAAACGAGAACACTTTTTTTCAACGTGATTGTTTTTGTGGAATCTAAGTGTCCAAAAAAAGAGTTTTTTGAATGAAATTTGAGAACGGGTATTTACTTCCGCCTAGAGGGAGCCAAATGCGTAGACGCCTGGTCTTCGGTCTAGTTTGGAGCCAAAATTTATATGCAAAAATCTGAATTTTTTAGACGAAATGTCTCGGGATCCAATTGACTGCCCGGCGCTAAAGTGGAAGGTTATTCTCTTTCGATAGAAAACAAACATCCGATGGAAGTTCGTTTTCTCGCATTATAACCATAATCTACGAACTGTCCGGAAATTAGTACTGGGTCACTTTGAAAACTGCTGAAACTGGAATGTCTAGTACTATCGGATGCATCCGAAATGAAGATTTTGACGAGGTCTCGCGAGAAAACGTTTTCTAGACCACCGTATCGCTAGACCACCGTATACCGGGGCGAATTACTGTGGAAATGTTTTGAAAATTTCAGCTGGCCAGGAAAAATCAATTTCTATGGTTTTCTCGGATTCTTTGTGCCGATCCATTCCTCTAGCATGCTTAGTTTGTTCTGTGGAAAATCCACATTAATCAGCCGGATTTTTAGAATAAGGGCTACGGTAACAAGCGTTGAGCTGTGTCTCGTTCGTTTCGAGACCGCCGGCGGTCGGCAAAAATAAAGTTTCACGTCGAAAGAGGATTCCATCAACTGGGATAGACACTTTGGCTACCAGTTTGACAGACATTACAGCATAGAGGTTCAGAAATTGAGATCGTTCCCTCGAATTTGAACTAAAATTTCGGAAAGACTAGTGTACGGGAATCAGTGCTGGATTGCTTTGTAAACTTCTGAAACCGAACAATCTGTTGATTCGCTTTCGTGGAATCCGTTGAGATGTTGAGCTTAAAATCTAGTGATCTCAAATAGTGTCTCAAATAAGCAATCCAAGTGTGCTCGCTCTACAAAACACCTATCAACCTATCAATCGAAGACTCTAGTTGTAGTAGTAATAAGTTCGAATTGAAACTGGAATCTGGATCTTGGTTCTCGAGAACGATGAGCTTTTCACCTACGCCATTATGACTGGAAAGAGGATCTCTATTTCGAGCAGTTCACTTGTTCCAACTCCACTCATATAACTAGAAAACGAACCTGTCTTCTGACTGATGGGAACAATGGAATCAGCTGGAAGAAGGAGGGGGGCCTGTCGCTCGTCGCTAGACAATTGTCGAAAAGTGTCGAGTGTTTGTCACTGATTGTGCTCTGATTTCGCGCCCTTATCACCCATCAATAATTCGTTTCAGTGCTGCCGCCGCCTCCAAAAACACGCCAACAACCCCCCTTCCATTCTTCGTTTCGCATCCATTTCTCCCCTTTTAAAAATTGATTTTATTCATTGATAAGCAAGAGTGTGCAAACAGTGGAGATTCAGAGCCATCCGCAACTTTAAAAGTCGTCTAAAAACAGCCGTTTCGATTGGCAATTGTTTGCCAATACCTTCTGGCACCGCTTATCACAACAGGAAACTCTCGCGTTTCGCATCGTTTTTGCCGAAATTTTGCCGCTTTTCGAGTCAGATGACTGCTGATTAGAGTGATAACGAGTCAAACGAATGGTCATGGGGCAGGGTTGGGGCAGCGATTAGGGCGGGTGACGTGTAAACGGTTGATCTAGTGATTCGCAGTTTCACGCGAAGGTTCTAGAAAACGGCAAAGGCAAGGAATGATCTTTTTTGCTGGTTTGATAGTTCTCTGTCCTGCAAAAGTTGCCACTTCTGCGCCAACCGCGACGCAGCCGCGACGCGTGGTTCTCGCCGCGAACACTGTTTTTTCGCAGAAAAATAGGGTAGAAAAAGTGTTTTCTTCGCGTGTTCGCAGTCGGCGCAGATGCTTAAACTTCTGCAGGACGGATAATACTGGAGAATTGTAAAAACATCGTAGCTCCATAGAAGTGAAGCGCGTGAACGGCAACACGCAACTGTGACGTTTGACAACAAAAAAAGCTTCCACATCATGAAAAATGATTGCTTTTGAGCCCGAAATCTAATGATTACAATGCGAATTGTACATGAAAAGTATAATTTTGTTCTTTAGCCTAAGACTTTAGGCATTGAATTCAGCTACAGTCCGCGGAGCCAAGTTCCGTGTTTCCTGTTTCATGGAGTTATTGAATGAAAGTTCAGCAGTTTGATCTAGTGACTTGAAGAAGTTCTTCTAAGTTTTTCGACAAGGCCATTTTCTCGATTCATCATTCACCGAATAAATGATTATTATTATCATCGTCAGGTTTACTGATACTTACGGAACCACAACCGTTCACATATCTTCCCAGAAACCGAAAAGTTAGTGATGACGTTGAGTTTCGGCTCAACCGATCCGCTCTGGACATGGTTCCAGGAAATCAGGGTTTAATGTCATATTTCCGAATGTTCAGATTAGTTTGAAACTCGAGAGCCAAATAACAGGAAATTCGGATTAATCGGAAGAGAGAGAGAGAGAGAGAGAGAGAGAGAGAGAGAGAGAGAGAGAGAGAGAGAATCGTCATTGGATCAAGATCTGATGAGGGAATTATGGGAAACGGTACACGACACGGGTTCGCGGAAGTTCTGCAGTCTTTTGCCGTTCCAATTGGAGCTGAAACAGAATGACAACCGAATAGCTCTCCAGCCGGCCGTTTATATAGGTTGGGAAACCACAATGAAGTCATCGAAAGAAGTGTTGTTTTGCGTGTTTCCCGTCACGAAAAGCCGCCGAAATGAAGCCAATTTGAGTGTGAGTCGAGGCGATTTCTGCAGGAATCGCGTGTGCGACAGACGGCGCATTCCGGGAAACAGTGGAAGAGAGTGCATTCTGAGTGGGATTGGATTCCAGACTGTCCGCGTGGGGGGCAGAAGCGTTGGGGACATGTGCACTCGGAGGGAATTCCCGGCATGCTCCAAGAGACTGAGTGAGCACAACTCACAAGAGGCGTTCTCCAGATTAAAACGGATCGGCTAGACGGGAATTCAACACAGAGAACCACGTCATTCGAAGACCACAGTAACACATTTGGCTGAGCCATGATTCAACTGAAAACCGTAGAAGACAGAGATCAAACTACTCGAAGCTCCGGTGGATTCCCCTGCGTTACAGTTTCAATGTGCAAATGAGTGCACTCGGGGTTCTTTCAATGCTCAATTTCCCGTGGATGTGTCCAACTGCTATTTTAAATGTCTACCGTTGCCTGAGTATTCAACGTCACAGCGTTGAATACTCAGTCAACATATGCCGCAGAAATATGAAAAATTGCAGTTTGACAGCATGGAAGTTCAAGCTAAACATCCCCGGAACGCTTATTCAAGGGCAAATGAGATTGAGGTACTTACCGTTCTAGAAGAACTGGATCGTGTTCGCAATGACTGTTTCATGTCCGAGACCCAGCTAAATTGGTCAACTTTCAGCCGAGTTATAGCAGTTTGGAAAAATGATATTCATGGTTTTTGTGCGCTACTGTATTTATAGAATACGGTTACACTGTTAATTCGAAAGGTTCCCGAAGATGAATAAGTACTGACACCGGAAATCCATTGAATTTCACAGAATGAGCTCACAATAAGTTCAGAGGCTTTCCAGCAGCCAATAGGTCTCGTCACGAATTCTCAAGACATCATGCTATTTGTCGAGACGCAGACAAGATTTCACTGCTTACACTGCCAACTTTTTTTATAAAATTTCGCTTATCTGAAAACGTAAAGTTGTCTGCTAACCCGTACGAGAAGACGTCAGAGACCGTCGACGACGCCTCGACGACAAAACATTCGGGGAGCCAAAGAATCGAATTTACGACCTATTCTGCGGTGCCTCTCGTGACTCTTCGAGGAGGAATTCCAGAAGACAACGTCACCGAACGAATTCCTGATGGAATTCTCGAGTGGAATGCGAAAAGAAGACGTTTCAGAAGACACGTGAGACAAGGAGAGAAACAGAGAGAGTGGGTGGAATCTGGAATTGTAACGAATCGAATGGATGGAGGAGGAGTGTGAAGACGAGAACGGCGGTGGTGATAAGAAGAAGATAAGGCAAAGAAGGAGAGGATTGCGAGAGGCTGAGCTGAAGAAGGTGGTGAGCGGATGAATATTGGCCACTGGAGCGGATCAGTGACGTGAGGGGGAATCAAGGGGAAGAGAAGAAGAAGGAGGAGGAGAAGGAGGAGGGGTTGTGTTGAAATGCGATGGTTGAGATATTGGACCGAGAGCTCTCATACAGAGTTACTGCTTCCAATTAAATGAAACGGCTGATAACCAATACTCGAAACGGGAAAAGTTTTCAGCTCCGAGACAGTTTCCAACCAGAAGACAATTCTGAAGTTTGACAACTAAAAAAATGCTTCCACATCATGAAAAATCATTGCTTTTGGGGGCGAAATCTAATGATTACAATGCAAATAGTACATGAAAAATGTTAATTTGTTCTTCAGGAATTGAATTCAGCTACAGTCCGCAGAGTGATAAGTGACGAAATGCTGGCGAGAAGTAGTGAATACAATGTTTTCTGTTTCATGGTTTTAGTGAATGAACGTTGAGCAGTGATTCAGAAGTGTGGAGCAGCAATTCTAGCTAACTCATAGATGTATTCCCAACGATATAAATGGGAGTTTCCACGAATTCCAATAATTTGGACAGAGTTAAAGAAGTCATTCATCTGAATAGAGTATCAGAAACTTTCCACAACCCTATCCCAGTTTCATAGGTTTTTTTGAGTAGGTATTCACTATCGTACTGTTATCATACTGGTTCTGGAAATCAAATGAAAAGTTTGAAACCGAATTAAAAACAATGATGGAGAAGTGGCTGGAGAAGTGAAACGGTGGAAAAGACGCCGAGTGAACTCTTCGAGCTTCTCTTTTCTCTACCGAATAACATAAGTCGAATACCGAAAACGGGAGTTCTGTCGTTTTGGCGTTCTTCTGAAACAGAAGGACGCTGATGAAATGAGCAAGAGTGGAAACGAGGAGATCAGCGCCACAAACACGAGTTTTCGGTTTCAACTTGGTCATTTGGCACGTTTGAAGACACTCTGATGCTCTATGACTCCGTGGTTCCACTTCGTGTATTCCCCCATCCACTCGTGATGACGTGTGGTTCAATTGGAACAAGGAAACAGAAGGAAAAGAGGAGGAGGAGGGGAATGAATGAAACCATAAAACTCGTGTGTGCGTATGTGTACGCTCGTCAAAAATGCATCGAAATGAGTGAAAGTAAGTGGTAGAATGGGAGAAGAGGAGGATAGGTCGAAGAATGCGAATAACTGGGAGGAGGGGGGAGGAATAAAGAGGAACAATGAGAAGAAGCCAATTGGATGGGAAGAAGCACGTGAGGAGGATAGATTAGGTGGATGAGGAGCAATGTTGCAGATGAATTAAAGAACACACGAACAATTGTCAGCGGAAAGATGAAACACTGGAGACGACATTCCTGTTACAATTTCGAAAGAAAAGTCGATGTTATCTAAGAAGCGTCATTGTTCAAAGTCAACCATCTCACTCTAATGATCATTGCCTCCAATGGGAAATTCAGAATACATACTACTAAATTCATCCGAAATGAGGATTTCAAGACGAGAAACTGTTCTGCCGACCGCCGTTGGTCTTGAAACGAACGAGACGGAGCTGAACGCTTATTACCGTAGCCCTTATTCTGAAAAGTCGGTTTGAGGCCGAATTTCATGCGGATTTTTTGATGAAACAAGACAAGCATAGTGAAGGAATGGATTGACACGAAAAACACCCGGAAAACGGCTGAAATTGAATTTTCCTATCCGATTGAAATTTTCAAAACTTTTCCACAATAACTCGCGCCGGCGGGAAACTGTCGGTGGCCTAGAAAACTCTTTATCGTCAAAATATTCATTTCCGATAGTAGGTAGGGCAAATAGTTGATTGGAACACTGATCTCGCAACCCCTGGTGTATATATCAGCGTGCCATGGAACGGTAAAGTGTCATAAGTGTGAGGATCCGTACGGGATGAATCGTCAACTGAAAAATCACGGTAATATTGAGAAAGTTGTTCCGAAGGATGACGCTGATTGAAAAAGAACTCTCATCCACGAACAATTTGACAAAAAAACGGAAGTTAGTTATGAATAACATGAAACCGGAATCTCCACTAAACGAAGCCACACATGTCTTCAGGAACCCAGAAGTTGCCATGCAATCAGAACGAAATGATGGGAATCATGAAGTGAAAAGAGAAAACATTCACAGTTTCACAAAAGTGCAAAACTCTAAAAATTTCAAAAATTAAAAATTATTTTTTTTCTGGGCCTAAAAGTGCTCTCAAATCGTTTCTAGAGCACCCTTATCCTATGATACAATTTTTGAAAATTAGCAAAAATTCCCATATGTCACAAGAAAAAATTTCAGAAAATTAGGCATTTTCTCTGATTTTCTAGAAAAATGTCAAAAAATCAGTGGAAGAATTACAAAATGTGTACAATTCCTCGTCTGCTGTGCAGTTGAGTCTACAAAAGAGACGCAGACGGAGAAAGAGAGAGAGAGAGAAAGAGAGAAAGAGAGGATGAGCTCAACGAGAACAAAATCAGAGGATGGGGGTGGCAGCGGAAAGAAAAGGGGAGAATGTGACGGATGGGCTCGCGGAGCCGGAAGAAGAAGAGCCGTTTATCAGTCACAGATCGGAATTTAATGGATTTTCAGCACTACTCGTCGAGCGGCTATTTCGGGAGCCGGTGACGGGGAGAAATGTCGATTTGATCTCTCGTCATGATGGAATTTCTAATTACACGCGAACAACTTCGATGTTTCTGCGGAAAGCTCGAGGAAATGATAAGGAACTGCTTAGAGGAGGCATTGTAGCAGAGTACGGGGGGCCAACGCCGACGCAGCGAACTCCATGGTGAACGGCCGCTTTCGCTCCGTATCTCGAGTCGCTACGCAGCGAATTTCGAAGGAAATTTTACCGGGAAATTCAAATTTTATTATTTCACGTCGCGTTTGGACCCCCATGGCAGAGTTCAATGTGTATTTTAATGAGTTATGCAAGAGTGTAAAATTAACCGAATTCGGTTAATTTTCCCAATGAAGTTCATGTATTATATATTTCAAAAAACTTGGAACCTGCGCAAACGCGCTCCGCTGGATTCGTGTTGGTCTCGTCACGACTATTTTCTGTACCTCGTGTGTTCCACGAGAGATGCAGACAAGAGTCGTGGCGAGACCAAAACGGGTCTAGCGGAGCGCGTTTGTGCAGGTTCCAAGATTTTTGAAATATATAATAATATTATCCGAAATTTGTCGGAAATTCAACGAATTTCGCCAGTTGAAAAATCCGATCGCTACGAGATATTTCCTGTGAATAAACACATGCGCCTTTGCGCCTTTAAGATCCGTAATTTTTCAGTGTAAATTAAAGGCGCATGTGTTTATTCACAGGAAATATCTCGTAGCGATCGGCTTTTTCAACTGCCGAAATTCGTTGAATTTCCGACAAAACTCGGAGAATTTTACATGAAATGCATTGGGAAAATCAACCGAATTCGGTTAATTTTACACTCTTGCATAACTCCATAACTTATATCGATAAAACAGTGAATTGTACATGCTTTCTCACAAAATCAAGTGATTTTTGGCACTGCTGCTGCTAAAAAGGCCTCTTTGCCGCCGAACTTCTCCTTGGAGAGTTACCTCAAGCCATTTCATCAAAATTCATGATTTTTCATAGAAAATTCCGGTTTTTCGAGAGAAAGATCGTCGGATTACTGTATTTTTGGATCTGCTTCACGTGGTTCATTATACCGATTTTAGCAGAATGTGTTCATTCACCATATCAACGGTTCTTTTTTTCCAGAATTAAAACTGATTAGTGACTGCAAATCAACTTTGTTGGAAGACACTAACATTTCTGAAAATTGCGAAACTGAAATGTTTACATTTACAATTCGTGGGACGGAGTGAAAAATGGATGATACATAGAGAACATTTTCAGTTTCAAGTAATCAATAATAAACGTTCGAAGACAGTTTTAAAAAGTATCGAAATCAGCTGATCATTTCTCCAAAAACTACGGTTAGTCACCACCGAAACAAAACATTGTCTCGAGAAGCGGCCGACGAGAGAGTGTGCGAGACGAAGAGACGCAGACAGTCGGAGAGAACATTTCGAGTGTTGCGCAATTTGTGGAATACACACATTGCTCGTGGATTAATTAAATATTTTCGACTTTCGGAAGGAAAATGACGATGAGAACAATCGAACGAGGCGGAGGAGGGATATTTTTAGAAAGTTGGGGGGAGAGATTCCCGAATGATTCATTCAGTTGGTCCGTGTTCATAGAGCAAGGCGAATGTTCCACTTCTGGATCTGATACCTTCGTTTCGATGATATCTTACAGTTCCGTGCAACTTGCTAACTTCGAAGTTTGTTCCGTTTTTGTCTTCCGAGTTCTGCGAAACAGTTTTCTTTTTGAAATTTGAATTGAAATTTTTTGATTTTAGGAGAGGGGGGGGGGGGGGGTGATTTTTGGCACCAATCGAGCAAAAACCTAATTTGAAAGAAACTTGATGTTTCTTTCCAGAGAAAAGCGGCGCTGAGAGAAGTGCGCTCCATTGAACTCTGCTGTACTGTCTAGTTTCTGGGATCAGATTAGCATTTTAGTTCCGAGTTACACCAAATTTAAAGGGTTTCTGGCTTCTTTTCTGAGACGATCAAAAACATCGGTTCTCCGATACAAGAGTAGAACTATGAATAAATCAAACAAATAAACAAGTGTTCGTTTTGAAACTGGAATTTTCAACTGACACGATATCAGGTGGGCAAAGCGATTGAATCACTGACAAACGATCTACGAATTGGGTAAATAGTGGACTGTCGGGTTCGGACAGGTCCATCCAAGTTCGCTCTACTGAACAAACGAAACTTGGCATGATTCCAAGTCCTTCGTGCAAAAGTTGAATTACACAACATGTTCTGCGCAAACAACAAAGGGTACAAAGTAGATCCGTTAGCTCTAGGAGCTGCGAAACGTAATTAATGAATCAAGGGGTTTCGAAAGACGTGTCTTTGCAGTGTCCACTTGAAAAAGTAGTCCAATCGGTGGAGGGGGGACCAGCGGACGGACGGACGGCTTCAGTGCGAATGCCACCCAATCGGCTGGACGGAAAAAAATGGATGGAGGTCTTTCTCTCTTTCTCATGAGAGCACTTGGGGGAAGAGGAGGGGGTACTCGAGAGAGAGAGTGACCAGTGGCTCTCTCTCTCTCTCTTTTTCTCTTATCGCCCTCAGGCGCCCTCCCCAAATAATAATAATAACAATAATGATGACGGCGCCATCTTGACGAAATAGTGAGGAAGAGAGAGAGAGAGAGAAGGGTTGGGGACTAAATACACAGATGTGGGACGGAAAAAGGATACGTGAAGGCGGCGGGAAATTCAAAAAATAGGGCTGCTGCCGCTAGCGCGTGAAGCACGACGAGTCACGACGAGTCGCTCTGCGTCTCTTCGTCTCGCGCACTCTCTCCACCCGCAATTTGATGTTTTTGTGGTCGAGAAGACGTGTGTTTGAGGGGGTTGCGGGGGGCGCGAGATGCGCACATTTAAGGTACATTGTTAGCCGAGGAGAGCCCCGTGAATGGGGGGGGAAACGGCGCTTTCGACATGTGTCACAAATGAGACTTTTGTTGGCGGGGATTTCGAAATGTCCGATCACACATTCATAACGGCAAAAGAGGCGAGGAGAAGGAGGAAAAATGAAACTATGGGGGAGCGGAAACTGGGAGAAGAAGAAGAGACCACTGATGGAAATGTGACCAACGACAAAAGAGCGGGGGAGGATGGAGAAGAGGACGAAGAGGAAGAAGAGGAAGAAGAGGAAGAGGAGGAGAAGAAGAGGAGGAGGAGGAGGACGACCGGAAAGAGCATGACCAGAGATGAATGCAGAAAGACTCTCGTGGACATGTTTCTCCCCAAACAGTACTTTCTTTTCTCAGTTAGAGAAATGATGGGTCTTGCAGCGAAGAAAACAGAGAACAGCTTCTAAAGAATCTTTCTGGAAAACATGTTCTTGTTTTGTTGATGAAGTAGTTGGAAGCATTGCGGCACGGGAGTTCAAACGCATCGTGGAATAATAAAATTTGATATTCTCGCAATAGAATTTTTTTGAAATTCGCTGCGTAGCGACTCGGATACGGAGCGAAAACGGCGGTTCTCAATGGAGCACGCTTGCACGCGCGTCGGCGTTGGCCCCCCGTGTTGCGGGTTTGAAGGCGCATGACCTACCACAACACGACAACGATTGTGTTTAGCTAATTACTAAAAATTTATCTCGAAATGCGAAACGACCGAAAAACGTTTGGCTATGATTCGGACCACTGACGAGTTTGGGAGCGTATAAGTGGAAAATAGCCTATTTCGGCTGCTTTCTCTCAGAAAATCACTGTGTGCCAATGAATTTTGACTGTTCAGGGGTTACCGTGAACAGTGAATTTGTTATCCGAACGCATTGAATAATCATTGCTGCGTCTCGTACAGACGCTGATTCAGGCGTTAGAAACTTAGATATTCAGCTCAGAAAGGAGGCAAGGTGAATTCGTGGGCTTCTTGCACTGTCTTCGAATTCCCCTCGTTTTGAACCTTTATCATCATTACATACACACAAATGTACAAATTTCCACAGTTTGAAACCTAAATCATTTCGGAATACACACACACTATGTACACAACAATTGGTCACACGTATTCACAAAAAGCAACTGTTCGTTTCGGACAGAGACACGTTTCGGAAGGCACCGCAGCACTGGAAATGGGTGGAATGGGAGGAGATAGAAGACGAATTGAGGACGACGCCTTCAGAAGAGGAGAACCACGTGGAGAAGCAGGAACGGGTCGGCGGATTGGGAGAGAAGAAGATGGAGGAGACCGAGTGGAACGTCGAGTGGAACATCACGTAGAAACCGAGGGCTGGAAATAAAAGAGAGGGTTGAATTGATAAGAGGGGGGAACTCACCAATGATGAGGGTGTCGAGGAGGAGGCGGCCCTTCGAATGGTACTTCCAGATTCTGAAAACAAATAGTTCTGAAAAGTTCTGAAATAATCAGTTCACAGTTTTAATGCGAATCTCACGAAAGTTTTACTTGGATTAGATGGTTTCCTCACTTCAATGACTTCGAATAAGAGTAAAAACCGCCATATTCCTTTAGCGTTTCTAACTAGAATCATGGACTTAAGATGATGGGCTGAAAAGGCAAAATGGTCTTTATGTCTCAATGGCCGCTGCTTTATTTGAATTCCAATCGCAAAGGCAGGACCAATTACTATAGAAACGTTGGTGAAATGTCCATTTTATTGCGGAATCATAATAGGAAAAAACGCAATTTTTTCGGGAGATTTTCATAAAAATGATTGATTTCTATGAAAGCATCAAGATCAATCAAAGTTTTCCAGAAAGAATAAGATTTTTTCCGGTTATTTCGCAAAAAATGAAAATTTCACGAGAATATACTTGCGGCCAGCCAATTCAACGTTTAGGAAAAAGGAACTTCAGCTGTTGCCCTACATTACTCTATCACATTCACCAAATCACTTCTACATTGAATCAGTGAACCCAACTCTACTCAAAATGAAATGTTACGGTTTCAGAGTGCTAATTTGTTCCGGAACAGCTCATTGAAAACAGTTCCAACAGTTCCTTTGTTTTCTTGATCTCTAGATTATCAACGAAGAGCTCTTAAAAGAACAAAAGCTGAACTCACGACGTCAATCCGAATTCCTCTTTGGCTCCGTCGTCTTCCAACTTCTGTCTGACCTCCAGACACAATGCAAAGAGTGGTGGGAAGATGAGAACGAGAAGTGGAAGAGTGGATCCTCCGACGAGATTCACGACGACGCCAAAGTTGGGAACGGAGGCGGCGCTGAAGATGATCGCCCAGAAGACGACGGTTCTGACGACGAATCGACCGATTCCGAACTCTTGTTTCACTCGGAACACGTGCTCAGACGCTTGGAGCAGTGGGTTGACGATGATGAGGACCGAGAAGAAGACGTGGATTGCGATGAGGATGGAGATGCCGCGACGGAGAGTGTCGTTCTGGATGGAGCTGATGATCGAGTCGCTCACACTGTCTCCGTAGATCCAGAATCCGAACAGCGAGACGGGCGTGTAGAGAAGGAAGAGAGCTGCAATAGAAGTAATGAGTCGTCGTTGAGGGGAACAGATAAGTGATTGAGAAGAAACCGTAACCCACCAATATAACATAACAGGAAGCATCTGAAGAAGTGCTGCGGGGTCTTCATATCGTGCACGATGGTCGGAATGCAAGGATGTCCTCCGTAGGCGAAGATAATGGTCGCCAGGCTGTTGGAGGCGGCTGCAGGCGTGAATTCCGGATAGGAGGCGTGCTGGAATATAAGGGGAAATGGGGAAGGGGAACGGAATCCTACCACGTGGCAGCCTTCGGCGTCGAGGAAGTACCCGAAGAGAATCAGAACGACTGCGGTGAGGGTGGAGGCGGCGGCGACGATTGAGACTTGCCTGGAATACTCGTTCTATCAATGAATTCAAATCTCTAGGTGAACATAAGGTTTCCGTGAAACTGTATTTCTAGAAAGACTCACCAGAAGTGCATCGGGCTCTTGAGCATCACAAACGGCCAGAGAACCAGTCCAACTGCGAGGAGAGTCGAGCACATTGTCACAGTGAGCCCCAGTCCTGCGATCACTTCCGAGAGGGTCTTGGCGGCGAGAAGGGAGAACACGGCGCCTCCTCCGTACAAAGTGAGGAAGGTGCAGAAACTGGTGAAGTGGCTGGAAGAGATGGTTCCGAGAGCATTGATCAACTGCTCATAACTCACCCCATCCAGACTCCCAACGCCTTCTGAGCCATCTCGGGATAGGGGTTCCTGCAGTGTTCCGAGTACTCACTCCATCGTGTTCTCATTATTATCCAGTTGTTCCCGAGCAATGTCGCTGTGTAGAAGGGTATCAAACACATCAGCACCAGGGTCACAGCTCCTCCAACAAAGCCTGAATATGGGAGATAGAGCTTTTGGAATTCAGGGGGTACTGTACCCAGAGAGAGCATGGCGTTCGGAAGAGCAACCAGTCCAGAGCCAGCAGTCTCTCCGAATGTGAATATCACGGCGATGTACCACGAATAGCCGTTTTCCATTCTGAAGACTCTCATTTCACTTAAGAAGGCAGACCCAATGAGGCAAAGTGATAAGGGAGAACTATAGATTCTTGTTGTGAAACAGTGAGAATGTTTGTTAATGAAGGATAAATGAAACCAGCGGCTAGGATAGTGAGAAGACGGTTACGGAATGTTTCTTGTCCAGCTAGACCGTCAAATCTGTAAGGAATCGGTAAATGCTGAATCACCGTTTCTCATTCTAGGTCTCCCTTTCCAAACGGAACTTTCGAGAATTCTATCAAAGTGGAATGACAAGTGGAATGATGGATGATTCTTCTGAGAATCAGAGAAATCAACTTGGATCGGGAAACAACTTTTTGAGAGAACAAACGGATGCGAACTTTGACGCTTGTTATGTTTGTGAAGCTCGTAGAGATATCTTGTGATTTTTGAAAATTTTGCATTCTAGTAGATCCCGACTACGGAAAACAACGGAGGAGTTCAACTGTCTCAACTCCAATAATCACGAACGCTCCGAGATTATAACTGGGCAAAAGTCCATCGACAGATTATCTCTACTCAATGAAACTGTAGAAAAAGTTCAGTTTCATGCTGAGGAAGATGAAGTTCGAATGAGTTGTTCTGAAGAGGACATAGCAATCAGATCAATCTAGAAACGGTCACAGAACACGGTTCAAAGTCGAATTGAAGTGATAAGGTAAGTGATAAGTGATTACTCGGAGAATCAGAGAAAACCACTGGGAGAGGGGATACATCTGTGGGAATGCGTGTTTTTTCAAAGTTCTTCTCGTGTGGGGGGTTTATCAACAACTGACCATAGTTTTCAAAACATCTCCACCTGTTTCACCATTCACAGATAACACATAAACTTACAAGGAGAGTGTTACATGGAAAAGATGTTTCTATTTTGCAAATGTTCCCTTAAATCGCCTCCCACATGGTAACCTGCGCAAGCTCCCAGATTCCAGATAATTTGTATAAGAACGGCGAAAAAACGAGATTTTGAGCGCTTTGATACAACATAGAGATTGGCGGTTCCGCATGAAGGCCACTATGTGAGCTTGATTACCAATTTCAAAAAATGTACACATTATAGCAAAACTGGAACATTTGTCTGGAAACACTTCCTTTGGTAGGGAAAGTGACATGAGATGCAAGTGAACGACAGATGAACTTACTCTTCAAAGGGAACACATTGGAACATTGAAACAGTCGATTACACTCACGAAAACATAGTAGAAGCTCTTCTGGGGCGGCGACAGGGCGCACATTTCGAACGCGGACTAATCGGCGCATTAAATCATTCGCACTGATAAATGACCTATCAGCGGAGGAGAAGAAACAAATTTGCCACCGCGCGGGGGATTCGTCAAAAAGAAGTGATTGATAACGGGCGGGTGTCATGTGATTCCACACCATCCGTGTCATAACGAATTCCTTTTTCCCTCGCCGACCGACTGTGTCATTCGCTCTTCTCGTCCGTTTTTCCCATTGGAACATGGCCAAGTGGCGATGTAGATCGTGATGATGATAATGATAGGAATGGTGAATGAAATGAGAGAGAGAGAGAGAGGGAGAGAGAGAGAGAGAGAGAGAGAGAGAGAGAGAGAGAGAGAGAGAGAGAGAGAGGGAAGGGCACAGAGAACGGAGGATTATAGTTCGACTACTACTACAACGAGAGAGAGGAAGCAGTCGGGGGATGATGGAACTGGAAGTGACGTCAAGTTATGAACCGTTTGCTTACACCCAACTACTGCACTTTTCCACTGTTTCACTCGGAACATTTCCAGGTAAAACTGTTTTCGTTTCAATTAATAACCTGTTACTGTTGTTGATTAAAGTCGTCTAGCGAAATCACCAGCGAGGCCCCGAATGTTTAAAAAGGACATGAAAAAAGAATACCGTATTTCGTCGAATAGAGGAGCACCCTAAACGCTGCCTAAGAATCATTTTATCTCGAGATTGATAAGAGATATTAACAAATTGTAAACAGCAAATTTGTAGATCATAACTGGGACTACAAGTTTGCTGTTGACAACTTTTTGATATCTCTTATCAATCTCGAGATGTAATGATTCTCCGGCAGCGTTAAGGGTATATTACTTTTTCTTTGGATTGTTGAAAATTGAAAAGAAGCTATGATTCCTTTAACACAGTTTGCATTGAGCAGCAGACATCTGTTATCAACAGAGACAGTTAAGGAAAAGTGAGAACAAAAGACCTCGAATAGCATTGCGCTGAAAATTTTTTGTTCCATGTCGAACTATCAAATTATTCTAGTTTTCCGTTTCGAAAATTTCACGAATGCTCGGAAAAAAAGATGACGTTGGTATCCAATCGTATAACCGGTGCACACTCAATAGAAGGACCTACCTAAAGCAACCAAGTCCACAATAACACAAACAAGCACCTAAATCAACTTATCACACAACTGAATCTCTTTCTCTTCAAAAATGACCTCGTACTTACTGGTTAGTTGTGTGAGTTATCCGTTCTATCAATCTAAACTTAGAATTGATTTCATAGAAGTTTCCCTTCGGCGATAACGAAAAACATAATGGATCTGTATTTTTGTGAATTTTGATAAACACAAAATTTGAAAAATCGAAAGAATCGTGACAAACTGTTCAAGAGACCAAGAGGGGGGAACATGTGCCTTCATGTTCTCATTTTTATGATGAATTCCTTGTGCAGAATCACAATGGATGCTTGCAACGGAGGAGAAAGAAGCGGCGTTCTTGCAGAAAATCATCGGTTTCCAAAGAAAGAATTAGTTCAAAAATCACAAATCGAACACCGGAAACCCACTGAAAATAACTTAAATTTTTCAGAAAATCTTAAATATTATGAGTTCACTGAATCTTTGATACGCCTAAATACTATCGGATGCCATCGAAATGGCCCAGCAACTGAGGAGAGTTCTGTCGGAGAATCATTATATCTTCGAATTGATAAGAGATATCAAAAAGTTGTCAACAGCAAACTTGTAGTCCTAGTTGTGATCTACAAGTTTGCTGTGGACAACTTTTTGATACAAGTTAAAATAACCAGGCTCGTTCATTCTCAGAAACTAAGCGATCGTGTGTAATGGTTGTCAGTTCGATCCAATAACGAGTCGTTTTGGAAAACAATAGTGACTTTTCTGTTACGAAGTGTATTGAATTGGAAAAGCTTTTTTAAACTATAATAGTGAGGTTATATATAGTATGGCTGTAAAATGGTTTCCTCACGAGCGTTTGAGATACAGAGAAATTTCAGTTTTTCATGCACCCAACTCTATGAAGAACTGAAATGACATCAGGAAGGAGCTGAACTTGGATGTGAGCCAATCCACTTCTCGAAGACGAACTTTGGAGGAGACCGACTCATGGTGTGGGCAGGATTCAGCGCAGCCGGCAAATGGGATCTCGAGTTTTAATCTTGCAAGATTAACTCTCAGGACTATCAGAGAGTGCTGGAAGACCGTCTCCTACCATTTTCGCACCAAGAAGTTCAATTTCCAGCAAGAAAACTCTGCGATCCACGCCAGTCGACTCTGCAATGGTCCAGAGCCAGAAAAAATATCAGACACCGAAAAATTGAAAAAACATAAAAATTTTACTTCTCAAAATTATAGCCTCACCTAGCGGATGTGTTTCAAATGAGATATTGCATCAATTCTCCTGGTCGCCTCCGAAATCGCGGCCGCGGCTTTTTTGTTTTGAAACATGATCGGCCGCAGAAATTTACAGCTTTGGGTTATACTAAAACGGAAGTATTGACGGCAAGGTGTACGTAAGTTTTCTGAGTGATCGGTGAAGTCTGACGCCATCTGGAGCACCTCTTCTCGTCCCAGTGTGGGGCTAAGAAACGGCTGTGGACGACACGGGGTGCTGACGGAAACGACGAATTCAAAATATGCGTGTCTAACTGAATTTTCTTCGAGATTGTTTGGTGTGTACATAGAAGACACGAAGACTCATTTTTGCATAGTAATCGTCGGAGGGCAATTTTCAGAACAGTTGAAATTTAAAAAATCGTCCCTCAAACCGTGTTTTCGAAGCCGTTTAGGACCTCCCAAAACGAGGTACCGTACACCGTTAGTGGAGCGCACTTGCCGACCACGTCGGCCGCAGCACCCCGTGCGACGAAGGAACACACGAACAAACACACGAACGTTGTCCTTGAATAAAAGTAAAAAGAAGATGCTAGTTTCAAAAATCTTCTCCAATTTAATACACTTTGTAACAGAAAAGTCTCAGTTTTCGAAAACGACTTATTGGATCGAACTGACAACCATTACATACGATCGCTTAGTTTCTGACAAGCAATGCTCCCAAATCGGGGATTTCGATGAAAGTAGGGGCGATCGGTAGTACAGTAAGAGGTATGATCACCCATAATGGGAAACTGGTGCCGGGGTCTTCGTTCTCGAGTTATGGTCGAACAATTTTTTTTTTTTGAAAAAACCGAAACTTCAACTTTGACGATTTCTGATTGTGAGAATGAACGAGACTGATTACTTCTGAATTGTATCATTGTTTTAGAAAAAGGATCTTTTCTTCAGGATCATTTTTCTACAGTTATTTCCCGGTGTATAAACCGTTTTTGGAAAACGGGAATCCCAAGAACATACCGTTGATTTGCGGAAAGTCACGGTTTTGCCGAAGATGTGAAACAGGGATCAAAGTGAAATTCCAGAGAGAAAAAGACCCCAATTTCTTTTACAATAAGAGGAAAGAGGCCGAGAATCACGTCATGGATGATCATCATCGAAAGATCTCAATCTATCGTTCCGTTGCGGTCATCCAATCCATTTATAGCTCTAGAAGAGTCTCTCAGTGACCTGGGAAACCAATTAATAGTCCATTTGATAAAACCAAAGAAGGGAGAGAATCAAGGGGAAAGGCCGACGGAAAACAGGACGGGAATGGGGTGATTTCCAGATGAAAAGCCCCTCCTCCTCCTCCGTCTCTCTCTCTCTCTCTCCCGTATCTTTGTCGTAAATCTACATTAAAATGACGGCGCTTTTTTGCTTTGGATATCATCTGAAGACGAGTCGAAATTTAACGATTTCGTCGTCATGGTCATTGAAGGCGGGGAATCCCTCCCCTCCAAAACAGAAACGGTCGTTAAGACCGGTGGTTGAAAAGAAGCAGACAAAGAAGAAGAAGAAGACACCTTTTATTCGGGGAATTTTCGATGATTTTTGATGATGATCAGTTCGTTTTCTGCCGGCGTCAGGTATGTTGTTACGTCAGATTGACGAGGGGTCGGTTTCCGGTGGAACAGGAAGATGGTAGTGTGGGGTGATCGCCCCGTGGTGTTCCGGTTTGGAAGATTCTAGCAGTAGAGAGCGGTTCAACGCGGGAAAAATAGATTTTAGCAGTGATTTTGATGACGATGCCAGGGTTCTTAATCGATAACTCAGTGAGCAGTGATTTCCGCTGACAGTCTAGAGGTTGCTGGTTCGAGTCCTTGCCTCAAGGGTTCACACAGCGCCAACTGGGTACATAGAAGCTTTGTTCGATAGGTCATACTCAGCGGATCATCATCTGGTGTCTTCGGAACCTGATATTCGCAGCTTAAGCTACATATCGACTCTGTATCCTTTGTTTTTGTATGCATTGGGAAAAATGGACAACTTTGGGGGCCAATAGTATGGAACTGTTCCAAAGGGTCACAGACCGCCCAACATGGAAGCTGTGATATCCGCGCCACCACGGCGAACTACGGATCGTCTAAGTAGCTAACAAGGGAAGTGTTCCAACTGTCCAGAACCGTTTTAAATGAAACCTTGCGGGATGGAAAGAGATAAGTAAGTGAGTGAATTGCGGGGTGTCGAGCTGTTCGATTGAACGAACGAAAGTACTAAGTAAATGGACATTCGAAACAATTGGATGAAATCAACTAATGGAACTTTTGAAACGGACAAACATTCAAAGTTCTGATCGTTCTCTGTCGCTGTCAGAATCGTTTTGGAGATTGAGTGTAGGGAAACCGGGAAGGGTACCACGGGAAAGATGTGGATTCTCGGCCGATTTGGAACTTGACTATCTCCGAAATCGAAAAAAAAACCACTTTTTGGAAAACAGTGTACTTTCTGTGTGAGATCTGTAAAATGGGGGCTAGATATTACGAGAGTGGATTGAGGGATGAGTAAAGTTTTTCAATGGGATACCTCATCCATGTTCCGGACTTTGGGGTCGGGAAAATTTGTAAAAAAAACATTAGATTACAGTCATTTCTCCATGAAATAAGATACTGAATTCAGTTGTTGCACTGTGAATCGGCTACATCACCGACTATGAACAAGCTTATTCAAAAGTGTCATGACAAATCAGTTGTCAAACTTCATTGAAACTGAAACACGATTCTGGAAACGGAAAACATAGCTTATTTCGAATACATGTACACATGAGCAAAAGAAGAAAGAACAGGTTGTTCAACTCGTCGCTTCCTCTCCAAACTTCTTCTTATTCTTCTCGTAGTAGGCCGTCGGAAGGGCGAGACCTCGCTGAAACACATGTTTCAGACTTCCGGAATCGGGCTTCCGGAGATCCCGAATCAAACAACTCTACGTGCAACCGTACTCACCAAAGTGATCGTCTTTCCCTCGAGGAGTTTGTGTCTCGGCTTCTTCCTCTTTCCGATCTCCAAATCGCTGTCAGTGAACCACATCCAGTGGATGAAGATCAACGCGGAGACCACAACCACTGAAGAATGAGTCAATTCACAAGAGAACAGTTGAAAGCACAAACCATAGATGGCAGCGCCGGCGAGAATATTCGGAATAGTTGTCTTGAACAGAACCATGTGGGAGAGAGAGAGAGAGTCGGTTGAAAGAAGTGACGACGTGGAAGGAAACTTTCGAAGAGAATAGGGAAACGAGGTTTCACGTGAACGTCTTATTATTTGGAACTGCCAAAATCGGGTAATTAAAAAAAAGGGCAAGGGAATATAATGAAGCGCAGCGAAACACGAGGCGATTAGTCGTAAAATCAGAAAAATGACATTATGAGGAAGCTATTTGTGCAGGTACGAAAATATACCAGAGAGAGTTAGGATTCGATGGGAACGGTGGTCTCACAAAGCGATGTCCATTATCGACTCCCGACTCAAAATCCATAACCACATCCTCATTTTCTCCCGCTCCAGCTCCAGAATCTTGAGCATCGTTTTTTGATCATAAAAAACTGATTATCTCAAACGCTCGTGAGCATCCTGGAAACCTGGAAATGCGTGGAAAATCGACTACGTTCGAACTCCATCGTCACTCCTTTCCCCGCATCATTTGCGGAATTCCGTAATAGAACGCAACAAATCAAACAAGGATTTTGGTTTTTTTTTTAAATTTATTGAACAAAATAAGACAAACAAAATGTGAAAAACCGATAACAAAAACACGTAAAAGATGAAAATGAAACAGAAATGATTAGAAGATGAAGGGGAAATGAGTCAAGTCGATGGACATCTATGGAGCAGCAGCCGCGTAGAACCAGTAGTTGGGGTCGTCGAATCGGTGGTCGTCTGGAAAAATGAAATTGATTATTGAGGGAGAAGAAGCAAGTGTTACCTTCAGGGACAGCAGCCGGTTCTGGAACCTTCGCGTTTGGGTGGATTGGACGGGGAGCCTGGTGGATGTACGGGAGTGGAGCGATGTTCTCGTCCTTTTCATAGGCATCTGGCTGGATTTCAACGAACTCATCATCCAACGGTTCCACGAGATCAGGAATCTTCCTCGCTCTCTTGGTCTTCGGTGCTCCATTTCCAACCAGTTCGGCCGATCTCTTCTTCTTGCTCGGCTCTTTGGGTTTCGGTCCTAGAAGAGCTCTTTGCTCTTTGAGCCTTTCCGACTGAAATACAATTAATTGAACGAATGAGAGAAATTGAAAAAAAGAACTCACTGTTTTCGTAACCACCACAAAATCGAGACGGTCGTTTCCAAATTGGCGCATCTCTTCTGGGTTGTCTGCGGGCGTGATGACGACGAGAGGACTGTAGACGTGCAGACTTTGAAGAACTGCTCTGTCCGGTGCCTCGGTTCCCTTCTGGCTGGTGATCAGCATGCTCGAGAAGTGCACTCCGTTCGCCATCATCTCTCCTCCAGTCATCTCGTTGAGTGTCCACGTCTGGTCCGGGAGTGGCTGGGAGTGTCTCCATGGCTTCCAGCATTTGGTCTCCTTGTCGTATTTGTGCCTGAAAATGAACATTTATAAAAGGTTCTCGAATAAACAAACTCACTCCTCGTCTTTCCTTTGGAACACAATTGAGGCAAAGTACTTCCTTCCGTGCTCCAGTCCTTTGACGACGAAGACGAGTGGAGGGTTGAGGCATCTGCCTCTCTTCGTCACCTCCATCTCAGCCAGGGGGCTCACGATATCCCATTGATCTTGATTTCCGACGTTGATCGTAATCGGCATCTTTCGTTCGCTGAGATTATTAGTGTCTGAAAATAGAGAAATTGAGTTTCAGAAGAGTTTGAAGAGAAAAGGCAAATGGTCACCGTCCATCGGGAGGAATTCTCGACAGACTGAACCGGAAATGGCTGAAACGACATTGTCTGTATCTCGGGGTGTGGCAATGGGCGGTGCAAGGGCGTCTTTCAGGCGGAAGAGATCGATAGTCGGCTCGGTGTTCCCATCAGTGTTGAGCCACGTGTCAGAGGGAAGAGGGGATTACGTCGGCGGGGAGGTGACGAAGAAGGGAGGGTCGCTGGGAAGATAAGACAAAAACAGTATGAGAGGACCGGAGTGATGTGGGAAAACGAAAAGGTAACGGAGAGATAAAAGGGTGGGAACACAGGATGAGCCGGAAGGGGACGGGTATCCGGGAAAGTGAATGATTGTCCTCACTTCTCATTTCGTTCAGAACCACTGGATACTCCCAACGGAACTATCTGAACTGTCCAGAACCGTTTGGAATGAGAGTTACTCGTACACCTGGCGTTGCATTCAAATTCTCAAAAATTTCCTCAGGGAACGAACGACGGCTATTATCTACTGGCAGACCTTGAAGCAAATTGGGAACATTTCAGAAGAGATTCCTCAATTTCCGAAGGAGCCATCGGATTTTCATTCTGGCTATGAGAACAAGATTTGAAAATGTACCATTGTCCAAAGGTGTAATTATTTTCTACGGTTGCAGTTGACGTTGGATTCGAACTACCACTCGGAACCTTATATCGCCGTTTCTATGCCACCTCATCTTCCCGGACCCAGCGTATTTCTCATTGTCTTTCCAATATTCGATCAAACAGAGCCATTCGAAATTACAATGAACTCGCGAAAGATGTTGATTGTTGTCAGCCGCCTCGACAACTTCAACTGATGTTCAACATAAATCCTCATTATTCCAATCTTGATCCACTTACACTTCTTCTATTCACTCATGCGACTCAAAGAACACAAGTCCAAACGCGGCTCTCAAAGAAAACATAAGCATGCGAGAACCAAAAAGCATCATATCAGCGTCCATAGAACACAGTCCAGTCCCTATTTCCAACTGTGGACTGCCTCGGTAACCTCCTCTCCTTCTGGTTCATAACACATTCTTCTCGTCATCTATATTGACAAGAAAACCGAACAAATAATGAAATTGGTTATCCCCCCGCCTCCATCTTTTTCTGGAGAAGTTCGTTTCGCGTCTGCGTCTCTCTCCTCTCTCTCTCCCCCATTCCCCTCGTTCAGAATCGCATGAATCAACACGTTTCCACGCCGTCCTCCCCCACTTCTTCTTTCCATTTCTCGTCGTTCATCCATTTTCGTGTGTCCATTCGCCTGAAATTCTCGAGGGAACCGAATAAAAAAGAGCCCATTTTGTGTGCTCTAAACGCCCCTCCTCCCCCAATTCACCCGTTTCTCCCGTTTTCACCTCTCTTTTCTTCGCCTTTCGAACATAAACGTCCACGAATGGAACACACATTCCTATTCTTAGATCCCTCTTGTTTTCGAGATGTGTAGGTGTGGGTACAGTATTGAGAACCAACTGTTCACTGTTTCTGTCATCTTTCATTTCCCTTTTTTGAGAAGAGTCGGAAGTCCGTATGTTTTCCTCTTTCTAGTCGTCGTATATCACAGTACCTTCATTTTAAAGAATGCTCATGTGAACAAGAGAAGTGACATCTCTTAATGACGTGGATTCAGACAGTACCTAAATACCTATCCATCCATTGAAAACTTTTGGAAACAATTTATCTGTTTCTCTCAAAGTTTTTCTCAAAGTTACTTCCATCGTTGTCATTTGTACGAACAATTGTTTTTTTTGTTTGATCCAACGAATCAAGTCAGAGAACATCATCAAATGTGTCCAGCTCACTTACTTTGGATACTTTGGAGGTCTGTGTTCATGATGTGGCAGAGACCACAGCTCAGAGACTGCCAAGTCTTTCGGTCTTTCGCGATTGTCGACCAATGCACAGTTGTTTCGCCGAAGGTGTTCTTGATGTTGAGGAACTTCGCAAACGGATCCATTCATCGCCGCGGGGGCCGCCCTCTCTTCTTCCACCTTGGGTACCAGTTGAGCGTCTCCGTTGACCACCTTCCATCCCTTCGTCGTGCCACGTGTCCTGTTTTTTTAATTTCATCAGGTTTGAATCGAAATTAACCGAGTCACCTTCTGAATATCCACTGCAAACTATAACTTTTCTCGAGGCTTACTTGGCTGCACAGTCATAAGATCCCCCACCAGAGTTGAGAATTTATCAAGACCGGAATCCGGAATGCCATAAATAATCGGAATTTGATGGAGTCCGGAATCAAGATTCCGCCCAACTCTGATATGCCAAATTCAGCCGAATTCCTACATTGGCAAAATGTAAAACTTACACTTCATCATTTCAACGTCAAACTTATTAGGTTATGAATTTGAAGAAACCTTCTAGGTTTTAGCGGATCCCCGAACACGGAACGTCGAGAAACGGTCGGAATTCGGGCACTGGTCCTGCTTCCCCGAGCACCTCCTTCTTTGAGAAAATCATCGACTAATTCCCCTCGGAGCACACTTCTTTCGATAAAACAGAAAATGGCAATATGACTACTTAACAACATTGGACGGTTTCCGATCCCGATATAAAATTCTTCACTGAAACAGTGAAACGGGTTGTTCCGTTTCGAAGATTCTCCATTGAAATAAATCAGTAAAACGTGCTCATCGTGCAAATGCACATCGTCACTCGTCATCCCATCAACTCAGTCCTCATCCCCTTCAACTCGTTCTCCTTGTCCTCTCAAGTCAATTGACCCCCCCCTCTCCAACTATTTTTTGCTGTCCTACAAATCCCCTTCAGCTCGCTCTTCAATTATCCCGTCTTCTAAAAGAAGAAGCTCTTCTCAACTGCTTCCTTGTTCACTTTTCGCCTTTTTCATCTCGATGAGATTTCCAACCGCTCCTCCTTCTCTTTTGAATAATGCACACATTTCCTTTTGCATGCCCTTTCACCGCCTTCCCAATTAGTGAAATGGAAGAGAATAACGGAAGGAGGAGGAGGAGGAGATGGACTAGACACCCTCTGTTTCAGCAGCTTCCACAGCCCGACTAGGGCGGTAGATGACTCACTTCCACTGGATTTATGCTCACTTTCTTTCACTGAGCTGCTCATAGACAGACATGACTCAAATGGATGACTTTAGGTGAGTCATTCCAAGAGTCTATGTGACATAGACTATCACATATCACACAATCAGCTCAGTTGCACTTTTGTTCATGTCCATTCTATGAATTTACTAAAATTACCCATCGATTCTCAACACTTGTTCGCTTCCTGAAACAGAATTAGTAGTTTCCGGTGGAAACTCTTTCGATAAGACTATCCCTGGACCGTCTATTTTCAATATAACTAGAAACTTCTTAGAAAAAGGCAATAGCTTTTTGGAATTCACTCGTTCAAGCGCTTAAATTGAAGATAAATAATGTCTCTATGGAAGTATGGTTAGTAGCTCTGGAACAAAAAGCTCAAATTTTCGAAATTTCCATTGATACTTAAAACTGCCCATTTTTCAGTTGAAAACTTCCAGAGCCTACTCATTTCTCTGCGGAAACTTTCCTTTTTTTCTGTTGCTCTTTTTCAACAAAAGTTAGGTTGTATTGAAAAGTGTATTGAAAATATTAAACTCAATCCAAAAAATGGTGAGATGCCCATCTGTCAGTACTTCGGCATCTAGAAGAAGGATCAAACTTCCAATGTAGGAGACCGTGAATATCCCTCAAATCCGGTATACCTCACACTGAATATATTCTTTAAAAACTCCCAACGTTTTAAATCCTTGTGAAACGGGAATTTTAGCCAATAACCTCAGTTTTTATCGTTTGGAATGCATGGATTTCTGACAGGATCAGAGGGTTTCCTTTTCCTGTTTCAAAAGTTTCCCATTTTTCTCATTTCTTTTCATTTCGGTCACCCATAAACACACAACCCGTCTCGTCTCCAAACTCTCTGCTGCAACTCGGCGCCTAATTAGTGACTTTGTGCAAGATAATGAGCCACACACAAACATCAGGAACCCCCCGGTTGCCTCGGAAACGTCCCCTTGACACGACGAATCACGTTTTGATAAGAGCATTTCTGGGAAACGTTCTCTTATCCGGATTGTCCGGCTTCACTTGGAAAATAGACATGTGTCGCAAATCTGAGAGCTCTTTTTATCAAAGTGAAATCGCACTGCTCTTTCTCAATTTGCTGCAAAAACCAGTCCATATAGAACGGTTTGCAAATTCGAAAGTTCCCTCTCGGTCTGTCAAATTTCTTTTTTCCACTGTTTCAGGTGACCTTTGTGAAGGAAATTGAAGTGATCTAAAATAGTTGATTCATGCGAATAAATTGACAAGTTGCCACAATATCCTTCGAAACAGATGCCAAAAAAACGAGTTGATGTCATGAACAATTACTTTCATTGCGCGTTCTCCTCGTTTCCATGTGTCCTTTTGTACTAATTGAGAGTGAGAGAGAGTGAGGGAAGTCATTGTGTTTTGAGAATGTTTGCTACATAGCAAGGATCAGCTTGTTCTGGATCCACTGTAGAAATTCTAGATATATTCCATTTTTAGGACCAACCCCCGACTTTCAGCCGATTTGCCATATTTATGAGGAAGATCAGCTGACTTCAGTGCGATTTTGAAGCCTTGGGACTTTATATCTCCAGAGTTTAGCAAAAAGTGGGAAGTTCACGGATTCGGAATGTTCTCTTTTTATACTTTTGCGAACTAGCGAAAAATTCTGAAACCTTCGGTGTATCAACTTTATTTGTGAAACATGGTTGTTCAATTTGAAGAATTCTAACTGTGAGAGCTGTATTGTACCCACATTCAATGCCTGAAATCTCGCCGGAAGAGCTTCCCATTCCCTTTCCAAACCGTTGATATCTCTGGTTTCACCCGATCATTGAGTGCTCTCTGTGCTCCGTTTCTCTCGCACATTTGACCCCGCTGGAGAAGAGGAAGAAAAAGTGGAAAAGTATCCGCGGAACCCTTCGAAAACACCACTTTTAATCCGATAATTGTGCCCCTCTTCCCCCAATTTCCACGTCATCACCGCCCTAATCACGTTCCTCTCCTTCCTCTCCTCCGTCCCCTTTCCCGTCTTTTTCCGCCCGTCTATATCCGAAAATGAAAGCGAGAGAGTGTGTGGAGACGAGAGACGGAGAGACACGAGAGAGGATCACCGGCACCGCCGACGGCGATTTCGGGAGAGGGCGCTCCTTTCGGTTGCCTCCTCATTTCCCTCCCCTCCCTCCTTCTTCCCCTTCTTCTTCCCGAGAGACAACAACAACTGTTTCTTTTTCGCCGCTGGAAACGCGTCGAGACGAGAGAGTGTGTGAAGCGGGGAGACGCAGACGGTGGATCTTCTCACTTCACGGACTTCTGATGACACGTGTCCTCTCCACGTACATTCTATTTTTAGATGCCACCCGCATTCTCTTCCTCTCCTCCTCTTGGTTTCCAATTACCCGCGACTGATTAATTGTCCCATTTCATTGG